>CM060708.1:53315954-53915954 GCA_030686995.1 Artemisia argyi
CATCTGACAAAAGAGTGTGAGCATCAAAGTGCAAAGGTGGTGAAGCAAGGCGTACCGACATACGTGCCGTAGCTCGGTGGGCAAAATGTGGGGCCACACGAGCCAAAGCCTGATGAAGAGTAAGTTATCTCGAAGTACCAGGGAGCCCTAGAGAATATGAGGGTCCCTGCGTAGTAGGTGCAGCAGGCGGTGCAGAAGTAGAAGCTGTCGGTGACAGAGTAGCTGAATGCATGGCAATCCTGTAAGGATCATCAGGAGCCATGGTGATCTGTGCTGGGCATACAGGTGCAGTAAGAATATCCTCAACAACGTCAAACGTACGGGAGGCCATAGTCTGTGACAACGGCGTAGGGTAGGTGTAAGTGTTTCAAAACAATTAAACCACGAACTCAAAATACCATATCAAACCATCATAAAATCCCAATCATATAGTTCCAAATAAAGATTTAAAAATACCGCATTACTAAAACATTTATAAAAACCATTAAGCCATATAATTCCTCAAAATGACATCATATCACTTAATCAATAAATCCCAAATCCTCAAATCGTCTCAAGAATCTCATATCTAATTAATCATCTCAATATACCTCAATATAAACAATGATGCTTCGGCTTGGCGGGCTGGCGGGCATTGGTCGACGATCGTTTTCTATAATAATCGGTTATAGTTTAGGTGTTTATTTACCTAGTTCTCTATAACCTTGGCTCTGATACCAATCTGTAACACCCCCAAAATTTGGTACAGTGGAAGACTCAACAAGCTTTCGGGGTGCTACGAGGATTGGTATCTAACACAAGACATAAAAGAACAAGATAAAGTAAACATAAGAAAAATACAACCACGCGTGGTTTTAAAGATTACATTTATCCCAAATTCATCCAAAGTCAGGCCCAAAAGAAATAAATATAGGTCCACAATTATTTATCAGAGTTTTAGATAAATAGATCCATAACCAGGTGCCATAGCCAAGCCTCCAATCCAAGCATCCAAGGGCATCACTTAATTACCTGAGAAAACGCGCTAAAAGTCAGCTTTTGCTGGTGAGATCATAGGTTTAAATTCATAACTAAATAGAGTGGACATATACGAAAAAACACTTGCTAGCTAGACTAGGCCTCAATCATCCAACCAAAACGAACCAACCAAATCTAACCAACCCTATAGGTGCACGCTATAGCTCAAATCAATCCAATCAATAGCTTACCTAGCTCATTTCTAGGCCTCGCTCTATAATCAATCCAATAGCTTACCTAGTTCGGGACTAGGCCTCGCTCAACAACCAATCAATAGCTTAGCTAGTTCGGGACTAGGCCTCGCTCTATAACCAAATCAATAGCTCACCTAGTTCAGGACTAGGTCTCGCTCTATAACCTACCTAGTTCTATAAGCATAGCAAGTTTTAAAATAAACAAAGTGATAATAATCCACATAAAACAATTTGCACGTTTCTCACCCCAAGTATTGAAAACAAAGTCCAAGAGTAAAAGCGGGGCTATGACTCACCTCAAGTCCAGCAATCAGCAAAATAAATCGATAGATGAAAGATGTAAAGCAACTCAAATAACGGAAACTACAGACTCGTCACTTCCTAACAATATAAACGCGTTCAGAATCATTTCCTCAAAGATCAAATATTCCCAATCCCGAACGTATTCTATTTTACTTTCCAAAATCCATTTCTCGTATTATCCTCATATTAATTTGGAGTTTGACATTTGGTATTCATGTGGGTGGAGGGTCGACACAACTCAAACCAAGAAGCCACAACGAAAAGAATAATAAAACAATCTATAGGTCTAATATTAGTCCAATATATTATTTAAATAAATCATCGAAGTTTATCAAATCCGTCGATTTGGTAATCCCCTATATTTATTTACGTAATATATCACTCTAAGATTATACCCAAACCTAAATCACATAGCACAAAGAATACTATATGGTAAGTATCGTAGTCCAATAAATTCCCTATATATATCGTCAAATTTGCCAAATTTGTCAATTTAACCAACTTCACGAGATATTTAGTAATTCATTATTCCAATACACGTACCATAACCTATGGGCGTCGTAGGATACGATGCCCATTAATATATTCATTTTATATAGCTAAATAGACCCTATTTAACCCGTCGATTAAATAAGTTACGTAGTTATAGAAAATGGATATATTAATCGTTACATATCCGTGACAACACAAAAGTTACATAATAAAAATAACGTCCACTTAAACTCAAGTGACCACAACCCCGTATAACTCGATAGTTTTCCCTTGTTTATTAAAAGACATATTTTATTTAATAATTATCCAACGTATTAGATTTCGTCATCATTTATAGTTATTTATTTATTGTAACGCTCCCGACATTTATCACACTATTCACATAGTATAATAATTATCGTCACGTTATTATAATGTTTACTCGTGATCGTTTTATTATTAATATATGCATTTATATATATATATATATATATATATATATATATATATATATATATATATATATATATATATATATATATATATATATATATATATATATATATATTTCACGTCTATATACTTATATAAACGGTTATATAACCAATAATATTATTACGAGTTTTATTATTGGCGTTTGATTATAAATAATTATCGAGTTATATGAGATGGTCACATGTCCGAGTCATCACTCTCGGCTCATTGTCCAAGTCCAAAATAAAATAACCAAGTCACAAATCAAGTAATCCAACTCCATCAAAATCAATCCCAAATCACGTGCTACAACAATAGGGTCCGACTACGGCACCCAACTAACCTATCTTCGTCAATCTAGTTAACCATCTCACAATCGGTTTCCAATACCACTTCGTCAACACAACTCCATAATCAATATCACAAGTCCAAATGTACCACGATCAAAATAATAATAATAAACTCGACAACAAAAATAATCTTACAATCATAAACGGTACTCAAATAATATAACACATTTACGGGTTGATTTACCAAGTCAACCCGGGTCAAATACTAAACCACATGAAATGTGATATCACCCGAGACCTCTTGGGTCTCGGCTTGCTCCATACGAGCCAACCAACCGGACCATAGTGGTCATATAACAACCAATGTAGCAACAATATTCGACCGGACCCCAAAGGGTCACGACCTTGCTCTAATCGAGCCAAAACAAGCCAAACGGACCCTTGAGTCATCGGCCTAACCCAATGCAACAACAACAAGATAGCAACGAGGGACCCTTGGGTCTTGACATGGCTACCGAGCCATCAATAACGCGACCCCGAGACCTCTTGGGTCTCGGTTATGCTCAAACCGAGCCTCAAATCCACTAAGAATCATCCAATTATCAAATCCTTCCACAAATTCGACATCAAATTGACCCAAACCGGATACCAAACCATCAAAACATTAACAAAACTTCATTTCCCCTTTATAAAATTTAAAACCCAACAAGAACAACCCGTGCACACATGGATTGGAGCACGAATCGAGGCACACGACAAGAATATCGTGGCCACTCACCTTCCAATCGGCTTCAAAACTTGATTTCTTTAAAAACCCAACAAGATTAAATGAAAATAGTGGTATTTAAGTGGTTGTGGTGATTCGAACGTGGTGTAAAAATATGTTTTAGGGCGCGTGATTTATGTCAAAAGATAGATCGGAACGAGATGGTGATGATGGTGGTGTTATTTTATTTAGGAGGGGGCGGTGGTGGCTGTGGTGGTGTTTTAGGGTGGCGGTGGTGTTGTGTTTCAAGAGAGAGAGAGAGTGGTGAATATGATGAGGGTGTTGGTTGTGTTTGTTTGTCCAGGTTATCACAAGGACGATTTTTGTATTCACTCTATAAAATAATAATAATAATAATAATAATAATAATAATAATAATAATAATAATAATAATAATAATAATAATAATAATAATAATAAAAATAAAAATAATAATAATAATAATAATAATAATAATAATAATAATAATAATAATAATAATAATAATAATAATAATAATAATAATAATAATAATAATAGTGGTAAAGCGGATGAGGTTATTAGGTGTAGAATACACGGACCAAACCCGAAACTCATTTAAAGTAAAATGACTCTCCCGAACCGAGCTCAATTCCAAATATCCAAAATCTTGCGATACGTTCCAGAAATATAAAATAACCGAACCAAACATTTAAAATTGATACGTGGGAATCGCACCAGGCTTTACCTCTCAAGGTATCTCGAGAAGCTTACAACCCCCACCAGGCAGTGTGCCTGATCGTTGTAGTATAGTTTAGTGACAATTACCGGTGGATTGATCGTTCAGCTAGGAATAGTGTCGCTAGGATTAGAAAACCTAAATACTAGTTCTAAAGGTGAGAGATGATTCTTTTTGTATTTTTATATTTTTTAAAAAGCAAATAAAAATCTTGGGTTTGAAGGATTTGGGCGGAATTAGTTGCTAGTCAAATAACCCAATACTAAAGATGCAATCAAAATAAAATACTAGAAATGAAACTAAACTAAATTATACTAATGTTGTGAGCAATAAGTGGAGAAAATGTGTTTACTTAGATTTCACTACTCCCTAGACATCTTTTATATGTTAATTACTTGTTATAGTTGCATGGATGACGGATTGTATTCCTTAATACCATTCATGGGGTATCGCACATAACTCCCCAATTCTATGAGTTCTTATCTCCTCCTATACCATGCCCAGCACAACCATAGGGATTATAAACAGTGGCTCATGCATTAAATACAACCAATAAAGACCTAGTGCAATAGGTTCATGTTTCCTAAGACGTTCAAGCATGTTACCATTTGGAGATCTGCCAGTTTTCTTAAGCCTAACATATAAATTCATTCATCCAAGATAATTATCAACAAGTAATCAACACATAATTAACATCTAGTTTTTATTAGATCCAAGCAAACACAAGATAGATCTAGCCTAGCATGATGGAATTAAGACAAGAACAAGATATAGACAACCAACACAAAGACATATTGATTGAATTAAAAGAATACTTATCTCAATTACACATGAAAGGTATCAAGTGCTTAGGACCCTTGAAAAACCTGTAAAATTCGCACCAAGTTCGTACTTAGGGTTTCTCCAAAACTTCTCTTTTTTAATGTGAAAAATTAGAAAACTATATATAGGAAAAGGGGTCTGACGGCGTCAAGACCAAACTTGTGACGCCGTCACCTCGCCGCCAAAACTCTTCTCGGACTGCCTTGATCTACTTCTGACGCCGTTATGTGTTATGCATTTCCAGGCCGTCATGACTTTTACTCTTGACGCCCTTTCTTGTGACGCCGTCAAATCTGTACTGGGTCGTCATGGAAATTTGCTCTTGACGCCGTCAGGGTGTTGCTCTTGACGCCGTCACCTACTGTTTCCAGCAAGGAAAATTAAGACTTTGGCAATTTCTTCACTTTTATGCTCCAAAAACGTCCGAATTGCTTTCTTTTCTAGAATTCACTCCCAAAGTACCTAAAATCACAAAAGGAACGATTTAGGGCAATATTTGATCAAATAAATTCAATTCCGGGCTTAAATGACCCCGTAAAAGTGATTCATTTTTCGCCTTATCATATACCCTTACACTTGAGATTTGCTTGTCCTCAAGCAAATGCGCTTTTATTCTAGTCAAAATACAAGTTAAGGGTCATTTAACACTAATATAAAAGTAATTACAACAAATAATCGTTCCACTAAAGACCAATAGACAAGCCCGGAGGTCATACACTAGCACCTCACAAATAGTGTTTAGATACTCACATCTCTCGGGTGTAATAAAGTATAAATTACAATATGGAAACGGAAGATATCTCTCACTACCTGTCATAGCAAAATAGATTACCATAGGCTTGGGAAAGGATCAAACCTCCACCACATGGCGTAAGCACCTAGGATAAACTATCAAAGAGGTCTTTTAAAGGGTTGTAACGTTAGGTGTAGGGATATGAAATACACGGTTTTGTTGGATAAAGGAAGTTTTACTGGTGGCGAGTTAACAATCTTGGTTAATTACATGTACAATGTGGCGTTGCTAAGCCAAGACTAGACTCGACTTAAGCTAATAAATGAAAAATAACAAAAACATAAAATAAACATAGAATAAAAAGGGATGGTAGTCCGTATGTTTTTTCTCTTTTTCCTTTTTCTATATTTTTTTTTTCTTTTTCTTGATTTTTTCGATTTTTTTTTTTTTTTTTTTTTTTTTTTTTTTTTTTTTTGCGTACACTCTTATCCTACCATCCAAAATAATACATCATAGGGAATGAATATTCCCCTTACACTTGAATCTTTACATACTTTACATTAAACTAATCTAATGACTCGAATTAAGAAAATCAAAACACTTGGAGCACTTTTAAGATTAATGTACATATGGGGGTAATAAATGATGTTCTTCCCCATTACTCCATAAAATAAGTACTTACCCATGAGTCCCAATCGTCCCAAAACAATATGTACAAGGATATGAATCGACTTAGCAACCATGTAATCAATTAGATAATTAACTTAGGGTTTAACAAATAACAATAATGCACTAAAAATGAGCGCATACACGGAAGGCTAAGGCGATTTGGGTGTACATTTAAGTGGGGTGTAACAAATTCTTCCTTTAAGTAAAATGCTTAAAGTTAGAAATGAAAAGATAGGCTCGGAGGGGTGTACTAGGGGTTTCGTGTACTAAAAATGAGTACAACGCTAAGGGTAGGGGGAAAATTAGTTTACTTAACTAGCCAAGTAATATGACTTAAATGGTCAAGTAATTATAATACGGGTTTAACACAAGGGTGATCCTAATGCCTCTTATCATGTAGTAAATCCTACTACACGAATGTAGTCTCACTAGCGGTCTTGGGATGCATCACTAACGCAAGTTCTAGAATCTAAATGCTACCAGTACACTCATAAGTACTAATAGTAAATGCTTTTCCTATCAAATCTAAAGGCGAACCTCACATATTTGGGTGGAAATTTTTTTCTGAATATACGGTTATGTGCTACTCATACAATCTCCTATCCATGAGACGCTTGCTATGGCTAAAGTTTCACTCCTAAATGTTGTAAATAATTTTAAATTTGGCGCTAAAATTGCACTAACAAGTATTTCTCATAGTTTTATTACACATCTACCTTTAAACAAAACAAACTCAAGCGAAAGTGCATATGTAAGGTATCATCTTTTTACCCTCCCCTTACATTTAAGATGAACATTGTCCCCAATGTTCAAGTAAAGAATGTAAAAGTGAAAAAGTAAAAAGAATGAAATCAAATACTCCCCTGATTCGCTTGGTATGGATAATAAGGTGGCCAAGTTAGATCTTCCTCCAAGAAAATGAATGATCAAAGCTTCCCTTCCATAATGTAAATCATCTTCTTGTCAAACATAACCTGTAAATCCTGAAAAAATAGACAAAACAACCTCGCGTAAAATCGGCGGCATCCTATATAAGTTACTAAATCCCAGAAAACAAGATAAGATATAATGCTTGTGGAATGAAGTTTGCAGATCTCCTGGAGATTATAAAACTTAATAATTCACAAAAACCATAAGACTCCGTTAGAAAAACAAAACCGGTAAAATTTCTAGATTTTTACACGTGACGCCATCAAGAGTTAACTCTTGACGCCGCCAGAAGTGACCTGCAGAAATTCTTATGTTAAGTTTCCGGAAAATTTCTGGAAAAACTTGGTCCTACTTCCTGGAAAATCCTGCAAAACTTCATTATGACTCAATACAAGCATTTGACTCTAACAAATACTAATATACATGTTCATTTAATATTGTGGAGAATCATGATCGGTTAGTTTCTTAAAAACATATTTGGGGTTTCCCCTTACACTTATCTTTTGCAAAAATACTTTTAGGTGGAGTTAAGACTAGGCCAAAACAACAAAGTAAAGTATTTCCACTATTTAATTTAGAAACATGATCAACCAACAATAAAAATAAAGCATGCATACGGAAGCAAATAACAAACAAATAAAAATAAAATCACACAAAGCATGGTTGCCTCCCAAGAAGTGCTTTTCTTTATTTACGAGTCTTGTAGCTAGACTCAAGGTCATGGGTTACTACGTGACCTCGTCATCAAACGTTACATCCTCCTCACTAATCATTTCATTGTTATTTTCTTGATAATGTTTTACACGTTGTATGTTAACAGTAAATTCCCTACCTTCATCGTCTAATAACACCACGGCTCCAATTTTAGAGGAGTTCTTTACCGTAAACGGTCCATACCATCTAGACTTAAGTTTTTCGGGAAATAATCTCAGCCGAGAATTGTACAATAGGACTTTGTCTCCCTCTGAAAATTCTTTGGGTTTCTTAATCCTCTGGTCATGCCATCTTTTTGCTCTTTCTTTATATGTGATGGAAGATTCGTAGGCTTCTAACCTAAGCTCGTCAAGCTCGTGTAATTGCAAGAACCTATTAGTTCCAGCAATTGTGTAATCTAAGTTACATGCCTTAAGCGCCCAATAAGCCTTATGTTCTAATTCCACTGGTAAGTGACATGCCTTACCATACACCATGCGAAACGGGGTCGTTCCAATAGGTGTTTTGTAGGTGGTTCGGAATGCCCATAAGGCTTCGTCGAGTTTAAATGACTAGTCCTTTCTATTTTGACTAACCGTCTTTTCGAGTATTCTTTTAATAGCCCTGTTGGTGTTTTCGACTTGGCCATTGGTTTGTGGATGATAGGCGGTGGAGAACCGATAGGATACTCCATACCTCTTCATAACCTTTTCCATTTGTGCATTGCAAAAATGGGTACCCCTATCACTGATGAGAGCTTTAGGAATTCCGAATCTAGCGAAAAGCTTTTTCAGGAAATGAATAACTACTCTGGCGTCACTGGTCCTAAGGGCTTGTGCCTCAACCCATTTTGAAACATAATCGATGGCGACTAAAATGTATTCGTTCCCCCCTGAAGATGGAAAGGGTCCCATGAAGTCAATTCCCCAAACATCGAAGACCTCACATACTTGTATAAAATTCTGAGGTGCTTCATCCCTATGTGATATGTTTCCGGCCCGTTGATATGCATCGCACGCCTGCACCATTTCTTTTACATCATGGAAAATTGTGGGCCAATAGAATCCCGCATCGAAAATCTTTCGGGCTGTAGTTTTTATCCCATGATGCCCGCCAGAGGGACCAGAGTGACATTCCCTCATAATCTTTACTGCCTCACTTTCCGAAACACAGCGTCTTATAATTTGGTCAGGACACCTTCGAAATAAAAATGGTTCATCCCAAAAGTAGTATTTTAGCTGAGAAAAGAACCTTTTCCTTTCGTACCTAGTCAAGTGTTCAGGAACAAGTCTACTTGCGAGGTAATTAGCAAGATCGGCGTACCACGGCTCCGAATCAATCATTTAAATGAGTTGTTCGTCAGGAAATGAATCCCTAATCTCACTTCTATCGTGCTTATCCAAGGGGTTTTCGAGACGAGATAGATGATCTGCGGCCAGATTTTCTACCCCCTCTTATCACGAATCTCAACATCGAATTCTTGTAGCAACAAGATCCACCGAATTAGTCGTGGCTTAGCATCCTGCTTCGCAAAAAGATATCGAAGAGCCGAGTGATCAGTGAAGACGACTGTTTTTGAAAGGACAAGATATTGTCAGAATTTGTCGAACGCAAACACTACGGCTAATAATTCTTTCTCGGTGGTGGAGTAGTTCTCTTGAGCGGGATTCATGGTTTTGCTAGCGTAGTAAATAGGTTGGAAAAGCTTGTCACACCGTTGGCCTAATACAGCCCCGACATCGAAGTCGCAAGCGTCACACATGATTTCAAATGGTAACTCCCAGTTGGGTGTGATCATGATTGGAGCTTGTGTAAGTTCCTTTTCTAGGAGATCGAATGCATCCTTGCATTCTTGGGAAAAATTGAACGGAGTATCCTTCACAAGTAATTGAGTCATTGGCCGAGCAATTTTGGAGAAGTCTTTGATGAATCTCCGATAAAACCCGGCATGCCCCAAGAAGCTGCGTATTGCTTTAACAGTCATGGGGTATGGTAACTTAGATATAGCTTCAACTTTAGCTTGGTCCACCTCTATTCCGTTCCCTGAGATCTTATGCCCTAACACAATCCCTTCTTTTACCATAAAATGACACTTTTCCCAGTTTAGCACCAAGTTGGTTTCCTCACAACGTTTAAGCATCTTTTCTAGATTAGCAAGACAGCGGTCGAAGGAGTTCCCGAAGACCGAAAAGTCATCCATGAACACTTCCATGCTGTCTTCCATGAGTTCGTGAAAGATTGCGGTCATGCATCGCTAGAAAGTGGCGGGGGCATTACATAGCCCAAAAGGCATCCTTTTTTAGGCAAATGTTCCATAAGGGCAAGTAAATGTGGTCTTTTCTTGGTCCTCAGGTGCTATGGGAATCTGAAAATACCCAGAGAATCCATCCAAGAAGCAATAGTACTCGTGTCCAGATAATCTCTCTAACATCTGATCAATAAATGGCAAGGGAAAGTGATCTTTCCTCGTGGCATCATTGAGCTTTCGATAGTCAATGCATACCCGCCATCCAGTGACCGTTCTCTGGGGCACCATCTCACCCTTGTCATTCTTAACTACAGTCATTCCACCCTTCTTAGGTACAACATGCACAGGACTGACCCATGGGCTATCCGAGATCGGGTAAATCAATCCTGCATCCAAAAGTTTGATAACTTCTTTCTTTACTACTTCCTTAATGTTAGGGTTCACCCGCCTCTGGGGTTGCACGGTAGGTTTATAATCCTCTTCTATGAGAATCTTATGTGTGCAAAAAGTTGAGTCAATCCCTTTTATGTCGGCCACACTCCATGCGAGCACCCCTTTGTACTTCTTTAGGACCTCTAAGAGTTTACCTTTTTGTTCATGTTCCAAGGAAGAGTTTATGATTACCGGCAGTTGGTCCTCTCCCTGAAGGAAGGCATACTCCAAATGGTTAGGAAGCTCTTTAAGATCTAACTCAGGAGGTTCGATAATAGAAGGTTTGAGCTTGTATTCGGGCTTTCGGAGCTCGAGATGCTCCTTTGCCTCTTGTCTGGGGTAGAAGGAGACTGCATTAACATCCTCCGTCTTTTCTACCTCTAGCAAAGGCAGAAAACTCTCGTCCCGTAGCCAGCCTTCATCGATTTGTTCATCGACACAACTATCAATGACATCTGTGAGTTCATCGACTTCCCCGATGAAATAGAGCCAGTTGGCTGCTTCGAGGGAGACGTCCATAGAATCCTTAATGTCGAAGGTTGTGCTATCGGTTCCCACTCGTAAGGTTAATTTGCCATCATAGACATCAATGACTGCACGAGCATGTGGAAAACTAGAAGGGGGGGTTGAATAGTTTTACGTCGTTTTAATTGTTATAAAACAAATTGTTTAAAAGTTTTCGTTGATTTATAAAATATAGATTCGATGGTATATGAAATCTAGTTATACACAATATGAACAACACTAAGTATATATACTATGAAGCAATAATTATGTAAGTAATGAAATAAGTAAAAGATGGAAAGATCAAACCGAGAGACAAGCGATTTATAGTGGTTCGGCTACAAGGCACCTTCCTTGCCCTACTCCACTCCCCGAGCACCTAACTCGAGAGTTTTCTTCACTATATCAACAAGCTCCCTTATGGCGGAGAAAACCTTACACACCAATTTACACACCACAATATCTTCACACCTAGATCACAACTAGTACACACCAATTCACTACTTAATCACACCACTTCTTTCACACCTATCTTCTACACACCATTAATCTACACACCAATCTTCTACACACCAATACTTCTACACACCAATTCTTCTACACACCAATCTGCTTCCTAACTTATCTTTTTCTCAACTATTCTCTAGCAAATATTCACAACTAATCACACTATGAAATAATATTCAATGATGATGCTCAAACAACTTAGATGTGGAGATCACAACTAGTTGTAATACTTCTTGTCTTGAGGGATAGAAGTATTCTTCTCTTGCACTTGAATGGATTATGTATGAATCACTTTGAAACAAAGATTTAAGAATGTATGATCAAAGGATTTATAGATTGGAAATGGAGATCTAGAACAGAAAGTTCTGGAGTGCAAAAGGTGGGGAAAAAATCCAGGTTTAAGGTGGTATTTATAGGCAAAAGTTTCTGACAGAGGAGCGTGGCCGGTTCCCTTAAATCATGGCCGGTCCCCTTAAATTTAAGGGGACCGCCCTTTATAATTAAGGGGGCCGCCCAGCTGAAACGGCCAGAAACTTTGTCTTTTAGTGGGGAAAGTTTATTTGGTGAAAAACTAACTGATTTTGGTTAAATATTTGAAATCATATATTTAGTATGATTAAAACATTTTTCCTTATTACCAAAAGTGTTTTTCAAAAATATATAATAAGATTATATAATTAAATAAACTTTGTATTAGTTAATTAAATACCCCTTTGATCATACATTGCACTAAACACTTTGTTTATTCATACCTTAAGTGATTTGGATGTAAAGAGAAATATTAATCACCAAATACTTGTTTATGTCATAAGTTTTAGTTCTTTGAGGTTATATTTTGTAATGATCAAAACATAGAGATATTGATAAAAACTTAATAATGTTTTTAGGCATTATTTATGTCAACAATCTCCCCCTTTTTGATTATTACAAAACCTTAAACTCAAAAGATTTAAAACTTGTTATTAGACAAGTATTATAGAGTTTACCATTTCTCTTCTCCCCCTTTTTGTAAAATCAAAAAGGTTAGGCCGAATAATCTTCGTGAAAGAAGTTTAAATGGGTAGAGAACTCCCCCTTGATGTATGCTCCCCCTCGTTTGAGAGCACAAAGGGAACGAGCAATTGGAATCTTGGCTACAAAAATATTTTGAAGAGAACAACACACATATATATGCAAAAACAACAATTATGCAAATAAAAATAGATTCATTCAAGCATGATAGAAATAATTAGCATAACAACATTCAATATGCTTGTAGCATATTGATTACAATAAAACAAAATAAAAGATATAGTCCTATATTGCCTAAGAGAGCACTTGGACTTGCTTGCAACCCATGGTTGATTTGTTTTATTTGCTTGAAGGAAAACATAAGCATGGAGCTTAGATGTTTGATTAAGGTGGATATGGGGTGTTGTATGGAGCGGAAGAAGTGGATCTCACGATGTTGTATCGTGTTAAGGGTGGTATTGGATGATTACGAGTGAGAAGATATTCAATCCAAGAAATATCTTCAATCAAGTAGAGGATTTGTTTTTGAAGGAATATGCAACAAGGGCAAAAGTGAGTGTGATTTGTAACTTGATCCAAGTTAAGAGAGTGGGGAAGGCAATTTGCATAGGGTGATGATGGAGGTAGCCCTTTGTTGCGTTGTGCAAGATGCATAGCAAGGAGATCACTAAGATCATGGATTTGGTTTATTTCATCACGGAACTTTTGTTTTTCCGTGGCAATGTGGAGGGGATCATAGGTTTGGTATGGATGAGTTGGGTTTGAGTAGTTTAATGGTTGATCAAACTTGCATGGATCATTATAAGTTGTTGGAGGTTGAGAGGTGTAGTTTGGCTTGAAGGAAGATGTTTGGCCAATGTTGTATGGTTTGTAAAGTGGATCAAATGAATGCCTTTGTTGGTTTGATGCAAAGTTTGGGAAATAAGAGGTTGGTGGTGAGGAATGATTTCCAACTTCATTTGTGATGATGGATTTGTTTCGAGGACTTTTTCGTTGCCAAACGGGTTTTTCCGTCATCCTTGCTAGCCTTGAGGCTTTTGATTTTGGTTTATTTGGAGAGTTCATGATGGGATGAATGGAGAGCTTTGAGGATTGGGGTTATTTATAGTGTAAGATTTGTGTGTTTAAGGATGGAAAAGTTTGTTTGGAGGATTAGGACAAAATGTGTTGGTGAAAAATGGGAAATGTAGGTTGAAATGGGCTAAAAAGCAGAAAAGATTCTGTAAACCCGACCATCAGATGGCCGGTCCCCTTAATTAGGGGGCGGTCCCCTTAAAATTAAGGGGGCCGCCTTACATAATTAAGGGGGCCGCCCATCTGGTGATTTCCAGATTGCCAGAATTGGGTTTTTGGCAGAAAATTTGCAGAAAGGTTGTGTTTTTGGACTTGGATTCAAGCAAGTTCAATTCCTTTAGGCAATATAGCATCTAATCTAACATTAGATATCATGCAAAAACACATAGGCACAAGAGCAAATAATCAACACATAATAAGCAATAGGAGGTAAGTAAATGCAAGCACACTTAAGCTTCCTAAGGCACCTATCTTGAATTAAAGGCAAGGGCAATTAGTGAGTGAAAGACTAATGATGGATCAAGATGACACCATTACTAGTGAATTTGTCCTAGTGAGTGTCTATATGCAACAAATGTGGAGTTGTGATTGTTTCGACACCTAGAAGCAAAAAGAAATAACGATCCTAAGAAACAATCCAAATGTTCTCCTTGATTCAATTTTTGCTCGATCATGAATGTCAAAGACATATATTAGATTATATACCTTGACAATTTATGTGAGAGTTTATGCATGATTTTGAAATACAATGTTTTTAGAATTAGTCAACAATGCAATGAAAATGATTTTCATGTGATTCCTAGATTGTGAGAATAAAGATTAGAGAGAATTGATTGAGTTTTTAAAAAAAAAATTATGCCAAGAAAATAAATCTTCTCAATCTTAAGTTTTGTGCGAAATAGATTCCTAGACTCAGAGAAGATGGAATGAAAGAAAAATAAATTTTCATGCATGTATAACTTAGAATTAATTCAATGTAATTTAGTCAACTTGTTCCATCATTCCTAATCCTAAACGCAAGTGGTTGAATAATTCACGCTTAAGGGGTTTTGTGAATATATCCGCAATATTGTCTTCCGATGCAACCTTTTCTATAGATATATTTCCTTTTTGTACATTATCCCTAAGAAAATGGTGACGTATTTCTATGTGTTTAGTCCTAGAGTGTTGTACCGGATTTTTGCTTAAATCTATCGCACCTTTGTTATCGCACATAATTGGGACATTTTCTAACCTAATGCCATAGTCTACGAGAGCTTGTTTCATCCATAGTGCTTGTTGACATGCCTTTCCGGCGCTTACATATTCGGCTTCGGTGGTAGAGATAGCAAGAGCGGTTTGCTTTTTCGAAAACCAAGACGTTAGACAACATCCCATAAACGTGCAAATACCGCTAGTACTCTTTCTATCTACGTAGTCTCCCGCATGATCCGAATCCGCATAGACAATGGTTTCTATGCCGGATTCCTTAGGATACCATAATCCTAAGTGTATAGTGCCTTTAACGTATCGGAAGATACGCTTAACCGCTTCTAGGTGAGAGGTTTTGGGATCCTCTTGAAAACGGGCACAAAGGCAGACACTAAACATGATATCGGGTCTACTTGCCGTCAAGTATAGTAAATTACCTATCATTCCTCTATACTTGGTGTTATCTACGGACTCACCTTCATCGTCCTTTGTGAGCTTTACCTCCGTAGACATGGGTGTTTTCATGGGTTTTGAGTCTTCTAGGCCAAATTTCTTAAGCATTTCCTTAATGTACTTAGATTGGTTAAAGAATATTCCATCATCTAATTGTTTTATTTGTAATCCTAGGAAGAAGTTAAGTTCACCCATCATACTCATCTCAAACTCATCATGCATGATTTTGGCAAACTCATCACACATGTCTTGACAAGTCGATCCAAATATAATGTCATCAACATATATTTGAACAATGATGAGATTTGGGTCTTTCCTTTTAGTGAAAAGAGTGTTATCTACCATTCCCATGGAATAATCATGTTCAATAAGAAAAGCTTTTAATCGATCATACCAAGCTTTGGGAGCTTGTTTGAGTCCATACAAAGCTTTCTTTAACTTATAAACATAATCAGGTTTTGCGAAGTCAATGAATCCTGGAGGTTGTGCCACATATACCTCCTCATTGATAAAACCGTTAAGGAATGCACTTTTCACATCCATTTGAAATAACTTAAAATCTAGGGCGCAAGCATAGGCAAGTAATATCCTAATTGATTCTAGTCTAGCTACGGGGGCATAAGTTTCATCATAATCAATTCCTTCTTGTTGATTATAACCTTGGGCAACTAACCTAGCTTTATTCCTAGTAACTATTCCATTCTCGTCTAACTTATTTCTATATACCCATTTGGTTCCTATGATGGTCATATCCTTTGGATTTGGGACTAGTTCCCAAACATCATTTGCCTTAAATTGATTTAATTCTTCTTGCATAGCTGTAATCCAACTTTCATCCTTTAAAGCCTCACTAATATTCTTAGGTTCTATTGCTGAGAGGAAACAAAAGAAGTTGTTTTTATCTTGGGCTTGTGACCTAAGGGTTCTTTGGTTAAGATGTCCTATTATATTATCTAATGGATGTGATCTAGATTCTTTAATATTAACAGTTTCGTTATTTTCTAAGTGGATGTCTTCATTATCATTTCCTATGGGTTTTGTTTTACTAACCTCAATAGCTTCATCTTCGACTAAATTATCATCTTCTAAAGGTAGCGTTTTAGGAGGTGGTGGTGTTTCATCAAATGTTACATTTAGTGATTCCTCTACTTTCATGGAGTGTTTGTTAAGTATTATATATGCTTTACTATTTTGTGAGTATCCTAAAAATATTCCTTCATATGATTTTGGATCAAACTTAGTGAGGTAGTCCTTAGTGTTTAAAATATAGCATTTACTTCCAAATACCCTAAAGTAGCTTAAGTTTGGTTTTCTATCTCTTAATAACTCATAAGGAGTTTTTCCTAGAATTCTTCTAATTGATACCCTATTTAAAATATAAGTCGATGTATCTACGGCGTGACACCAAAATTTTTGTGGAATGGATTGTTCATTTAACATAGTTCTACTCATTTCTTGTAGTGACCTATTTTTTCTTTCTACTACCCCATTTGATTGAGGAGTACGAGGAGCGGAGAAATTGTGAGATATTCCATTTAACTCACAATATTTTCCGAATTGTATTTCGTTATCAAATTCCCTACCATGGTCCGTCCTAATGGCAACTATTGAGCATCCTAATTTATTTTGAATCATTTTACTAAATATTTCGAATTTTTCAAAGGCTTGGGTTTTGTCACTTAAAAACCTAGTCCACGTGTATCGTGAGTAGTCATCTACTATTACTAAGGTATATTTGTTTCCTCCATAGCTCCGCACAGCGGATGGACCAAAAAGATCCATATGTAATAATTCTAGGCACCTAGTAGTGGATACTATATTCTTAGCTTTGTGACTAGCATGAGCTTGTTTTTCAATTTTGCATGCATCACAAAAATGCTTGTCATATTTTAGATTAGGCAAATTTCTAACTAATTCCTTAGAGGCCAAAGATTGTATTTGTTGCATGTTAGCATGTCCTAATCTCCTATGCCACAATGTAGAGTTTTCATCTAGGGTCGTTAGGCATATCCTATCTTCAGGTTTGTTTCCTAGTTTCATAACATATACTCCTCCTTTCCTAATACCTCTACCTATAATTTTTCCATTCTTAACTATTTCGCTATCTTCTTCGGAAAAGATAACTCTACATTTATTATCGCATATTTGGCCTACACTAAGTAAGTTATATGTTAAATTATTTACATGTTCAACATTTTCAATAGTAAGTGAGTCTTGAGAAATCGTACCTTTGCCAATAATTTTTCCACGCAAGTCACTACCGAAAATAACGTTACCTCCATTGTATGCCTTGTATGTAGAGAATAGCTTGCGATTCCCCGTCATGTGCCTCGAACATCCGCTATCCTTGATCCATTCGTCAGGCTCCAAGTCAATTCCAAGGCATATTTCGTCGGTTGCATTTGCCACAAAGCACTTTTCTTCTTTTGGTTTTTCCACTTCTTCTTTATCACTATCACTCCATGTTCCACTAACAAATGCGCTTTGATTTTCATAACCCGGCGGCTTTAAACATTCTCCAACGAGATGATTTGGACTTCCACATCTAAAGCACTTTCTTTTCACGTAATTATCACTCCTATTTCTTTGGAACACCTTTCTTTCGTCACGTGGTGATCTAGTGAATCTTCCTCGTCTCTTGAAGAATTTCTTGAATTCTCTTACGGCCATCGCATATTCTTCATCTTCACTCTCGTCACTTGAATCATCATCTTCACAAGGTTCCATTTTGGCTTTTAGAGCAATGGATTTGATTTGTTCTTTCTTGACTTTGACCGTTTCCAAATCTCTTCTTATAATTTCTTCATGGACTTTCAAGTTGCCGATAAGCTCATCTAGTGATAATGTCATCAAATTCTTTGATTCTTCAATAGCCGTGACTTTAGCTCGCCATTTCGGATGTAATGCCCTAAGAAATTTCCTAACACAATTTTTACTAGAAAATGTCTCATCAAGTGCTTTTAAACTTGTGATGATGGTGTTAAATTTAGCAAAAGCATTATCAATTGATTCCTTTTCCGGAATCGTAAATTGTTCATATTGATGTACAAGAAGATCTATTTTGTTATCTTTAACTTGACTATTACCTTGGTGAGTGATTAGTAAAGAATCCCAAATTTCTTTTGCGGTTTTACACATAAAAATTCTTTCATATTCTTTACGTGGTAACGCATTATAAATAACCATTTTAGCCTCATTATTTTTTGCTAGTTTCTTTTTCAAATCATCATTTTGTTTTTCAAAATCTACAATTTCATCTATTTTAGTTTCAACATTATATTGAATAGGAGGAAAATCACCAAAGGTAATAATATGCCAAAGATCAAGATCTTTTGATTTCACATAGGTTTCGAATCTATTTTTCCAATATAAAAATCCATCACTTTCAAATAGTGGTGGTCTTTGCATAGATTGCCCTTCTAAATATTTTTCAGATTCCATAGATCGTTACAAGTTTTAAAATACAATATATTTTAAAAATCTTGCTAGACGTGGCTCCTGATACCAATTGTGGAAAACTAGAAGGGGGGGTTGAATAGTTTTACGTCGTTTTAATTGTTATAAAACAAATTGTTTAAAAGTTTTCATTGATTTATAAAATATAGATTCGATGGTATATGAAATCTAGTTATACACAATATGAACAACACTAAGTATATATACTATGAAGCAATAATTATGTAAGTAATGAAATAAGTAAAAGATGGAAAGATCAAACCGAGAGACAAGCGATTTATAGTGGTTCGGCTACAAGGCACCTTCCTTGCCCTACTCCACTCCCCGAGCACCTAACTCGAGAGTTTTCTTCACTATATCAACAAGCTCCCTTATGGCGGAGAAAACCTTACACACCAATTTACACACCACAATATCTTCACACCTAGATCACAACTAGTACACACCAATTCACTACTTAATCACACCACTTCTTTCACACCTATCTTCTACACACCATTAATCTATACACCAATCTTCTACACACCAATACTTCTACACACCAATTCTTCTACATACCAATCTTCTTCCTAACTTATCTTTTTCTCAACTATTCTCTAACAAATATTCACAACTAATCACACTATGAAATAATAATCAATGATGATGCTCAAACAACTTAGATGTGGAGATCACAACTAGTTGTAATACTTCTTGTCTTGAGGGATAGAAGTATTCTTCTCTTGCACTTGAATGGATTATGTATGGATCACTTTGAAACAAAGATTTAAGAATGTATGATCAAAGGATTTATAGATTGGAAATGGAGATCTAGAACAGAAAGTTCTGGAGTGCAAAAGGTGGGGAAAAAATCCAGGTTTAAGGTGGTATTTATAGGCAAAAGTTTCTGACAGAGGAGCGTGGCCGGTCCCCTTAAATCATGGCCGGTCCCATTAAATTTAAGGGGACCGCCCTTTATAATTAAGGGGGCCGCCCAGCTGAAACGGCCAGAAACTTTGTCTTTTAGTGGGGAAAGTTTATTTGGTGAAAAACTAACTGATTTTGGTTAAATATTTGAAATCATATATTTAGTATGATTAAAACATTTTTCCTTATTACCAAAAGTGTTTTTCAAAAATATATAATAAGATTATATAATTAAATAAACTTTGTATTAGTTAATTAAATACCCCTTTGATCATACATTGCACTAAACACTTTGTTTATTCATACCTTAAGTGATTTGGATGTAAAGAGAAATATTAATCACCAAATACTTGTTTATGTCATAAGTTTTAGTTCTTCGAGGTTATATTTTGTAATGATCAAAACATAGAGATATTGATAAAAACTTAATAATGTTTTTAGGCATTATTTATGTCAACAGAGCAGTAGCAAGAAATGGTCTCCCTAAGATGATGGGTACCAAGTCATCCTCCTCCATATCCAGGATTACAAAGTCGACCGGGAATTTGAATTTCCCAACTTTGACTAGCACATTCTCGCATATCCCTACGGGGTATTTGACTGATCTATCAGCTAGTTGGATGTTCATACGGGTAGACTTTAATCCAGAGTATCCTAATTTACGGAACATAGAGTGAGGCATGAGATTGATACTTGCTCCCAAATCGGCAAGAGCATTCTTGATTGATAGAGATCCTATGGAGCAAGGCAGAGTGAAGTTGCCTGGATCATCTACCTTTTTTGGTAGCCCTCGATGGGTCACCACTGAGCATTCTTCCCCCAGGGTCACAAGACCCTCGAGTTTCTTCCGGTTAGCAAGTAGTTTTTTGAAGTATGCACTATACTTTGGCATGTGATAGCAAGCATCAAGGAGGGGTATGGTGACAACCGAGTCTTTTAGGTATGACAAGAATCTTTTGTTGTCATTCTCAGTTTTCTGGTTCCTTAATCGGGATGGAAACTGGATTCTCACAGGTTGGTTAGGTAGGGTTGATGGGGAAGGGGTTGTCGAGGGCGGTTGGTCGGGGGTCTTGCCACCGACATCCTCCTCCTCCTCACTAGGTTTGTTTGGATCGGGGGCTATGGGGGATGAGCTTGGGTAAGGTGGGTCCTTGGTTGTTGTTCCAGCTCTAGTGGTTATCGCGAGCGTGGGGTCTTTTTTGCTTACTGATGGCATTTCAAGATTATCTAGGGCTGAGTTAAGCTTGTTGAAAAATTCTCCAATGTCACCCTGCTGCTCGTCAAAAAGCTCATTAAGACCTTTCATTTGCAAGCCTTTCTCTTGAGTGAAGTGACCAAGGTCATCTTCAAAGGTGCTCCTGATTTCGAATTCAGGGCCTTCCTCCCCTTCTTTTCTCTTTACCAGATTTCCCAGAGCGTGTAATCGTCATTTTGGTAAAAAGGCAAAAGGGAGGGATCAGCATAAATGTCCCTTCCTGACAAGCATGCATGTTCGGTTGTGGCTGCTCCTCCGCATTCTTCTACCTCATGCGGGCCCCCACAGTAATCGCAGATTAAGTAAGGATTCGACAATTGTTTAGGTAATTGCGATCAAGCTAGGTATTCCACTCTTTTGTGAATTTTTCTCAACCGATCTGAGGTGATTTCAGAAATGCTGACAGTCGACTCAGGTTCATCCCAAGTGTCATCCTGGTCTTGAGCATATTCTTCAATCCTATCCCATCCTTCGTTGGCACTAAGATTGGCCAATCTCCCTTTTCTAGATTGGTTAATTCCGTTTCGATCGTTAGAGGAGATATTATCGTAGAAGATTTGGACCAAGAGCCAAAGCTCAATGCCATGATGGAGAACTTGTCTTATTAAATCTTTGAATCTAATCCACCATTTATGGAAGGGTTCGTCCTTCCCTTTTCGGAAACGGAGGATCCTATCTCTAAACACTGAGGTTTTTCCAGGTGGAAAGAACTTCTCATATAACTTGGATATGAGTTGCTCCCATGTGAAAATAGATTCAGAAGGGAGTTTGTCATACCATTCTTGGGCTTTTTCATATAGGGTAAAAGGAAAGAATCGCAATTGGGACGTGTCTCTAGTAGCCCCATCCGTATGGAGGGTGTCTACTATTTTCAGGAAATCTTTGATATGTTGGATTGGATCTTCCTCATCAAATCCGCAAAACTTACACACACTTTGGACAAGCCAAACATCGTTTGCATGCAAGACCTCGTTGGTGTGTTCGTTTGGGTAGACAATGGCGTTTGAGAAGCCACGAGAGGTTGGGGAGGAGTAGTCCTTAAGGCGCTTAGGAATGGGAGTTGCGGGGGTACTCATCTCGTCGTTGGATTGAGAGCTAGGGGTTGTGACATGATTTTCTGAATTTTCTTCAGAAAGAGGTGCATCAAAATCGATGGCAATGCTAGATGGTTCAGAAGTTGAGTGATATTATCTCAATCTATGCATTTCTCTTTCGGGTTCCGCATATGGCAAGACAAGGTTTCTAGTGGAACTACGACTCCTAGTGATCCTAAGGTTAAAGGATTCGTCGTTTGCCATGATGGCAGGTGGTGAAAATTTACGAACAAAAACACAAAGAAATAAGATAGACTAAAGAAAACCTAAAAATAAAAATAAAATCTTACTAGAACGGAATCTAGCAAGTAGACCTAATAAAAAGAGATTCTAACCTAGACAATAACTATTCCTCAGGCTGCGGCGCCAAAAACTTGATACGTAGGAATCGCACCAGGCTTTACCTCTCAAGGGATCTCGAGAAGCTTACAACCCCCACCAGGCAGTGTACCTGATCGTTGTAGTATAGTATAGTGACAAGTACCGGGGGATTGATCGTTCAGCTAGGAATAGTGTCGCTAGGATTAGAAAACCTAAATACTAGTTCTAAAGGTGAGAGATGATTCTTTTTGTATTTTTATATTTTTTAGAAAGCAAATAAAAATCTCGGGTTTGAAGGATTTGGGCGGAATTAGTTGCTAGTCAACTAACCCAATACTAAAGATGCAATCAAAATAAAATACTAGAAATGAAAATAAACTAAATTATACTAATGTTGTGAGCAATAAGTGGAGAAAATGTGTTTACTTAGATTTCACTACTCCCTAGACATCTTTTATATGTTAATTACTTGTTATAGTTGCATGGATGACGGATTGTATTCCTTAATACCATTCATGGGGTATCGCACATAACTCCCCAATTCTATGAGCTCTTATCTCCTCCTATACCATGCCCAGCACAACCATAGGGATTATAAACAGTGGCTCATGCATTAAATACAACCAATAAAGACCTAGTGCAATTGGTTCATGTTTCCTAAGACGTTCAAGCATGTTACCATTTGGAGATCTGCCAGTTTTCTTAAGCCTAACATATAAATTCATTCATCCAAGACAATTATAAACAAGTAATCAGTACATAATTAACATCTAGGTTTCATTAGATCCAAGCAAACACAAGATAGATCTAGCCTATCATGATGGAATTAAGACAAGAACAAGATATAGACAACCAACACATAGACATATTGATTGAATTAAAAGAATACTTATCTCAATTACACATGAAAGGTATCAAATGCTTAGAACCCTTGAAAAACCTGTAAAATTCGCACCAAGTTCGTACTTAGGGTTTCTCCAAAACTTCTCTTTTTTAATGTGAAAAATTAGAAAACTATATATAGGAAAAGGGGTCTGACGGCGTCAAGACCAAACTTGTGACGCCGTCACCTCGCCGCCAAAACTCTTCTCGGACTGCCTTGATCTACTTCTGACGCCGTCATGTGTTATGCATTTCCAGGCCGTCATGACTTTTACTCTTGACGCCCTTTCTTGTGACGCTGTCAAATCTGTACTGGGTCATCATGGAAATTTGCTCTTGACGCCGTCAGGGTGTTGTTCTTGACGCCGTCACCTACTGTTCCCTGCAAGGAAAATTAAGACTTTGGCGTTTTCTTCACTTTTATGCTCCAAAAACGTCCGAATTGCTTCCTTTTCCAGATTTCACTCCCAAAGTACCTAAAATCACAAAAGGAACGATTTAGGGTAATATTTGATCAAATAAATTCAATTCCGGGTTTAAATGACCCCCTAAAAGTGGTTCATTTTTCGCCTCATCAAAAATATAAAAATATTTAGGTTATCCTAGTGCCGGAGTCAATGTAGTGCCAAATAAATATCTTAAAAATAAATCATCACGAATATACCAAACCAAACCAATAATTAATAATCAACTTCCATAAATAACGCAAGGTTTAAAATCACATTTCAACATTTACAAATCTCATCATGAATAAACTTTTCAATATTCCAAAAATCATTAATTTTAAAGTAATGCGGGTTTGTAAATTGTTTCCCTAAATTGCCAGTTGTCACAACATCCGGTGAGAAGATGGTGTATAGGTAGAAGAGGTCAGAAGCGGTGACACGGTGGTTGGAGTTGTGGCGCCCTGCTAAGCTGTAGGTGATACACATATGGACTAGCCTAATCCTAGGATCCCTGATGAAGGTCGCTCCAGTATTCGAGGTATATCCCCTATTCCCAATGATCGGCCAAAATGTAGCACACCTCAAATCATTCCTCACTGTCTCACCAACTAACAAGCTACGCAAAAACCCACTCTGAGTCGTCTCATGCTGAGTGTACAAACCCAACCTCCAACCAAACTCTGCGACTGAACAAGTCCTATGCTCACCTTCTAACCTAAAGTAAAGAGTAGTACCCATCACATCATTTCTTGCCTCAGCCAAATCAAAATGGAAAGTAGCAAAGAATTCACGCACCAAATCGTTATAAATTGGTTCCCTCACTCTAAAAAACCTCTCCCATTGAGGCCCGGTGAATGCATCAGTTTGGAAACATTGGAGAAAAGCTTGCTCGAGGCCTTGATTCCTCAAGTAATTCCAATCAATAACTGCCCTACTATCAATCTTGTGGTAGAGCAATTCAGCGTATTTGGCGGTAGAGGCATCATCCTCAATCATACTCCAACTAAGGACTGTGTCACCCAAGCTCTCACGTTGAGCTCTTGAGGAACTCCCCCGGTTGTGTTTAGAACGCTTGCTCATTTTCCTGGAACAAAATGGAATGGAACGAAAGTGATTAAAATAAGGATCTTAAGGGGGCTTAGGCTGTCAGACCCTCCTGACGCCGTCAGACCGTAAAGGCTGACGCCGTCAACGCCGTCAGGTATAGCAGATACTTGAAAATGCAATTACGAGGGAAAAATCAAAGTTCAGACTCTAAATCCCTAAGCCAAAAACCCCTTTTGCCAGAACCCATGGGTGGTGGATCAATAATTCGTGGGTTGAATAATTTTTTCTCGTAATCGACTCACAAACCCTATCAATTACTATTACCAAAATGCCTTAATCGTGGTCACAAAACACCAATACAAGGGCATTACGAGTTCAAGTAATGAACCAGTTTTAGGGTTTTGGGTAATGGGGCTTTTCAAAATTGATGGGTCCTAAGCATAATTGAATGAATGAGGATGAAGAAAAATCACTTACCACGTGGGGATTGGCGACGAGAGATGCAGGAATTGATCTTGAAGGTTCGGAGTGAGAGTATCAAGTGGATATTGTTTGTCGGGTATGAGGTGAAAGTGATGGAAAGGGGGCTAATATTGCTGAAAATGCGAGGTGACGGCGTCAAGAGTAAAATCTAACGCCTTCAGATGCCCGGGTCATGAGTACTTTGTGACAATTCCAATTTGAGTCCCTGTACTTTTGTCAATAGCTTATCAAGGTCCTAAACTATGATAGCCATTCTCGTTAGTGGAGTCCACCAGGGTCAAATGTTTTGTTACTGTCACGAGGTGTGGTATGGTTTTGGATAGGGCTGGTAACAATCTCGTTCAGGTCGCAATCTCCATATTGGTAAGTAGTGGGTAAGGGAAGGAGTTGTTCCATAGAAGTTTTTGAAGTTGAAGTGTGTTTGAGGTGTACCCTTTTCACACCAGGTTTAAAACCAAAGGAACGTTTTTTAGCTTCGTGCAAATTAGGGAGCGTGACTTACAAGCATCCAACAAAGATGTTGTGAATTTGCAAGTTCTTTTCTTCTTGAGGAAGCTCATGGAAGTAAGGGGAATTTGAAGGTGAATCACTTGGGGAAGTTTCTCCATTATCCCCTCTTTTACATATCACCATAGGGGTTGGGAGTTCAAAGGTTTTTTTTGATTTTCCTTGGTGTGGATTTTTCCCTATACTTCTCCTTAATTCTTGATATAAACTTATCAGCCAAGTCTATAAAAGCATTTCTAGTGCTTTCCATGCGAGCTTCTAATTGTTGAATCTGCCTCTCCTGATTATTCATAAAAGTTATCATTATCCCTTCGAACTCCTCTTGTCGTGAACATTCTGGAAAAGTATGTTTACTGATTGCACTCACATGTCTATCGGGACTTACTTCGGCTTTGGCTACAGGCATTTCAGTTTTCATTAATTCCTTAACCTGCTTTTCGATGTTCTCCAATAACTGTTCTTGGGTTGCATTCACGTAATTTAGACTCCCTTCTTCCAAGAACATTGGATCCTACCATCCTTCTTCTTCGTATTGTGCTAAACCTTCAATAACCTCCCAACACTTATCAATGCTAAGTCTGCTTAGTCTACCATTGGCAGCGTAATCTATGGCCCTTCTAGTTTGATGATTAACCTTATCGTAAAAGATTTGGATTTGGAGCCAAGGATCTATGCCATGATGAGGGACTTTTTGGAGTAAGTCCTTGAAACGAGTCCATGCTTCATAGAGAGTTTCACTTTGACATTGTTGGAACATCAAGATGTCATTTCTAAGCTTAGTAGTTCTCCCCGATGGGAAAAATTGAGCAAGGAAATGAGTGGTGAGATCATCCCAAGAGGTGATGGATCCCACAGGTAAACGCTCAAGCCATTGACTAGCTTTGTCACGTAGAGAGGATTAGAAGAGACGCAATCGGTTCGTCTCTCGAGTTCCAACATCAAGGTCTATGGAATATACGATTTTGAGGAAATCCTTGAGATGTTGATTAGGATCTTCGGAACGTAGTCCATGGAATGCACATCCGTTTTGCACCAACCGGATGGTGTCGGATAGCCTTGGTGGCTAGGACGGGAGTACTCTCTTAAAGTTCGGGGTCTAGGAGGTTGGTTTGGTTGTGGTAGGTTTTGTGGATGGTTTTATTGTGGTGGGTTGATGGGATCAAAGAGATTACCACCTTCCATGATGGCGGATGGAAAAGGTTACGAACAAAGGAATGAAGAAAAAGATAGACTAAAGAAACCTATAAAAATAAAATAAAAATCTTACTAGAAAGGAATCTAGCAAGTAGACCTAATAAAAAGAAATTTTAACCTAGACAATAACTATTCCCCCGGCTGCGGCGCCAAAAACATGATGTGTGGAATTGCGCCCTCGCAAAAGGTTTTACCTCTCAAGGGATCTTGAGAAGCTTGCAATCCCTACCAGGCAGTGTACCTGTTCGTTGTAGTATAGTATAGTGTCAAGTACCAGGGGATTGATCGTTCAACTCAAAGAATAGTGTTCGCTAGGGTTAAAACTTACTAAAACTAGGTCTAGAGGTGAGGGATGATTCTTTTTGTATTTATATATTTTAAGGAAAGTAAGTAAAAATCTCGGTTTTGGAAGGAGTGGGCGGAATTAGTTGCTAATCAACTAACCCAATTAACTAAAGATGCAATTAAAATAAAATAAACTAAACTTAAACTAAATTGTGGTGGAAACAATAATGAGAGAAAATGTGTTTACTTAGATTTCACTACTCCCTAGCTATCTTTTACAGGTTGATTAGTTTGTTACAATTGCATGGATGATGGGTTATATTCCTTAATATCATTCGTAGGGCCGTGTACGATCTTCCCTAACTCTATAAGCTTCTACCTCTTCCTATGTCGAGCCGACTACTAGCTCCTAACATGGCCTTATTAGTAGTTACCTACGTATTAAATACAACCAATATATCGTAGTACACCTCCGATCATGTTTCTTAAGACGTTCAAGCAAGTTACCAATTGAAAGTCTGCCAGTTTTCTTAAGCCTAACATCGAATTCATTCATCCACAACAATTATAAACAACCAACCAACCTATAATCAATATCTAAGTTTCATTACATCTAAGCAAACACAAAGAAAACCTAGCCTAGTATGTTAAAGAGAAGACAAGCGTAAGATATAATCAAACAACACATAGACATATTGAATGATTTGATAAAGGACTTATCTTCAATTAAGCATGGAGGAAACAAAGGGTTGAAACCCTAACAATATCTGTAAAATTCGTCTAGGGTTTACTCCCTTCAAAGTTGCACACAATGAATGAAAACTAGAAAACTATATATAGATTTTGTATCCTAACGACGTCAAGAGTAATGTGTGACGCCGTCAACTCGCCACCAAAATAAACTCGTATTGCCCAGATCCACTTCTGACGCCGTCACTCTTTATGGACTCTGGGCTGTCACTCTTTGCAATTACTTATGATGGCCTTGGCAATTTAATACGTGACGCCATTACGATCCCTTCACAAAACATTCTGGCGCGTCACATGTATTTGATTTATCCACCCCTTTGTCAAGTCATGACGCCGTCACTATCAAGATGTGACGCCGTCAAGTGCAATTTCCAGCATGATTTTGAGACTTTGTCATTTTCTTCACTTTTTCGCTCTAAAAACGTCCAAAATGCTTCCTTTTGTAAAATTCCTCTCAAAAGTACCTAAAATGACAAAAGGAACAATTTAGGGTAATATTTAATCAAATAATATCGACTTTGGCCTTAAATGACCCCCAAAAGCGGTACACTTTTCGCTTCATTAGCGGTCGCCTGATACGCCCTGGCCGCATCTTCACGTTTTGCTCGAAACTCTTGGTGCATAGCCTCCCCGAATTGAGCCGACGAAACAGACCCTCCAGTACTCGTGCCCACGGTGCTTGTCGTAGTCTCTGATTTTTGTTTCTTCGAAGCCCGCTTTTTTCCTATCGGACATAGTTCTGCATCATGTCCAAACAACGCCTCATTTGTTTGGCTTGGGACATCACTGGTTAAATCAATCGGATCCAGCGAGTCCCATTAGCACGCAAAACACCCCAAGCCGCCTCATCATTAAACGGGGCCGATTTGTGCTCTGTACGATACATTTCTTTCGCCCGTGCGAGGATATACATATCATTTTTCCCACTTTTTTGATCGCGTTGAGAACGTTTGAAACATGCGTTAAACTTTGCGCAATCACAATTCAATGTTCACCACTTCCCTTGTATCATATCTTTGCCGCGGTTCTGAAAATTGTGTTTACTAAACTCATTTTGAACCCGTTTGCAAAACGTATCTTTCGATTGGGAACGACCGACTTGTGAATCATCGCTAACGACCACATAACACTTTGCAAGTAAATTTTCATCCCCTACTTGCCAACGTGTAATGATGCCTTCTTCGTTTTCTTCATCATCGTGATCGACTAGTTCGGGGTCTTTGTTTTTTTTTGACTTTCGTTTACCACGAGATTTTAATTTTTTAGTGGAGAGGTAGGTGTTTCGGGAACTTCGTTTGTTTCCATTTGGGATTGTTGGGATTGTTGAGTGAATTGGATATTTTGGAAATCGGTATTTAGGGTGTTTTGTTGTTGGCTATCTTGCCAATACCTTAACGCTTGATGTTGTTGTAAAAGTTCTTGACTCGACATACCGAATTGGTTTGGGTTACCCCAATTCGGATTTGACGATGAAACCGCGTATGGGTTCCCCCACCCACCGAGAAGGTTCGTTAACGAGTCGTTTTCGTCGTTGTTGCCTTGTGATCTTTTTTTTCTTTTTTTTTTTTTTTTTTTTTTTTTTTTTTTTTTTTGCTATTAGAAATGTAGTAGAGAATAGAATGAGTAGTGAAAGTGTGGAAAAAAAAAGTGTGTTAATGGGTATATATATTGGTTGGAAAAAGGTTTTGAATTTTATTTATTTATTTATTTTAATTTTTTTTAGCCATATAGCTGTTTGTTAACGTTGGGGGGTCAAAATGTAAATTTTTTCTGAACCTAACGTCTAGTAGCGGTTAAAAGGGGGGCAAAATGAATTTTTTTTTATTCGAATTGCATCTTCAAGCGCGTTAAAAGCTGTTTAACACCTGACCGGCGTTACGAATGTACATGCTCTAATGAAAACATGACATGGCATTGTTAAAAAGCTTATGCATTAGGGTAGCTCTAAAATAATAAGTCAAAAAAACCCTTTAAAATTATTACCAATTATTTTTACATGTTCATGACAACAATATTATACAGTAGCATTCTGACCCGTGGGATGAACCGATTTTGTTTTGGATCAACTATTGAACTTTTGCTTATGTCTAAAACTCAACTTTTTTATTTGTTATTATAATTTGCAAATAACTTCGAGCCAAAATTTTGCACATTTTCCTTTCTATTCATTATTTAAGATGATATTTTTAATATGTTGTATTTTATTAGTTTAGCAAACTCTTTCAATTTATCTGTCCAAATCGGATGTACTAAAACTCACTTACCCATGCAATAGATGGGCTTTGTTTACCATTTGAAATTCAAACTAATTTTTATAGGATGTATGTTTACGAAGATTAAGCCATTGGCAATTTTGACAATTTCGAACCACTCGAGTATCCTTAGGTTTCATTAATTATAGTGTAATTTCAATGTTTCTATTCGTTACACTCAATGTATACATCTCAAGTAATGATCTCTTAATTCATTTCGCTTTGTCATTACTCATCCAAGACGGGTGATGCACAACTTTGAAATAAGTTGCTTAATTGTTACAGATATAGCTTGTCAATGATTATTTTGTATGGCGATTTATATAATTATTTGAGTTCCGTTAGTTGATTTTTTAATTATATCTATCATCATTAGGTGGCTGATAAGGAAATATTTGTTATGCTTTTAGGGGGTCATTTAAGCCTTAAATCGTGTTTTTATGATCAAATATTACTTTAAATCGTTTCTTTTGTCATTTTAGGTATTGGGACATGAATTCTGAAAAACGAAGTATTTTGGAGCTTTTTGGACATTTTTATGATAAAGAATGAAGAGAACAAGAAAAGTCAAGAAAGTCAGGATTTAACATCTGGCGGCGTCACGCTTTGGAGCTGACGCCGTCACCTATGATGATACGCTTAGGATTTTTAGCGTATTTTATCCCAGGTCCTTAAGGTATAAGTTGGCGCGAAGGCACATAGATATTTTGAAGACTTTGCATAATTATCATTTGATAAAAGTTTAAACGTTTATGTTGTACTATTTGTGTACTTAAAACTTGTTGGGACCTCTTTTGTAAACTCTGATATATCTTAACTACTTATAATGTAGATTTAGTCAAAGGGGAAAAGTGGAAAACTGAATTTTCAGTCAATCCCCATTTTGCCCTTCTAATTAATGCTCTTGAAAGTGAAATCTTGAAAGTCAAAGGTGAGAGAAAATGAATTGTGTAATTAATGCTTTTATTAAAACAACTCATAACTTAAAATTACAATAATTTATTCATATGGTACAACCAATTAAAAGCATCTATATTAAATTAAAAACAATCAATTAAAACACCCCTTACTAAAAAAGTACAATAAAATTTTCACAATATACAATTTAAACAAGCTACAACATAATATAAAATATAAAATAATTAAACACACTAATTAATGTTATTTTTAAAACACCCTAAAATGAAAAGTATATGTTATTATACACATTATATAAATTAATAAAACACACAAAACTTTATACAAGCTAACAAGTTGATGTTGCATATAGTTTTGAAAACTGGACCGGACCAACGGGTTCAACTGGGAAAAATATATAGTTTTGAAAACTGGACACGACGGGTTCAGTTATTAAAAGCATGACTCGGTTTAAATCGACCCGTTTTTTGACCGGAACGGTTCAACCGGGTTTCAAAATATTATGTTGACATGAGCTTAAGTATCAAAGTCAATAAGTCAACACATTTAATAACTGAATTTCATATCAATTTGGGCAGGAAAATCAGTTACTAAATGTGTTGAGTTATTGACTTTGATACTTAAGCTCATGTCATATGTTTAATCCTTAAATCTTCAAACTTTTATTAGAGGTGGCAAAACGGGCGGGCACAGGCACAAGCTAAAATGGCACGGGTTAAAACGGGCACGGGCTAAATGGACAAATTATAAATTGGGCCAAACGGGCACGGGCTAAAACGAGCAAATTATAATTCAACTATTAAAAACAATAGGAACATTCCTAAAAACCCCTTTAATTCATCTTGTAAAAAAAGATCAAGCAACTAAGTCTTAACTATATTTAATTATTTTTTCTTAGGAAAGAAAAAAAAAGTCTGACTGCAAATTTGAGAAAATCTGCTGTGACAAATGAATAAAAATGCAACTAATTAAAAAAATGAGAGTAATTGCTTGAAAGTTGAATTGTGTGATTCGAAAGCTCATCTAATAATATATGTTTTTATCTTTTGCCTGTAAGAGCCCATCAAATAAATGCAAGGGGGCAAAAAACACCCCAAACTTTTAAAAAAGTGTCAAAAATCGCCCAAAAATTATAAATTGGGCAAGATTTGCCACCCCTAACTTTTATTATTTTTCATTTATAACCCATAAACTTTCTTTTATCACTAAACGATATGTCGTTATAAAATCCCGTTGCTATGCACGGGTATTCGTCTAGTTATATTAATTTGATGATAATTTATTTCAGAACGTCTCATTTAGAATCGTTTTCTATAACTTCTACCGTGTGCTATGAAAAAGTACCCTCAATTAGCTTTCGCTGCTATTCAAAACCGGAGGTGTTACAATATCTGGTCATGCAATGGATTCACTACCTAAAACATGATACTTTAATAGATGTACTATATCTCCAATATTTCTTAAGAAAGAAGTTTGTCGTCCAAGACTATATACATATTATGAAATCACCCAAAAGGATTACATTTTTACCAATATATTTGTATTAAAATTATATTTAAAAGAAAGAAAAGAAAAAAAAAATAATAAAAAGACATACTTTAGGTCATGTTTGGGCATGCTTATTAATGTGTCTGATAACGTATTGCGTTATTACAAGTTCAAAACATACATAAGCTTTGTTTTAAGGACATCCTTGTGGCAATGGTCCCTTCTTTTTGTTGATGGCATTCAGTTTCGACCCTTTGAATCTTTGATAATGGTAGCCCAAATAACATATAGTTCATGTTTAAAAGAAAATTGTTTGACGTGTCTACCCGACTCATATCCTAAATTAGAAGTATGGGTTATCAAATACTGTTCAATGTTTGTCCTGTGTCTTAATCTCAAGTGATGACGATGACCAGTTCAGACATGTCAGCTGTGTTGGGCAAGGGCTTATATGAAGTTTATAGGGGTTTTGGTTTTTAAAATAAGTTGGCTAATAAAATAAGTCTTGTTTGTTATGAAACTTATTGAAGGGCTTATAAAATAAATCGGCTAAAAACTTTAGCCCCATAAAGAGGCTAAAAACTTTAGCCTGGGGCTTTTAAAGATTTTTTTTTTAGTAATTTTGCAATAATAAGCTCCAGCCCCAACAATTTGCCAAACATGTTTATAAAAATACAAATTTTAATTTCGGCTTATAATATAAGTCTCAGCCCTAGCTTTAACCCCAGCCCATTTCGCCAAACATACCCTATAATCTTTTTATAAATGAAGCTGCAAATTTAAGCTTGGTTTTGTATTAGGCAGGTTTGTATTCACTGATGATAATCAGCGTGTATTACTTTTACTCAGTGTAAGTGTTAACTGAGTAATCAATATACAATAATGATCATCAGCATGAACTTACCATCAGTTCATTATAATCAATTAAGCTTAATAACTGAGAATACTACATCGACTCTACTCGAAACCAACTGATATACTTATTCGTCTCATGTCCGAACATTCTGATTACCTCATTTACAAATAATTTATCAAAATCAAATTGTCTAAGTGATCATTGATCAATGTCCATTTTCAATAAATGTTTTTACATGTTCTCGGATGCATATTAAGAATTTTTGTTTGAACTGAGTTATCGTATATTACAACTGTTTACAATTATATTTTTGATCTTTTCACGTTTTATTTTGATCGTAACACGAAACACTTACCACAATATCATATATCGTTAATTGCTTGTTGCTAAGAATTTCAGTTACTATGCACGATAGTCGCCTAGTAAATGTAAAAGGCTATTTATTTTTCACTTTTGTTTCTACTTATTAGAAAGTCCACAAAAACTTTTCTTTTAAATTAAAAAAACTCAGCTATATACTGTATCTTTCAGAACCACTTAAAAAAAAAAAAAAAAAAAAAAAAAAAAAAAAAAAAAAAACTCTTAAATCACATATCAAATATGTAGGCAAAACAAAAGGTAGTATGTATGTAAGCAAATTAAATATTTATGTTGGAATAGTCTAAGCTTCATTAAACAAGCAATTCCAAAATTGAATAGGCCATTACTACCTGTCGCTTTACAACCCTACACACAAACCTTCTTTGTCTCCCTTCCCACCTTTAAAAACCTTATTTTTTCATCATTTTCTAGTCCCCTCGTGTGCACCTATCTCCTTCATTTCCTCATCTTTCACACACATTCTCTCTAGCTTTTAACATTTTCATGGCTGCAACTGGCTCACCTTGTGGTGCATGCAAGTTTCTTAGAAGAAAATGCACTTCTGATTGCATCTTTGCACCCTATTTCTGCTCTGAGCAAGGCCCAGCTAGGTTTGCTGCCATTCATAAAGTGTTTGGAGCAAGCAATGTTTCTAAATTGCTTCATCATGTACCGGTGGCTGACCGCTGTGAAGCAGTTGTCACCATTGCTTATGAAGCTCAAGCTAGGATCAATGATCCTGTTTATGGGTGTGTTGCACATATATTTGCCTTACAACAACAGGTATGTATATAAGTGACAAAGTTAGCCAGAGTAGGGTTCGTTAATTTTTTTAAAATAGTAGCAAGAAGCTAATGAGAAAACAAAGCGTTTGTACGTAATTGTCACTTTTGATCTACCTATTTTGTCGTCAATAACGTGTTTATAATTGTATGGCAGATTCACAAAAAGGTCGGTAGGTTTACACTTAATTACCATTTTTTATAGTGTAAAAGAAAACACGACATTGGGTAAAGTAAGGGTGAAAGTTAACGAAATTTATTATTTTCTTGTGTTCACATGGGCTAATCTCTAGAGTGTATACTTATTAACAACACCTATAGTGTCTAACAAGCTAGCTAGCTATTCTTTATTTTAGAAAAGATCGAAAAGAAGCTAGCTAATCTACTTGACAGAAATGTTTAAAGTCTTGGTATGAGGTCATTTTCGCTCATAAATTAATTATACTCCTAGCAAATAATCAATTTTCTCTCATTGTTAATATTATAATAAACTCTCAAATTATTTCATTCATATATGAACCATGATCATATACTTTCTTAACTTTTTGACCACTAAAATAAATTACAGGTTGCATGTTTACAAGCACAATTGATGCAAGTCAAGACTCAACTAGCAGCACAAGGGTACACGGATTCAAGAAATCTTGAAAATCAATGGTCTACAAACATGGCTCATCAGAACTACATGAATGCTGCGAATTTCATGAATTTCAACACATCACCTCAAAGTTCATTGGAGTCCGTCGATCATAGCAATGAAGGAATGGCGATTCACGAGATTCAAAGCCGAAATGATCATGATCATGGATTCTACAGGAAGACACTTTCTGAAAGTGACTTGGGCGAGCTTCAAGAACTTGCTGTGAGAATGATGAGGAACTAATCTAGATTAGATATATGTTAATTTTATCTTTTGATCAAGACAAAATTACACGGATGGTCCTTGTAGTTTACACGGATTGCAAGTTTAGTCCCTAACTCAAAATAAGTACACCAGACATCCCTATTTTTTGAAACCTGTCACACATTTAGTCCCTATCTTGGATGGCCGTTAGTTTATCCGTTAAGTTATTTGCACCGTTAGTCCTTTGTTAATATTTTTTGCACCGTTAGTCCTCATTTATTTGCACCGTTAGTCCTTCGTTAAAATTAAAAAAAAATTAAATAAATTTTTTTTTCGAATAAAAATTTAAAAAAAATATATTTTTTAGAAAAAATATTTTAAAAAAAATATTTTTTTCGAATAAAAATTTTTAAAATTAAAAAATTCTAAAATTTAAAAAAAAAATTTGAATAAAAAATTTTTTCGAATAAAAAATTTTTAAAAAAATATTTTTTTAGAAAATTTTTTTGAATAAAAAATTTTTTCGAATAAAATTTTTTTTCACTTGGTACTACGTTGACTCTGGCACTAGGTTTACCTAACGAAAATTTTATGATTCGTCTTACGAGTCCGACTATATGTTATTTATTTACGAGATGTTTTCGGAAGATATTAAAAGTTGAAATGAGTTCGGGTTCGGGCCATATGTTTTTACATTTACCCACGTTACCCGCTCCACACCGTAGTAATATTATTATTATTATTATTAATAACAAAAAAAAAAAAAAGGAAAAAGAGTAACTACAAAGGGTTGTGTTTGGTTCGTTTCACAGCAACACCACACACAAACCCTCACCATTTTCACCTCTCTCTCTCCTCCCCCTCATCTCCTCCTTCTTTCTTAACCTAGCCGCCGCCCTTTGGCCGGCCACCACCGTCACACCGCCGATCTCACACTAAAAACAACACCACCATCTTAATCCTCTCGTCCCGATCTATCTTTTGGTACTAACCACGCGCCCTAACTCCTACGTTAACACCTATTTCGAATTATATCATCACGAGTTCATCATCACTTTTTAATATTTCTTGAGTATCTCTTCGATTTGGCTTTGGTTTTGGAAGGTAGGTCGAGTTTTGACTCGAGTTGTGGGTTCGAATCGTGACTAAGGGTCACGGATTCCATTATTTTTCGGATTGTTATGATTCTTGTTACAAGAATCAAATGGGTTTTCAATAAAAATAGTTTAAAAAGAGGTTTGGTATCCGGGTTTTTGGTTTGGTCGTTTGGGTCGAGACACGACCGAGAGCCCATGCTCTCGGCTTGTGTTCTTGATTAATGTAACCTTGGCCTTGATGATTTTTTTGGCCCTCATATGTGATTTGTGGATGTTTGGATTGGTATGTCGATTTATGGTGTACATGTGATTTGTGGATGTTTGTAAAAAATATATTTTTTTTTAATTTTTATTCGAAAAAAAATTTTATTCAATTTGTTTTTTTTAATTTTAGATTTTTTTTTTAAATTTTAACGAAGGACTAACGGTGCAAATAAATGAGGACTAACGGTGCAAAAAATATTAACGAAGGACTAACGGTGCAAATAACTTAACGGATAAACTAACGGCCATCCAAGATAGGGACTAAATGTGTGACAGGTTTCAAAAAATAGGGATGTCTGGTGTACTTATTTTAAGTTAGGGACTAAACTTGCAATCCGTGTAAACCACAAGGACCATCCGTGTAATTTTGTCTTTGATCAAATATATATCATATAATGTTTTGGTATCAATGTATATGTATATAGAGTTTAGAGAAGAACTAGTTATGACTACAACCCTAATGAGTATAATGCATGGATGTAAAACCCTTAATTTGAAAACTTGGTGCCATTTTACTTGAGGCTTTTGGATATGATCGAGTTCGAAATTATCTGAATAATACGTAGTATTTTAGCTAGGTTATATATTGAGATATGGCTTGATTGAAATCGAGTTCTTAAAGCGTTACTTGTTAACGAATCCAAATACAAACTGACATTACCTTGTTAGAGGTGGTAAATTGTTGGTAGAGTAACGGAATAACAACGGATTCGATCCAATTTTTTTATTTTATTTTATTTATTTATTATTATTTTATTTTATTTCTTTATAGTTAGACTAGAAACTATATATATCTAAATGAAACTAAATAATCCGAGTGTCTGGGATAAAAGTATAGAACTGTTTATTCTGAATTGAACAATTTTGTTGAACAACAAATTTTTTTAAATATTTAAAGCTAGCAAACGCGATTGGGACCAACAAAAGAAATAGAGAAACGTCACCTACTGATCTACTAGTTGTGAGCTCGGTTAGTAGTTTCACGAAAGAAATAAAGAAACGTCACATACTGATCTAGTATTGTACGTATACATTAAATTAAAATGCACAGAATTTATTAAATGCTACAGAGTACTGGACACCTAAAGGTAGCGTGTATGTGAGCTCGGTTAGTAGTTTCACAGACATCACTAGTAATACCTAACACTAAGTGTTCACTCCATTTACGAGTAACGATGTATTTTTCTGGCTTGATAAACATGTATGGGTTACTCCCTGTTTAAATTATTTGGTAATGACAAATCCGTGACCCTGTTCGACTTTTTCCCTTGACAACCAAAATATGTACCTTGCTTGATCTTATACATAATCTGATAATCCAACCTTGCGAAAAGAAGATGTTGATAGATGAGTTAAATCAAGAGAGAAGAAAATGAATCCAAATTATTTCAGTTCTCTATCATTTTCATTTTCTCTTGGGTCATACCTTTTTTTGTTAAAGTAAGGTAAACATCAAAAGAATGCCATTTTTAATTGTCTCGTAATTAATATCAGGAAACATATATTTTAGTTATCCGAGGGATTTCTCAAAAAGGTGAAGATCGGTGGGATCACCCTGGTCCCATGCATCCTAAGGATGCCAACCGGACCCTCCCCCAAGGACCCGGCCCCAGGCAATGAGCACCTGTCCCAGTGACTGTACTTATCAGGAGGTGGGCTATGAACCCTGGCTATTTTCTCAAAAGACCCCTCGCTGACCAGTCAATCTGAGCATTTGCGGTGGGGGGATGGTATCAACAGAGCATGTGGTCCTGCCCCACTTGAGGACTTTCCGGTAGGTCACCCAACCGGTACTACTCTCAGAGTGGCTCACTTAACTCTTTAAGAGTTACCCACTAGACCACATGCTAGTTGATAGTTATCCGAGGGATTTAAATGTTTTTATCGATTGAACATAGAATTGAGAGAAGAAAAAAGCCGGTTGACTTTTTGACGGGAAATCCCTTGAATTTTGGGTCGTCTCGAAATTTAATCATCCATATATTGGGATCCCACGTAGCACTAAATAAGACATGTTGACATATTTTAACGTTAAAATATATGGTCCCTTCATTTTAAAATTATTGTCACGAGAAAATTATAAAGTTTAATAAAAATAGGACTAATATAAATCTCAATCACTCAAAAAGAATATATATTCTCTAATATATTCTTTAGTTTTTATTTAAAAGTTGTGCAATTATTTTGAGACATCTAAAAAAAATATGAATGATAATTTTAAAACGGGATAGTAATTAATATGTTTAATTGTTAACTTAATGCTGAGTATATATTTAATTTTGGTTCTAACAAAATTAACAATTAATGTGAAATACAAGAACCAGTAATCGGAAGTCAGAAGAGCATATTGTTACTTTTATTCTATGATAACATGTTCATAAGATTTGATATAAAATATTTAATTTATATATTTTGAGAAAATAAGAAAAATAAAACCAAAAATATAAGATACAAATACAAACAGTCAATGTGAATATTTCATATTGTCATTGAAAAATAACATAAGGCCAACCTTTTATGTTAAAAGAGTTTCATGTCAAGTTTAAAAAAACAATAAAGAGTGAAAGATGATCCGCATTCTATAATAAGAAAGAATAATTAAAATGAAAATGTAAGAAGTCATTCTAGTCACATATTTTAATTTATAAGGGAAAATTTGAATGAAGATGCATGCATTTTTGTAGATGCATTTAGAATGTGTGGTTATTATTACTTCTTATTATTTTTATTATTTTTTTTATTTGATTATATATATATATATATATATATATATATATATATATATATATATAATTGAGATCAAATGAAAATTTTTTTAAAGTTGTAAAAATGAGAACAAGCCAAAATCTCACAAATGATACTCAACTTAAAAGAAAATAAAAACATAATTAGTTACAACTAAAATTGTTAAAGATTTGATGGGTTTTCTTCTAAAAATTGACGTAAACTAAGTGGTACACTTTGATTCAACGTGTAATGTGTATCAAGGTTTAGTATTGTGAATCAAGTTTTTAGTGGTTGTTGTTTATTAGGTGAATCAATTTATGTATAAGAAAATAGTTTTTTGAGATTTTAATGTATATGTATCAGAAATTTAATTATGTATTAATATTCCGTTTCTCATGTATGAGTTGGTTATTAGTCGATTTAATATTAACTTATATTAATATATAATATTTTAGTACATTTTTGCTAAAATGGTTATGTATCAATGTTTTAATGGTATTTTTGAATAGTTCTCATTTTTACAACTTTAAAAAAGTTCTCACATTATATATATATATATATATATATATATATATATATATATATATATATATATATATATATATATCGAGTTAGGATCAAATATGAAGAATAATTAAAATAGGAAGGATAAGAAGTAACCACAACCACACATTATAGATGCACCTACAAAAATGGATGCATCTTCATTCAAATTTTCCCTCCTATATAAAAATGTGTGGCTAGAATTACTTCTTATCTTTCTTATTTAATTAATCTTCTTATTGGATCCCCTACAATTTTAATATGTTATGGTACTATATTTTTAACAGAATTATTTTTCATTAATAATATAGTATAAGAGATATGCATAATGAAGGTTACAACTTCTTAACTTAATTGTTCGAATGTTCAGATGTAGTAATACTTGGTTCATTGTATAAAGATTCAATTATCGATATATTCTTCACTTTTAGTCTTTAAATTATTTGTGATTTTGGTTAACATGTGTTAGGGTTTTAGTTCAAGCTTTCGTTCTACGTTAGTTAGCATCAGAGCCTATTAGTATCATGATGATTAAGGATGCAGAGATTCCAAAACCCTTTACTACTAGTGGGGTACGGTTGACTGAAGCCATGGATCGTGCGATTGTCGATCTTAGGTGACGGTAATCACCCAAATCGTGAGGGTAACAATCATGGGAACCATAGACTTCGTCTAAACAATAAGGGATTCTTTGATAATCATGTACATTACCAATCTCCCAAACAAGTTTAGAGGCAAGATGATTTCGGGTCTTCAGATGAGGAATGAGATGGAGACTACGGGGTTTTGTTGGAGGTCCAAAAGGAGGAAATCGTGAAACTAAGGTTGTTACCAGGAGGATTGATAATCGGCATGGTTATGGTGAGCGACAAGGATATCGTGTCATGGGCGAGATTCCCAATTTTGTTGGAAATCTTGATATTGAGGCGGTGTTAGATTGGTTGTATAAAGTTGACAAGTTCTTTGACATCATGGATGTTATTGAAGAAGCGCAAGTAAATATTGTGACTTATAAATTGCGTGGAGGGGCTGGAGCTTGGGGCCAACATGAACAAGACAACCATAGGAGACAAGGAAAGTAAGAGTTTGGTGACCTTGGTTTCTTCACTATAGGAGTTTCAAGCTGAAAGAAAGGAAAAGTGAATTTCATATGAATTTGCTGTTAAAGGAGTCGAAGATGGAATGGAGAATGTAGTTCCAGAAGTTGTTAAACCCATGCTTGAAGGGTTTATCAAAGTTGTGGCGGATGATACTTCAAGTTATTTACCACCTTTGAGGAATATTCAACAAACAAATTGATTTAGTTCCTTGAGCAAGTTTACCTAATATTTCTCACTATCAGATGAGTCCTAAGGAGTCAGATATCTTGCGCAAAAAGGTTGAGGAATTATGGAAGAGGATCCACATTCAAGAAAGCATTAGCCCTTGTGTGGTACCGACAATTCTTGAAAAGATTATGTGCAAACCACACAACAAGCTTTCATACTTGCTTTTATAGAAATGCCAAAGGGTTACACCGGTGCACATAAAACCGAACATTCAAGAGGAAATAAGAAACGAGATTACGAAATGAAATGGAGTAAATGAAGAAAAGAAAAGTACGACGATATTTTCGTTTACGAGATAAACGGTAATTACCCGAAGCAATTTTTATCCGGGATAAATACTAGAGGGTAATAAATTGATAAAAGATAAAACAACAAAACCCTTAGGGCTATTGGCCGATCGACCGAATCCCACAAGGTGGTAAGTTTGACTCCTTGTCAAACTTGATATTTGTCCTACAAGTATTCTAGAATGTTCCTAAGAGGCTATAAATACATAGGCTTTCCTAGGCATTCTCATAACACATAACTAATCACTGAAATCCCCTCCTCTCCTCTACTCTCTATATTCGATCGACCAAAGGGATAAATCCCTTTGGACCGATTTCCATAGTCGACTAAGAGTCGACTATACTAATCGATTTCTAGTCGATTGGTTTACCCAAGTTCGTATCTCACCTAACTTGCGTAGGTTCGAGCCCAAATTCTACCTGTATAGTATTGGTGGATACTTGATGCAACCCGAAGAGTGGTTTCCTTCCCAAAAACCCTAATCTGGTCGATTAAGAAAGAACAGATCCACTTATCATACTAATTTAGAAGCTTACACAACTGCAGAAAACAAGTATTCTATAAACACCCTTTATACATGTTTAGGGTTAGGTTATATCACTAATTAGGTTATATCACAGTAAGGTATTGTTTTCCTATTCCACATCTTGATGATTTGTTATATCAACTTTCATGTGCTAGATTGTATTCTAAGATTGATTTGAGGAGTTTTTATCACCAAATTTGGATGAAACCAAGTGGTAACTAGAAGACCGCTTTCAAGATGAATGATGGGTTGTATGAGTGGCTTGTTATGCCATTTGGGTTATCTAATACACCTAGCACTTTATGCGATTAATTACTCAAGTACTTAGGCCGTTTATGGGTAAGCTTATTTCGGTTTATTTTGATGATATTTTGGTCTATAGCTGAACGAAGAAGGAGTACTTAGATCATCTATGATCCATTTTGAAAGGTTTAGAGGAAAACGACTAGTTTGCTAACTTAAAGAAGTGTACTTTTCTTACTAGTAAACTTTTATTTCTTGGTTATATTGTGAATTTGGAAGATATTCATGTTGATGAAGACAAGGTTAAGGCAGTCATGGATTGGCATTCACCAAATACTTTAACCGAGGTTCATATTTTTCCTGGATTGGCTTCTTTTTATAGAAGATTTGATCAAGATTTTAGTAGCATTGTGGCACCCAATACTAATTTCTTGAATAAAGGTCCATTCAAGTGGACTAAGGAGGCAAAAAAAGCTTCAAGGTGATCAAAGAAAGATAGACAACCGCACCGGTACATTCTTTTCCTAATTTTGATAAAGTTTTGAAATTAGAATTTTATGCTTGTGGAACCGGAATTCGGGTATTTTTTCATAAGAAGGTAGGCATGTGGCGTTTCTTAGCGAGAAGTTGAATGAAGCTCGAAAAAATGGTCGACTTATGAGCAAGAATTGTATGAGGTTGTTCAAGCTATGAAGAAGGGGAGCATTATATGATTCAACAGGAGTTTGTGGTCAGTTAGGATCACTAAGCTCTTAAATACTTTCAAACTCAAAGGCATTTAAACAAAATACATGCACGGTGGGTGAGTTTCTTGGAAAAGTTTAGTTATGTGATTAAACATAAATCAGTTGTAAGTAACAAAGTAACGGATGCTTTGAGTAGGAAACTACTCTTTTAGTTACTATTAGTAATGATGTTGTAGATTTTGAGTAGGTTAGAGGTGTATATGCAACTGATGAAGATTTATGTGGTACTTGGGAGGATATTGAAACCAAGAAACATCAAGGTGATTTTCTTCTTTCTGATGGTTACTTGTTTAAAGGAAATTGTTTATGTATTCCTAAGACTTCCTTTAGAATTCAATTTATTAAAAAGGTGCATGCGGGAGGATATGCTCATTTGGGGCATGACAAGACTATTGCTTCCATGATTTTCTTGAAGAGGGATGTTGGGCCATTTGTGCTAAATTGCATTGTATGTCAAGAAGGGAAGGGTAAAGCACAAAATACGGGACTTTATATACTACTACCCGTACCCGAGAGTTATTGGGATAAAATTCTATAGATTTTGTGCTTGGGATTCCTCATACTCAACGAGGAGTTGAGTATGTGTTTTTTGTTGTTGAAAGGTTTTCCAAGATAGCGCATTTTATTCCTTGTAAGAAGACTTTGGATGCAACTCATATTGCAAGGTTATTCTTTCAAGAAGTGGTTCATTTGCATGGAGTTCCTCAAGTCAGTTACTTCAGATTGTAATAGTGAGTACCTTGCACCCTTTTGGTTGACAATTTAGAGGCTTTTAGGAACATCTTTAACTTTAGTAGTACCATTGATTCTCAAAAGGATGGTCAAACGAAACTGGTTAATTGCACCTTAGGAAAGATGATATGTTGGTTTTGTGGAGAAAAACATATGTTATGAGAGGTGTCTTTAGCTAAATCGATGTTTACTTATACTAGTGTGATTCATAGTTCAACGGGGTTTCACTGTTTGAAATTATTTACAAGACTCTACCGAGTCAAGTGGCGGATTTGGTTGATTTACCATGCGAAAAGAATGTTCAAGCAAACAAGATGGTAGAAGAGGTTCAAGCTACACATGAAGTTGCCCATGCTATATTTTTTTTAGTCTAATGCTAAGTAAAAAGCTTTTTTGGATAATATCATTAGTTCAAGTTGTTCAAAGAAGTTGACAAGGTAATAGTGTTTCTTTGAAAAGAACATTTTCTGGTAGTGATAACATCAAATGTATGCTATATTTACATATCATTTCTCCCATGATTATTGCTCATTTTTTATATGTTTATATCTGAATTGATGCTTAATTCATTACTTTTGTCAATTTTAGTATTTATGGAGCAATTTCCGAAAAGTCACAGAAACAACGGGATTTGGAGCATTTATGAAGAATCTGTATACAAATTGTGAAGAGCAAACGGTGTATCCACTTCTGGAGATACATCATATCAATATCTGGAAGACTTCGCTAAGTATTGGTGAATTAGAAGACATACAACGTATTAAACTCTAGCAATACGCCGTATATGAAGCTCTACAGTTAAAGCCCAAGTCAACCGTTGAAGACATACATCGTATGAAACTCTGGCCATAGGCCACATTGAAGATCTTATCCTCAAGTTTAAGCTATCAAGATTATTGAAGAATATGGCGTATTACACTTCAACAATACGTCGTATGCTAGGAATATTCTTTCTTATTCCGTACTCCAGAAATCTCGGATACGCCGTATCACTACTCGATATGCCGTATCGGTGCCCAAGACAGAACACTATAAATAGAATCCTAGTATACGGCTTTTTACACACATCGTACACCACCATAATTGAGTTCAAAGGTTCCATAACCTAAGTTTTCAATTCCTAACACAAGTAGATTAAGAGAGAATGTTCTGTATCATCACACTAATCTAATCATTCGGTTTGCATATCGATTTCATCATGATTTCCATTTATTTATCATTTATTATTTCTTCTTGTATTGCTACTGAAATTATGGGCTAACACCTTTAGGTGATAGCCATGTTAGGACTATTACATTTATGTTTGTTCATTTATGAAGAATTTAATGTATTGCTTTAGATGATTTATGTGTTTATCGTTCAAATAGTATACTCATTTATTTATTTAAGTGTTTGATATCTAGTTGCTAGATCATCATAGTGTAGCTCTTTAGCTATGTAGTTGGTCTGGATCACTATAGATGTGGGCATGCAAGAGTGATAAACTAATACCACGTTTATCCTTCATTAGGACTCGAGGAGTAGGAAACCGGGGTTAGATAGAAAATGCTAAAACACTTAAGTTAGTATAGTGCTCTTCAATAAAGTGACTGCGTGAGTAGAGTATGTATCACCAGGAGCAATGGGGTATCGTAGATAAATCATATGGATCAATTTATACCACTTAATGTATGTTTGTAACTGAAGAAACCGATAATTTGCTTCATGGATATAGGTTGCATGCATAGAACTAGGTAACTGAGAAATCCGGCCTAGTTTACATTAGATAGGAATGCTTGTGTGTATGTTTCTGATATCAAACGGATAACTAGATAATGTAGTAGAAGTAACATGGTTAACACTCCTTTCCCCTATTGATCACAACGTTAACATAATTTAGTTAATTAGTTTAATTTACTTTTCTTATTTAGTAGTTTAAATAATCTCAACTCAAAACCTCCTTTAAATCTGTAAAATTCACTACGTTAGTCTAAACAATACTGCTCCAGCGAACGACTCGTACTTACCCCACAAGCTACATTGATCGGGTACATTGCTCGTTAGTGTTGTTAATAGGTTAGTTCAGCAAAATATGAACTTAAAACTTGGTAAAATTAATAGACCTATTCACACACATCAGGTAGGTACTTAAAGCAAGCTTCAACAAAAGAAGTATGGTCCATACAAGATTCTTCGAAAGATCAATGATAATGCTTATGCGATAGACTTTCTAAATACTATGAGTATTTCGAACACTTTTAATATTTTCGATATTTATGAATTTCACACCTAGAATGAAATTAAAGATGTGAATTCGAGGACGAGTTCTTCTAAAGTGAGGGAGAATGATGAGGACACTAGTACAGATTTGGCCTTTCGTCACACATGGTGGATTTTGAACTGTCACACTGTAACATATTTACGTGACTAAATGTACGAGAATAAAATAAACAACCACACTTTATCCGGCTTGTGTGACCATTTCGGAAAATATATGTCACACATGTGTGTATTTATGTGACTAGAGGGTAACTGGTAAATATTTTTCGATTATTTAGTCACTTTTAATTCGGGACGTGTGACAGATACAAATCAGCTTGAAACATTAGTCACACTATATATATATATATATATATATATATATATATATATACTAGCAGGGTACCCGCGCGATGCGGCGGCGGGTACCCTGGGATTAAATTTCCGGCGAATAAATGCTATTTTGTTTTGGGCTGCTGGTTTCAGTTTTATGTTTTGAAAGCTTAATTAGATTGTACATTGTGATTAAATAGTTGTATATTTTGGTGAATAGGTGAATTAAATTGTGTATTAATTGTATGTGTTGAATAGTGTTTTTTAGTTTTATTTGTGCATCAACTACCTGTAAATTATGCTTTTTCACTTGTATTTTTGAATGAATTGGTGTTTTTTAATAGTGTATTAATTGTAATATATGGGTACCGTGTTTTTAGTTTTATATGTGCTTTAGATACTTGTAAATAATGCTTTCAAGGTTGTATTTGCTTAAAATTGTATTAATGGTGGTCTTAAAATATTAAAGAGGAGGGAAGTGCCTTCCTCTATTATAAGTAGTATAGATATATATATATATATATATATATATATATATATATATATATATATATATATATATATATATATATATATATATATGTATGTGTGTGTGTGTGTGTATATATATATATATATGTATATATATATATACACACACACACATATGTGACAAATATATGTTACACAATTGAATAGTGTGACCAAAATAGATATATGATCACATGAAGTAATTGTGTATGTGGCTAAATTATATAGTCAAGTTTGTCACACATTATTCAAACATGACTGCTATTCTTTGCTGAATATTTAGCCACATAGCGTTTGAAATGTGTGACAACTGAAAAGTAAGTTTGAAGCGTTAGTCATGATATGCATTTAATAGTGACAAATATATATATCGCACACTTGAAGAGTGTGACCAAATGTCATCTATGGTCACACTAAACCATAGAAACATGATTAAGTGTAAAGAAAATTCGATACATATGGTCACGTAAGTTAATATGTGTGTCTAAAGTTTAGTGTGTGTTTGCTTGCCAAATCCTAATGTGTATAGTCACACTTAATTGAAGCACGATCATGTAACTATAGGCTTTAAAAATAAAAAATAAAAAAAAATAGTCACATTGTAACTATAGGCTTTACAATAGTCACACCATATCAGAAATGTGTATCTAAATGATGTTTATGGCCACATTATAAGGGTATTATATGTGACCAATACTTTCAAAATAGTTACATTGTGAAATATTCATGTGACTATTATTTATAGCAAAATGTGAAGTCAGTTATCATTAACATTGATATATATTAGTTACATTGAGTTTTTGGCTCTTTCATACATTTTGAAGATCTCATCATCTGAGTATCGCTTTAATTGAACAAGCTTCAAACCCTTCATATTGTTTAGATAGTGCTCATAGTACTTCCTCTTTTGCTTAACTGTTGGACGACTGAGCACTTTTCTTTTCTTTGATTGAGATAAAATTTCTTCCTTTCAGCTTCATAATTCCTCTTCCATTCATCTTTTTGTTTTTGAGTGTACTCTTGCATTTATATGTTTTATCAGTGCAATATAAGCATCACCTTTAATCCTTTCTTCATCCCAAGAATCCAATAGTGCTTTTGTTTTGGCCTCATCTTTAGCGTGTTTCCTTCTTTGTTCAAGTACCATCTGATTGTCCTCTGCAAACTCAGCAGCCAATTTTCTTACAGCAGCTTCATCTACTTCAAGTTGCTTGTGTTTGGGCCAGTACTCAAAAGGAATATCCTTTTAAGGATCATGCTTAGGCTCTTCAACCATAATACCTTCGCCTTTGCCCTTATAAGTTGGCTCTGGTACACTCTTCTTGATTGGTTGAGTTGGTTCTCTAATCACCACACCTTTGACAGGTACTCTTGGTTGTTGTGGTGGTGGTTGTGATTGTTGTGTTGGTAGTGGTGATTTGTGGGACTGCTTGTTTAAATTGTGTCTTCAATAGAATCATTGTTTCGGCCAAAGAGTCATCATCATCACTAGCAATAGGAACATTTTCCTCAACAGTAGTATCCTCCTTGGCCATTTCTGCACTTGCACCAGCAGTAGAATCTCCCATGCCTTTGATTGCTGCTTCCATAACAACCTCATTACCTTGATTATCAGCAACCACATACTCATCATCTTTCTCATCAGAATCCACATCCATATCCACACCAATGTCATCACCACCAGCAGCACTATCAACATTTTCCATAGCTTCCCCTGAATCCTTGGTTTCATTCCTCCCCTGTTTGGGATCATCCTCCCCCAAATTTATGCTTTCAGATGAACTAATCATTTCTGTTGTGCCCACTTTATTCAGTCTTTTGAATGACCTGGTTCTTGACCCCTTCTGACCTCCCAATTGCTTAACCCTCAGCTTCAAACCTTTAATTACACCCCCCTGAGCATCTGTGATTTGTTGTAGGCCAAGAACCTATTCTTTAAGTTTGGTACATTTAACCATCAATTCTTTAACAAGTTCCATACTATCCTCACCACTTCTATCCTCATCACTTGCATTGTCCCCCTTGGTTTCTTGGCACCTGCGGTTTCCTTCACCTGAATCAGTTCCATTGGAATTTGATCCATTATAAGTTCCTGAACCTTCACCCTTCTTAAGTTGACCTAGTTCCAACATTGCTTGAAACAATGGTTTAACTATGACAGGAAAGTCCTTACCCTTTCTCTTCATGTTAGAAAAAAACCTGTTTAATATGAGAGTGAACAGGATAAACCTTGTCGTGAACTTTCTTATTTGTAAACTGTTTGTCCATAAGAAGTTGCAAAAATCTTGGATATAAGTAATGTTGGTTTGAAGAATTATCCAAGGCTTTAACCACATGATCAAAAATTGATTTTGAAAAATTGAATTTTTCTTCATTTTTAGCCAAGCATATAAGGGCAGAAGCCATGTTACTACTAAACTCATTCCAACCAGTAGTCTTTGGACTAAGACACTATAACAAAGTGTGAATTAAGAATTTCCACTGTGGGGGAAAGCCACCTTTATTAAATTTCAAAGAATCATTTTTTCTTACATACCCCGTCTCTTGAAGGTTTTCAAAAATTGTGGAATCTGGAAGAGTCTAAATTTCATTAACATCTCCTAGATGAAGAACTTCTCTAACAGATGCCTCTATAACAATAATCTTCTACCCATCCACACGGGCATGAATCTGTACTTCCTCATCAATAGTTTTGACCTTTGCAATAGCACAAAACTGTCTGATGTTGGAAACATATACAGTAGGGTTAACTGTTAATGCATACCTAATATGAGTAGCATTGAGAAAATCAACAACTTCAGTGAACTCTTCATTCTCCTTGGTGGGCTTTTGCAAGAATGCAATCATGTTATGCTGGTTGGCAAAAGACAGAGTCGACATTGTGAAATTTGAATATTTGTGTAGGGTTTTGTTGGGAATTGCAATTAATTGATAAAATCAAGCAATGGTTTTATGTTTGAGAGAGTTTTGATCGAATAAAAACATTTGTGTGAAACTATGAATGATTGAAGTGTACAAACCCTTAACTGTTCATATTTCTAAAACAGTACCCTGCACTCTCAAAAATAGCAGAACAACCCTTAGTCGGACTAAGTTAGGCTTAGCAGCACTAAATTATGCCTAGCAATACTAAGTCAGTTTTCACTCGAAACAACATATTTTTCAGGACTCCAGCACTTTTCTCAGCTTATCCTGCAAAATATTAGTCCCAAAAACACAAAACCACAAACATAACCCGAATCACAATAATCACATCATCAATTACACTTAGCAATACTAATTATAATTAGCAACATTAACACATCATTTCTGCATTTTAACAATTTGACACATTGGTAGCAGCTTAAATATGATATTGTGTTTTGGGAATTTGTGTTTAGGTTATGGATTTCTGCAAATTATGGTAGATTCATACTATTTAGACCTCCAACTTTATAAAAGAAGGTCTCATAAAAAAAATACCGCGTTTATCCAAGAAACCGAGCACACCTTTAACAGTTTGACATCACAAGCAACCATAAATAATTAATTAAACATCAAAATTTTCATTGATATTTTTAAAAAGCTATAACCATTCATAAAAGCTGCAAACATAAATATAATTATCCTACCTAATACTAAAGATACTAAAAACATAAAAACATCATCATTAAAAACTACTTTACTCCATTTCACACCAACTTGTTAAAACTAGAGCTCTACTCCCTGCTTTTTATCCTTTTCCTTTCCAGGAGATATTGAAACTTAATTTCAAGATCACTAATCCTGTTTTCCAGATTTAACGGGTCTGAAAATGCAAACCCATCTTGTTGACCCCCTGGTTTTGATGCACCACCACATTTTGATGCTCCACCACATTTTGATGCTCCATCACATTTTGCTGCTGATCTTCTTCATTTTGCTGCTCCACCACATTTTGCTGTGCATCCTGTTGATCCTCCTCATCCTCTTCATCTTCTTCCTCTACCTCCACATCATTCAGTCCCCAAGGCTCATCGCAGTAAAAGTCTTGTCTATGCAGCTATTTCAAAATTATTGTCCTCATCCACGTATCTACCTGCCTATACGACCCATATTCGTAAACGGGATCATACCCGAAATGATTAAACACTGCGTCCCATAGCAAATTGTTGTTTAATACCCACTTGTACTCTTCTGCATCATTTTGAAAGTTGCCATTTGATGCCATTGTTGAAGTTTTCTTTGAAAGGGATATATGTTTTTGTGTGTGTTCTTTGGTATACAATAGAGAGGTATAATTAAATAGGCTGGAGAGGTAGATGATATAGGTGATGTTGAATATATAATCATAAAAGAAACATATAAACGCAGCGGAAAAACATCACCAACAACGGATCCATATAGCCATATGATCAATCAAATAATAAACAACAATAAGGTTATACCTTTGTAGCATGATCGATAGAATCGTATGGAGACCGTCACCAACGTACACGAATCACTAATGAAACCCAAGTGATCAAAAGAGATCACCTCTATGCTCGATCCACACTACACATCATCGATCACCACCCGATGCTAGTCTTGACCTCGTAACAATTGATCTAGCCTTGAACTACACTAGAATAAGGTTAGATGGATTAAAAACACCAAAACCCTCATAGGGGTGTTTTAATTTCGTAGCTCTTGGATAGAGGAAGGGGGAGAAAAAATTGGTAATTAGTTTTCTCATTTAATTTTTTATAATCACCAAATTAAGAGGAGGTTATAAGATCATATGTTACACTTAACCCCTTGAGATATTTCCCTTGTTCCTTTCTCACCTAGGCTTGCCATGGGGGCCCTAAATGGGCTTGCCCATTTGTTGGTCTAATCCAATAAACTAAGTACTAGCTTAGTTATTAGTAGCCTGATGAGGCAAAAAATGATCCATTTTTAGGGGGTCATTTAAGCCTGGAATTGAATTTATTTGATCAAATATTTCCCTAAATCGTTCCTTTTGTGATTTTAGGTAATTTTGGAGTGAATTCTGGAAAAGGAAGCATTTTGGACGTTTTTGGAGCATAAAAGTGAAGAAAACGGCAAAGTCTTAATTTTCCTTGTTAGGAATAGTACCTGACGGTGTCACAAGATTCTACATGACGGCGTCAAGAGAAAAAAATGAGGTGAAGTGGATAGAGTCCGTGATGATCCAGAGAGTTTTTACACTAGAGGCATGATGGCGTCACCATAGGCCGTCATGGTCCCATTACACGTGACGGCCGAGAGAAAATTTGCACTTGACGGCGTCAGATCTGGATCTAGGCAGTCTGATATTACTATGGGCGGCGAGTTGACGGCGTCAGATATTTCTTCTTGATGCCGTCACGATGGAAAATCTATATATAGTTTTGTAATTTTCATTCATAAAGGAGGACAATTAGAGGGATAACTTGGAAAAACCCTAGCACGATTTTTACTGTACTTTCAAGGGTTTTTACCCTTTGAAACCTTTCATGTTCAATTAAGATAAGTATCCTTTCAATTCATTCAATATGTCTATGTGTTGTTTGAATATATCTTACGCTTTTCTTGATTTTAACATGCTAGGCTAGATCTCTTGTGTGTTTGCTTAGATGTAGTGAAACCTAGATGTTGATTATGGGTTGATTGCTTGTTTATAGTTGTTACGGATGAATGATTTCTATGTTAGGCTTAAGAAAACTGGCAGACTTCCATAGGGTAACATGCTTGAACATCTTAAGAAATATGAACCAATGCGTACTAGGTTTTTATGGTTGTATTTAATGCATGAGCGAATTCTAATGATCCCATGTTAGGAGCTTCTTGCAGGCTCGACATAGGAGTGAAGTAGGAGCTTATAGAGTTGGGGAAGTACGTACGCCACCCCACGAATGGTATTAAGGAATATAACCCGTCATCCACGCAATTGTAACAAACTATCAACATGTAAAAGATATCTAGGGAGTAATGAAATCTAAGTAAACATAATTTTCCCATTTATTGTTCACACCACTAGTTTAATTGGCTTTATTTACATTTTTGTTATTTTATTTTGATTGCATCTTTAGTTATTGGGTTAGTTGATTAGCAACTAATTCCGCCCACTCTTCCAAAAACCCGAGATTTTAATTGCTTTTATAAAAATATAAAAATACAAAAAGAATCATCCCTCACCCCTAGACTTAATTTTTAGGCTTTCTAATCCTAGCGACACTATTCCTGAGTTGAACGATCAATCCCCCGGTACTTGTCACTATACTATACTACAACGATCAGGTACACTGCCTGGTAGGGGTTGTAAGCTTCTCGAGATCCCTTGAGAGGTAAAGCCTGGTGCAATTTCCACGCATCAAGTTTTTGGCGCCGCAGCCCGTGGAATAGTCATTGTCTAGGTTAGGATTTCTTTTTATTATGTCTACTTGCTAGATTCCCTTCTAGTAAGATTTTATTTTATTTTTAGGTTTTCTTTAGTCTATCTTATTTCTTTGTTTCCTTTGTTCGTAAACTATCTCGATGGATAACAATAGCATTAATCGTTTGATTCATGTTATTCGTGTTTTTCGTCGTAGAATTTTTCAAATGCCAGCCCCAATCCCTTTAGTGGAAAATGAGAACCCACCTGACCTCTCGCCTAACCATCACTTTGAAAATAATTCTGAAATGGAAGAGTCTGACCATGATATTGACCATAGGGCTAGTCCTTTTTATTATTCAGACTCCGATGAGGATCTAGATGATGGTGATGTGATTAATGAGAATAGGATGGAAGATGAAGTGGAGCCTCTTAGGTATGTCGACCGTAGAACAAGGATTGAGAGTGATAGCTCATTTAATATGCAATTTCCTTGTAAGATTGGATTTAGGAGCTTTGATGCCTACCTTAACTCATCTCTCCCAATGAACATAATCTCGCATAGTGAATATAATAAAATCATGGTAGATGAGTTAGAATACAAAGGAGATAATATTATTGCTAGGGCAATGTCATTGCATGTGTTTGTAGGAAGTTTTGTTTATCTTGTTGAGTTCATGGTTATGGAAAATCTAGGAGAATTTATCGATAGTAAATTAACCCAAGTTGTGTTTGGGAAACCCTTCAAAAGGTTGACCAACCTTGATGAAAAACTTATAGAAGGGTTAATTACATTCTCGGATGGGGATGAAGATTTTGTTTACCAAATGCCCCGTGCACACCCTAGGTTCAAGGATTTTTCCATGGAGAAGTGTAGTAGGTATCCGCCCCAAGAAATGCTAAGTGAGAATGATAAAAGAAAAGGGCTTAAATATACTCATGAAAAGAATAAAAGGTATTATCGTGGATGTTTAGAGTTAAGTGATGATTATAAGAAAGATGAGGCGACTATTAGATGGCTCACCCTTGGTTATGTGAGCATAAGCGACACACGGTAGCCCATGACCTTGAGTCTAGCTACAAGACTCGTAAATAAAGAAAAGCGCTTCTTGGGAGGCAACTCATGTTTTGTGTGATTTTTAATTGTTTGATTGTTATTTGCTTCCGTATGCATTCTTTATTTTTATTGTTGGTAGATCATGTTTCAAAAATAAAATGGTGAAAATACTTTATTTTATCGTTTGACTTAGTCTTAACTTCATCTAAAGGTATTTCGCAAAAGATAAGTGTAAGGGGAAACCCCAAATACGTTTTTAAGAGCGAAATTGATCTTGATTCGCCACAATAATAAATGGACATGTATATTCGTATTTGTTAGAGTCAAATGCTTGTATCGAGTCATCATGATGTTTTGCAGGATTTTCCAGGAAGTAGGACATAAGTTTTTCCAGAAATTTTCCAGAAACTTAACGTAAAGATTTTTGCAGATCACTTCTGACGGTCTCCGGAAATTTTGCTAGTTTTGTTTTTCTAATAGAGACTTAAAGTTTTTGTTAAATCTTTAGTTTTATAAACTCCAGGAAATCTGCAAACATTCATTCCACAAGCATTATATCTTACATTGTTTTCTAGGATTCATTAGTATTTATAGATTGCCGCCGATTTTCCGCGAGGTTGCCTTGTTTGTTTTCTCAGGTTTAACAGGTTATGTATAACAAGAAGATAATTTATATTTCTAGAAGGGAAGCTTTAATTGTTCATTTTCTTGAAGGAAGATTTAACCTTGTTACCGCACTATCCACATCGAACGAATCAGGGGAGTATTTGATTTCGTTCTTTTACCTGTTTTACTTTTACATTCTTTAATTGAACATTGGGGACAATGTTCATCCTAAGTGTAAGGGGAAGGTAAATGATGATACCTTATAGGATACTATTGCACTTGAGTTTGTTTGTTTGATGGTAGGTGTGTAATAAAACAATGAGAAATACTTGTTAGTGTAATTTTAGCGCCAAATTTAAAATTTTTACAACATTTAGGAGTGAAACTTTAGCCTTAGCAAGCGTCTCATAGATAGGAGTCGTATGACTAGCACAAAACCGTACTATTCAGAAAAATTTTCCACCCAAATATGTGAGGTTCGCCTTTAGATTTGATAGGAAAAGCATTTACTATTAGTGCTTATGAGTGTACCGGTAAATTTAGATTCTAGAACTTGCGTTAGTGATGCATCCCGAGACCGCTAGTGAGACTACATTCGTGTAGTAGGATTTACTACATGATAAGAGGCATTAGGATCACCCTTGTGTTAAACCCGTATCATAATTACTTGACCATTTAAGTCGTATTATTTGGCTAGTAAAGTCAACTAATTTTTCCCACACCTTAGCGTTGTACTCATTTTTAGTACACGAAATCCCTAGTACACCCCTCCAAGCCTATCTTTTCGTTTCTAACTTTAAGCATTTTACTTAAAGGAATAATTTGTTACAACCCACTTAAATGTACAACAAAATCGCCTCAGCCTTCCGTGTATGCACTCATCTTTAGTGCATTATTGTTACATGTTTAAACCCTTAGTTAATTATATAATTGATTACATGGTTGCTAAGTCGAATCATATCTTGTACATATTGTTTTGGGACGATTGGGACTCATGGGTAAAGTAATTATGTTATGGAGTAATGGGGAAGAACATCATATTATTACCCCTAAATGTGCATTAATCTTAAAAGTACTCCAAGTGTTTTGATTATCTTGATTCGAGTCATTAGATTAGTTTGTTGTAAAATATGTAAAGATTCAAGTGTAAGGGGAATGTTCATTCCCTATGATGTATTATTTTGGATGGTAGGGTAAGAGTGTATGAAAAAAAAAATCAAAAAATCAAGAAAAAGAAAAAAAAAATAGAAAAAAGGAAAAGAGAAAAAAACATACGGACTACCATCCCGTTTCATTTTATGTTTGTTTTAAGTTTTTGTTATTTTTGATTTATTAGCTTAAGTCGAGTCTAGTCTTGGATTAGCAACGCTATATTGTACATGTAATTAACCAAGATGATTAACTCGCCACCAGTAAAGATTGCCTTTATCCAACAAAACCGTGTATTCCATATCCCTACACCTAACGTTATAACCCTTTAAAAAGACATCTTTGATAGTTTATCCTAGGTGCTTACGCCATGTGGTGGAGGTTTGATCCTTTCCTATGGTAATCTATTTTGCTATGACAGGTAGTGAGAGATGTTTTCCATTTCTATAATGTGATATATACTTTATTACACCCGAGAGATGTGAGTATCTAAACACTATTTGTGAGGTGCTAGTGTATGACCTCCGTACTTGTCTTTGGTCTTTAGTGGAACGATTATTTGTTGTAATTACTTTTATATTAGTGTTAAATGACCCCTAACCTGTATTTTGACTAGAATAAAAGCGCATTTGCTTGAGGACAAGCAAATCTCAAGTGTAAGGGTATATGATGAGGCGAAAAATGATCCGTTTTAAGGGGTTCATTTAAGGCCGGAATTGAATTTATTTTATCAAATATTGCCCTAAATCGTTCCTTTTGTGATTTTAGGTACTTTTGGAGTGAATTTTGGAAAAGAAAGCATTTTGGACGTTTTTGGAGCAAAAAAGTGAAGAAAACGGTAAAGTCTTAATTTTCCTTGCTGGGAACAGTACCTGACGGTGTCACAAGATTCTACATGACGGCGTCAAGAGTAAAACAAGAGGTGAAGTGGATAGAGTCCGTGACGATCCAGAGAGTTTTTACACTAGGGGCATGACGGCGTCACCATTGGCCGTCATGGTCCCATTACACGTGACGGCCGAGAGAAAATTTGCACTTGACGGCGTCAGATCTGGATCTAGGCAGTCCGATATTACTATGGGTGGCGAGTTGACGGCGTCAGATATTTCCTCTTGACGCTGTCACGATGGAAAATCTATATATAGTTTTGTAACTTTCATTCATAAAGGAGGACAATTAGAGGGATAACTTGGAAAAACCCTAGCACGATTTTTACTGTACTTTCAAGGGTTTTTACCCTTTGAAACCTTTCATATTCAATTAAGATAAGTATCATTTCAATTCATTCAATATGTCTATGTGTTGTTTGAATATATCTTACGCTTGTCTTGATTTTAACATGCTAGGCTAGATCTCTTGTATGTTTGCTTAGATGTAGTGAAACCTAGATGTTGATTATGGGTTGATTGCTTGTTTATAGTTGTTACGGATGAATGATTTCGATGTTAGTCTTAAGAAAACTGGCAGACTTCCATAGGGTAACATGCTTGAACGTCTTAAGAAACATGAACCAATGCGTACTAGGTTTTTATGGTTGTATTTAATGCATGAGCGAATTCTAATGATCCCATGTTAGGAGCTTCTTGTAGGTTCAACATAGGAGTGAAGTAGGAGCTTATAGAGTTGGGGAAGTACGTACGCCACCCCACGAATGGTATTAAGGAATATAACCCGTCATCCACGCAATTGTAACAAATTATCAATCTGTAAAAGATATCTAGAGAGTAATGAAATCTAAGTAAACACAATTTTCCCATTTATTGTTCACACCACTAGTTTAATTGGCTTTATTTACATTTTTGTTATTTTTTTTTGATTGCATCTTTAGTTATTGGGTTAGTTGATTAGCAACTAATTCCGCCCACTCTTCCAAAACCCCAAGATTTTAATTGCTTTTATAAAAATATAAAAATACAAAATGAATCATCCCTCACCCCTAGACTTAATTTTTAGGCTTTCTAATCCTAGCGACACTATTCCTGAGTTGAACGATCAATCCCCCAGTACTTGTCACTATACTATACTACAATGATCAGGTACACTGCCTGGTGGGGGTTGTAAGCTTCTCGAGATCCCTTGAGAGGTAAAGCCTGGTGCAATTCCCACGCAGCATAGCCCGTTATTGATCCCGAGTTACGTAGTCGTATGTATAGTGTAAATTCGATAAATACAATATATATAATGGTGACTCTGTGTATAAGTGTGTGACCCCATAGGCTCACATATGTCTAGCCATATAATTATTTATTATGACACGAGCATACTCCAACAGCTCCTACTTGCGATGTCATAATAATCAAGTAATTATACAAGCAAAGGTTAGCGTCTAGCAACACGCCAATGCCCCTAGAAATATGTGAGGGAAGTTTCTAAAACGTCTCATTTAAATGGTTTATATTTCACCCTTCCTTTTGTTACAGATACTATGTTGAACACTAGACATGGATCAAAGTCATACCAATTGTTCAACTATTATGTTTCTCGATCTAGATATTGAACAAGATTACCAAGTGAATTAAGATTCATCTTAATCTCATTTGGGTACGGCCATACAAACATCCATTCAATTCATCGAGGGGCCCAATAGTATCTAACTCCATGACATGTGGAGGAACAAATCCTATTTTGACTGCACGTGTCATTCATGTGTTTCAAATCAGTCCTGAAAATGGTTTTTATAACTACCTTATTCAAGACAGCGTTTAACCATATCAAAGAATGAAATTCCACACATGCAAGACCTACTTGCATCCCAAGTCTAAGGATAAGAGACATAACCATTTGCGAGATTCACTATTGACGCCGATCCATGCAGTGAATACTCGTAGGTTGGGTCAGTCCAATGTTCATCACAATGAACAACATATGAGTTTGGTAAATAAATCACCAACACGCTCACATTTGCCTTAATTCGATGATACTCCCATATCGTCAACTAGCAATGGACAATTTTAGAATAAATAAATTATTCATGGATTAAACATGCAAATATAGAACACAGTAGTATAAATGAAGACGATTATACCCGGTATATCAATTCATTATATAATACGACTGCTTACAGTTCCATTATCCAAATACTAAAAACAGATATGCACAAGACTACCTATAGATAGGAATCCGATGTTTCCACCATGATCAATTTTGTTGTACAAGACAACTAGTAGTCATCTGAGTAAACTTTAAGAATACTTATTTCAAAATTCAAAAATGTTTTGAATGATGATTGTCCTTTTGTATGTATGCAATCAAGTACAATACGAGTATTGCAACAATACATTCCATATTGTGTTTGAAGCTAGCAAAACATTTACTCTAGACAGTCATAATAACAGTTTCCCAAACTGTAAAGTATTCTTATTCTTTTAATGTATAAAGCATTAATACTCTCAATCGAGCACATCTAGTTAGAAGTGTCATCATTCATGATGTCATCTTACTACGACTAGGGTTGAGCATCATCTCAGTTATATAAGCATCAATGAATGAAAATATAACAGAGCTCCTCAAATATCCGTAAAAGTTTGAACAAATCTTTGGTCCTTTGCAGGTCCATTAGGTTGTTCGTTTAACAATTATCTAATGACCTTAACTTAGATATTTGTCATTATCAACTCATCTTAAATTCATGCAAATGATATAAATAATCCAATACATAATACGACTTACATAATGAATCCTTTAGTTAAACTTTAAGGTTTCCATTCATGCATTCAATCTCATCATGTAATATTGATCATTGAGACTCCCTTCAATGACATTTCATATTGTGTTTAGATTATTAACCGCTTATGTTTATTCTAATAAACACATGCAACAAGGTTGTATGTTTTGTTTCCTAAATTCCTTAAGTGAAACTTCATTCCAGGCTAAGGATTAAAGTCTAGCTTAGATGGAATATTGTTTCGTATATGTTAACAACATATGAAATTTAAGAAAATAAATTTATTTATCCTACTTGCATTCTAAGTTCTCAGGAGTAATCTTATTTAATCAAAATCAAATTAATGATTAAATTAAGATCTCTGCTCCTAGATGCATGATCTAATCCACACTTGGATTCTTATGTCTTGTATACATAATAAAGATTATATAGATTCATAAAACCTTTTGATTACTCATCGTCCTCGCAAAAGTAATCAAAAGTGTTTTAAAATCCTATTGTCATATTTCATTTACATGAAAACAAGTATGACAATTAATCATCTTTATACATTTAATGTTTGTAGGTAGGAAGATTTAATCATAATCAATTTATTTAGTACGAGTAAACTCCTTCTACTACGCATGCATTAAATGTGTGTACAAGTTTGTCCTTTTGAGTATTCTCATCAAGAAACTCATTTTAAACCTCACAGTCTAACTGATTGGTAAGAGATCAATCAAGCTCCATGAGTGATTATCCTCAAAGGACTGCATCTTAACATTCATAGTTTTGAGCTATTCATTAGATTCAAGATCTGATAATGCATCTCTTTAGTTAGCAGGTTCACTATGATCCTCCAACTTGTGTCCCTTAACATTGATATAAAAACTATATCATTCAGGTGTTAGGGGTATCCTTGCGGATTTATGAATGAGAGATATCAATCTATGGTTTAACATATACATGTTCAACCTTAGTATGACATTAGCAAGTGTATTCAGAAGGTTGTGTATTTAGCTCTTAAAAGACTTCAAGATCTAAAGGTGCTCCCACTTGCTTTTGTAAGTGGAGACTAATCTCCAAGTACTCAGCATCTTGATTAACAATAAATTGTCTTCAAGTGGGACATCCAAAATACATCGTTAGTTCTTGACTCTAGTTTGTTAATTACTTACTCTTAGGTATTTAACAAATTCAGAACTTCAATCAAGACATAATGGGATTCATCCCATGCCATAATACAATGGAGTCTTAAATTCCTTCTGGGTTGGAACCATATTGAGTGTACGCATGGCACATCCAATTTTCTAACCTTGATTCATTTGGAGGTAAAAGAGTTTAAGTCATCAAAGATCAAACAATATGCATGACGGACATACCATATAGTTGTGATATTCCATGTGGATAGATGTTGTGAGACTATCACACAACTCATTAGATGAACTTATACTCTTTGGCTTATTTATATGCGAACCAAGTCATACCAGATGGCATCAATAGTATTTTTAGCCTACTGCATACTTTATACTTAAAGTCTTTGACCAAGTCAATGACTTCATGTGTATGTTTTAACTAGAAAACATAAACATTAAATATTTTATTATACGTCGTAAGTGTACATGTCTTTAACAACAAGACATAACAAATTAACGTCTTTACTTTACGTTATAAGTCTTTTAACAATTAATGGAATTGATGTTTATGTCTTTACAAGAGACCTAAACATATTCAACTAAAGTAATTATGAGTGCCGACAATTGGCCTCAATAGTAATTTCAAGTTAATTACATACTTCATGATTATGAATTTACAAGAGGACATAATCATATTTACTAAACAATTCAGCAAATATGTTGAAGTAGCTTTTCATGTTATCTTGACATTTTTTCTAATTAGGCTAACATACATTTTATGTGTATAAGTCCTAGTAGAACCTTATTTTTCTTACCTTGCAGTCAAGAAAAACCGTTAGTTATATTCTTATATGTTTTACCTTGCACACAATTAAGATTCCTCCCACTTGTGCATGGCACAACATCATTTAAGTAAATATGACAGTGTCACAGAAATCATATGATTTTAGTCAAAATCAAAATATAGATGTGTAGAACTTTATCGCTTTTATAATGAATCATGCATAACAATTTTATTGATAACGTTTCAAGAAGCAACATCAGGAACACGACAAGTTATCTTATAAAATTTATGCAATGGTTCTCATTAAAACTATGATGCTTCACATGTGGAAAGTAATGTATTATTTCAAGACAATCTAGAAATAAGATGGGAAACTTGTAAGTTTATAGAGCTTACAACTCTCACTGTATTAGAGAACATTACATGTGTTTCATCACCTGTAATACAATCACGTAGCTCCCACTGGATTAGACAACATTATAAGTGTTACATCACTAGTGGAGAGTGAGAGACGATTGGATACTTTCCTACTTTCTTTGAATATCTACACATTATTGATAATGTGAGTCACTATGACTAGTAAACATGTACTTAGGTATTCAAGAAAGTGCATCAAGTTCTAACATATAGATGCTAGCCATCATTTTAAACTTGAAAATAGGCATGCAGTTCCTCCATGTTTATTGGGTTAAGACACATTGCTAGGTAATCATGCTAGTAATTTCCTTTACCACTTTGCCGTATATTGATATTTCCATTTTCTAATTATTTAAACTCATTTAAGTTTGGTAGCTATAGAAAACGTGTTCGCTAGTTATCGAAATATCTTATATTTCTTCAAGTTTTCAATAACCGAAACTAGGGTTATAAAACGAACTTGATGGAATAAGATGTGCAACCATACTTAACCGTTTTGACTTTTACAAGACATCACAATTTCTAGAGTATGTGTGCTTTGAGTTTGATTAGAATTTGTACAATTCAAATATTCCTATTATGGCTTTTCCTCATAAAGAAAAAGGATAGGGATAAGTCTCTTTCTCACAAGGAAAGAAAGACTTAGTTTGATCCTTTTAACAAGAAAAGAACAAAATTTTGTTTACGTTTTTGTGTTGCATTACTTCATTAATTGAATTCACAAAGTTCATATTTAGTATTTTTGATAATTATCCTTTTATAAATTAATTACCCCATGTTTACAAATTAAAACAATTAATTTACGTAAAAGGCTAAGATCCACATTGTGCTTCTACTATCACATCAATTGATCTGCTAGCAATAGTAGATTCAATCGGTAGGCAATGATCACCATTTGTATTACATGTACAACTCTTAGATCCTTATGGGACTCATATCATCTAGTGTCAAACAACTAGTGTCATGTAGGCATGTTTAGTCCCATCTTTGCCTCGGGTCAAGGTCCCACAGCTTAACTCGATTAAGTCATCCAATTTGAGGACGTGCGAGGATATATCTAGGTCCACGCATAGAGAATAGTCACCTTGGGTTACAATTCAACCTAGGTCCCACGCATAGGCAAAAGGCAATTGCAAGTGTTCTCAACATTGGACGGCATGACTTAAATTTTGACGGGTAAAAGTTTTGATGTGAATCAAAAGGAGTACGAAAGGAGCATGCATTCATCCTTCGTAGCACAAGTTAAAAACATTTCTTAACTTAAGTCTAATCATTTTTTTAATTTATGTGTGTCAAGTTATCCATTTTCATGACTAATATTTATCCTACGTGGATAATAAAGTTTGGACAATACGTAAATTTGAATAACATACATAACAAGTTTAGGTGTTATTTAGAAACAATGATTTCAAGTTTCAAAAACTTTGTAAAACTAAATCAAAAGTCCTAGTTTTGAAAATGGTTTATGTTTCGTTTTAAGTTTTATAGAAAACTATTTGCAATTTACATATGATCACAAGATATATAAAAAGCAAAAACAAACACACAACCACAATATGCAAAGCCTCAACCGATGAAAAAAAACTTATGCTTGGTCTCGTGAGCCATCACGAGAACCAAGAATCAACTAGGGACAAACCACACAACCACACGTAGGACTCCCACTTGCTCCAAGACAATTAAGAGCAAGTTGGAAGCCCATAATGCACATGAAAAGTAGTTGCTGTCCATCCAGAATTTCTGTGTTCGGGGGCCCAAATGTCCATGAAGGAGGCTTCCCTGGGCTTAGCTCAAAACTAGAAACTTGTAAGCCCATGTCTTGGGTACCTGCAAAAAAAAATTCAGCCAAAAATACCTTACTGATCGCCAGGAAACTCCGTTTTACCAACTGGTGTTCCAGCAATCATTTTTGGGCAAAAATGTCTATAACTCTTTCGCCTTTCACCACCAAGCCATGATTACATTATATTGAAAGTAAAATAAAACTAATCTACTGTAAAAGTTCCCAAACAATGGCTAAAAAAAAAGAATATCATTACATAAATGCCGAAACAAGTGGCAAAACCCTAAAACACGAAATTAAACAACATTCACAACCATTCAATGCACAAGTGGTCTAGGTTTTCATCGGCTTTGCATATAAACATAATAATACTATAATATTATGATTAAAACACGGTGTTGGATAACTCCATGGACAAACATGCATGTATTTGCCATGGAAACAAATTAAATAACAAGAAATAAATTGTTAGCCAACGAAAACGAAGAAATAATTGACAAGAATTAAAACCCCGTTAGGTACGCGTTTCCTATGAATTAAGGGTCAAAACCCACTGATATTATGACCTTCCAAATACCATTTAACCACATAAATATGGCCTTAGGGGCTGAATTAAAACCGTTTCAAAAACCGATCAAAAACACGCGTTTTAGGCCATTTTTCACGTACACGACAAGTAACCAATTAGCATATGCATAACAAATGGCCATGGGACTAAAAAGTGCAGATCATAAGACCCCTAAAGGGTCGTTCTATGAGAAAAAAAAAATTGGAGCCCTAGGGCTGTTTTAACCATGACTTCAAAAATCATCAAAAAAACACCCGTTTTAGCCATTTTTATGCATACCCGATAATCATATGGCACATATGATGGCTTTGATACCACTAAAGGTGATGTTGAATATATAATCATAAAAGAAACATATAAACGCAGCGGAAAAACATCACCAACAACGGATCCATATAGCCATATGACCAATCAAATAATAAACAACAATAAGGTTATACCTTTGTAGCGTGATCGATAGAATCGTATGGAGACCGTCACCAACATACACGAATCACCAATGAAACCCAAGTGATCAAAGGAGATCACCTCTATGCTCGATCCACACTACACATCATCGGTCACCACTCGATGCTAGTCTTGACCTCTTAACAATTGATCTAGCCTTGAACTACACTAGAATAAGGTTAGATGGATCAAAAACACCAAAACCCTCATAGGGGGTGTTTTAATTTCGTGGCTCTTGCATAGAGGAAGGGGAGAAAAAATTGGTAATTAGTTTTCTCATTTAATTTGTTATAATCACCAAATCAAGAGGAGGTTATAAGATCATATGTTACACTTAACCCCTTGAGCTATTTCCCTTGTTCCTTTCTCACCTAGGCTTGCCATGGGGGCCCTAAATGGGCTTGCCCATTTGTTGGTCTAATCTAATAAACTAAGTACTAGCTTAGTTATTAGTAGTGATGAGTGCTCAAACACTCATCATTTTTGATCAAATCTGAACTGCAAAACATACAAAAACGTTCAAAAAGTTATCAAAATACTTAAATTATCAAAGTTTGCAATATTGGCAGTTTCAGTCCCCCAAGTTTCAAAACTTGTCAAAAATAGTCCCTATGCATTTATTTTGAAAGAAAAAGTCAGCCCAAGTCTTTTGAAAGTTTAAAATCACAAAATAAGATACTTGGGTCTTAATTTTCAAAAATTACAGTTTTGGTCCCTGTACTTTCAATTTTGGCATAATAGGTCCCTGGGATTTCAAATTTTGCAAATTTAACGTTTATGATCCTTGGAATATGGAGAATTGGCAGGAATTACCCTTGGACTACTTTGGGAAAATCACAACATTCAGCCCTTAACTTTGCAGAAAATACAAATATGGTCCTTGTGTTTTTATTATCTACAACCAAATGGACCTTAAGCCTAAATAAACAAACAAACCAACCAACACCCTAAACCAACCAACACCCTAATCTAGCCCACATCCTACTCCTAAGCCCATACAAACCCTGGCCCAAACACCAAAACCTTACCCCCGTCTAATACTAACCCCTGGTCAACCCAGGTCAAACACCCAACCTTCCCTCCCACTTAACCACCATCAACACCCCTAATTACCAGGGTATTCTGTCTCCCCCCCCCACCAATCCCTCACCAACCTTACCTCCTGTCCCTTACAAACCCCCCTCCTCATTAATTCCCTCACATACCTCACCAAACCCACAAAATCCTGTCAAATTACCATTTCCCGCCAAAAATACCCTCAACGGCCAAGATTGATTACAGATAATCCAAAGGCTCAAAAAGATGGTGGGAAAGTCAGAAGAGGACCCCAGGGTCTATAAAAGTCAAGGAAAAAGAAGAAAGTTGCAGTAGTTAGAGTAGAATTAGATAATTAGTATAGTTAAAAATGTTGAATTAGTGTAAAGTGCCAATTTTAATTGTATTTCTTAGTTAAGAATATTTCAATCAGTGTTTTTAATGTATTACAAGTGATCTTTAATACCAATCTCAAGTAATTGTATTTCCATTTTTATCTTGGTATAATATTTTTATTTGAAATCTCCATTCAACTTTTATGGTGAAAAAGCTATTGTTTTCTGGTTCTTTAAGTTCACATAAGCTCATGTTAAGCTATCTATAGCTAGTTATATGCTTATTAGGATATAAAATAAGCTAAAAATTGTAGAATCCTCACTAGTCAACAAAAGTCAACTGTGAGTCATTTGGTTTATTGTGAAGATTGTGCAGGCTTGATATAGTCGTTTTAAGTATAGTATTTATTTTTCCAAAGAAATGCTTAGGAAAGTATTTCCCCGGGTCGTGTCCCAGCGAAGGTGTGAATGGAATTTCGAATTCTTGATTCGTGAAACATGTCGTGAAAGTGGTAAAAAGTGATTTTTATGAGATTATACTAATGAATAAGTGTAGAATACTAATTAAGTTGGAAACATGTTCAAGTGGTATTGAGTGATGCGTAGAAATGGAAGAAGAGAGGAGAGGAGAGAAAGAGTGGAACCTTGAAAGAAAAAGGAAAAGATTAGATTGAAAATGTATGAAAGGTCCAACCCTCTCCACATGTGGAGAGGGGTATTTATAGTTACAACATAACGCCCACTCCCGGGCTGTGGATCAGGCATACAGTGGGTGAAGACCCGTTCCTTCTTCCACGGTGTTACTTAAACTAAACTATCTAACTAATAAATAAACTAACTACGAGCTAACTTAATGCTATTACAATCATTAGGTGACCGAGACTTTTACAGGAATATTTGTATTCCTAACAATCTCCCCCTAAGCGAGGTCACCTTTGAAGTTAAGATCATTGGTCTTTAAGCATTCCTTAGTCTTTGTAGCTCGTAGGATCTGATTCTTCACTTTTCAACACACTTCGTACTTCAAGCAAACGAACTTGTGATTAGAGTTCCTTTGTGATGTGTGATCTTTGAGCTTCTTTGAGATCATCAGCCAAAGTAAATCTCCAAGCTCATCCATAGTAGCATCGCCTTCATGTGATGTAGTGACTAAGGACCATCATGCTCACACCCTTCTGTATCTGTAGACGTTGCATTGGAGTTTGTGGATTATGAGACCTTTTCATCAGAGTTGCGGAAACGTTGTTAGTAGTCTCTCAACATTTGTTGTAGCAAGTCTCTCATCTTCATTGATAGTGTGGAGGATGTGTGAGCATGAGGTATGGATTGACCCGATTCACCTGGAAACTGGAGCCATCAACGCCATCTTTATATGTGTCCCTGAAATAAAACAGTTAGCAATAAAGATAGAGAACGAATATGGCTTTGTCATTCGTTCTGCGAGGACAGACTACCCTCCGGTTTTGTGAAAACCGACCTGTGAACAGGTAGAGTCTCTTTTAAAGAAGACTCTCCTTGACAGGAATTTCCAGCTTGTAGTAATGAATTTTCCAAAGAATCCACTTAGGAATCTTCATACTAAGCATGTTCTCATACCGGAACGTCTCAAAGCAGACAGCACGATAGAGTGAATCGGTGAATTGATATTCACGGATTGATGTGAAATTGATTTATAGAAATCACTCGCGTGTCCTATGATAAACCTTTTTTGAGACACGACGAGAGTTTTATATTTTGAATCACATTTCCATCAAAAATACTTTTGTTTGAAAGATTATACACAATCAATGTGCTCGAAAGATAAGTTGGTGAGCACATTGAGAGGTTTTGGCAAAAGTATCCGTCAATCCATATCCTGGAACAAGTTTGATTCAATGTTGAATCGCACCATTGTTGCTTTCCAGTTGTCACTTGATCATTGATCCAAGATGGATCTCACATGTCACCTACCAAGAGCTTGAGTGATGTTCGCTCTAGAAGGATTTCCATCGTCATTGTGGATATTTTCATATCACTCGGATGTTCTGGCAATACCACAAGGATAATGCGTAGGACTCTAAATATTTTATCTTATTTTCCACATTATGTGAAACAATAAGCATATTTGGAATGTGTCCTATTGAGATTTATGGATGATCTCATGGCTCTAGACTCAATAGTGCGTTTTGATCCGCTCCTGGAGACTGGGGAGGCGTCTCCTGTTTTAGGTATCAACATAGCTCGCAATGAGCGGTCGATACATTGCACAGGGTTCCCCGTGAGATTGAAACAAGCTCTTTTAAGAGAACTTGAGTGGTTGGGAAGTTTAGTGCAGTGCGTCACTGGGTCCATGACGTCTTGTCTTCAATACCGGCGTTACCTTAGTAACCGCCAGTAGCATATGTATTGAACCCGGTTTCTGCCCTAAGGTTGAATAATTGGAGGGCTATTTCTTTTCACCCTTTCTCATTATATTTCTTTTTCATTCTTCAACCCCTTCAGTGCTTACCGAGATTTCATCACTAGAACCTTGTTGGGTTTGTTCCAGTCCTAGCTCTATCTCAGTCCGCACTCTTCCCTTTCTCACTTTACTCCTTTTTTTTCATAATCATTCCTAAGGACTTCTAATCTATCTATGGATTGTCCCTGGGAAGATCCTTCCGGTTCTGGTGGATCATGGGAACTTATACCTAACCTTAACCAACCTTATAACTCCATGCATAAAGATAAATGGTCGGTCTTTGGTATAACTTCCACAAACGCCTTTTGCTCCCCCTCAATATGTGCATCGATATTCGAAAGTGTTTAGCACATATGTGGGAGCCTATTATTGAGTACAAAAGATCACTTTTGATTATCAGATTTCATATTTAAATCACATTCTCTCCCCCGATCAAAAATTTCAAATCTTTCGAGATTTTTGATCTCAATTGATTTAAATAATTTAGAAAGCGTTTTTGGGAGAGAAATGCGGTCAAGTTTAATAATTTCTGATAAACGGAACTTTTTCATGCTCCCCCTCAAACTGTGAGGGAGGTTGTTATGTGTCAGATTTGAAGAGTTTACAAAAGATTTGAAGTTTTAACGAAAACTCTTTGAAAATGTACTCATTCTGACACATAACACATCACAAATCATTTTGTTGCAAGGTTTTATGTACGAAGTGTGGGGAGTGTTGATGATACATAAAATTTTAAGAAATCACTCTCCCCCTCAATCAATGACGGATGTTAAAAACATATTTTCATAAAATGTTAAAGTCATTGATTGAGTGAAAATTTTATCAAACGTTTAAGTTCAATTTGATTTTCATTCAAAATTTCATGGTACCACCAAGTTTTGCACAAACACTTTCCGGAAAAATCATAGAAGGGAAAGTATTTGGCGATAAAAAGAAGATTTCTCTTCTTTATCAAGAAATAATGCACTGAAGCGTACATTAGATCGAGGGTGCATGAATACAAAGTAATTCACGCTCGGATGAACGGCACCCTTTGATAGGAACAACCGTCTTTTTGGCGACGTGTTTTCCTTAATTTTGAAAAACCGGGTTGCTATCTGAAGTAATAGCAAACCATATTTTTGAAGACCGGGTTGTAGCCTGAAATGACTACAAGCCATATTTAAAGAATGTTTTGAGACACGACATGTTTTTGAAAAGAACTTTATTTGAAACCGAAAAACTCTTGCTCAAGCATATGTATGATTCCGTGTCATTGTTGAATGACATTTCTAGAATCGTACATAATATTGATTACACAAGAGACATGTCGTGAGAAGAATATTTTTGAAATTTTTGTAAATTTTTTTTTTTTTTTTTTTTTTTTTTTTTTTTTTTTTTTTTTTTATGGTTATATAATTTTCTATTATCTTTTTGATTTGATACTATACAAGGATATGTGAAGCAACCCCTTTACTCCTCTTGATCTTCTTGTAGACATCTGAGATCCTCAGGTGTGAGACTCTTCATACCAAGGCGTGGGAGGATGAATTGAAATCGTTCCCTAGAAAGTGCTTTGGTGAAGATATCGGCAAGTTGGAACTCAGTCCTCACAAAGTAAAGTTCCACAATTCCTTTCTCAACTTGTTCCCTGATGAAGTGATGTCGAATGTCAATGTGTTTAGTTCTTGAATGCTGGACATTGTTGCAGCAGAGTGCAATTGCACTTTTGTTGTCACAGTACATAGGAACCTTATTGCAAATAAGCCCATAGTCAGAAAGTTGAGATCGCATCCAGAGGATCTGAGCACAGCATGATGACATGGCAATGTATTCAGCTTTAGTGGAGGAGATGGATGTACTCATTTGTTTCTTTGAAGACCAACTGACTAACTTATTTCCTAAAAACTGCGCGCCCCCAGATGTACTGCGACGAGTGTCTTGACATCCAGCATGATCAGCATCCGAATATGCTGTGAGAGCCATAGAAGTTTCTTTAGGGTACCAAAGGCCCATGTGGATAGTTCCTTTAAGGTATCGAAAGACTCTCTTGACAGCTTCCAAATGTTTCTTGGTGGGTTTGGATTGATACCGGGCACAAATACAAACTGCGAACAGAAGGTCGGGTCTGCTTGCAGTAAGGTACATTAATGAGCCAATCATGCTTCGATACATGGTTTGATCGACCGGAATTCCTACATCATCTTCGTCAAGCTTTGAACGTTCAATCATAGGAGTATCAACTGAATCACTGGAGTCGAATCCAAATTTCTTCAACGTTTCATTGGCGTATTTGGATTGATTGATGAATATGCCATTGGGGTTTTGAGAAATTTGCAGTCCTAGAAAGAATGACATTTGACCCATCATAGACATTTGGAATTCGGAGCTCATCTCTTGAGAGAAACGATCACATTCTGAGGGATCAGACGAGGCAAAGATGATGTCATCGACGTAGATTTGTACATGTAGAAGGTGTTTGCCTGTTTTTCTGGTAAAGAGGGTAGGATCAACAACGCCTTTGGAAAATTTGTTGGCCAGAAGAAATTTGGACAAGGTGTCGTACCACGCCCTGGGTGCTTGTTTAAGCCCATATAGAGCCTTCTTTAATCGATACACGTGATTAGGGCGTTCTGGATCCACAAAACCTTCGGGTTGAGATACATACACCACCTCTTTCAGATCCCCATTTAAGAATGCGGTCTTGACATCCATTTGATAAACCACCATGTTTTGACTTGCAGCATTAGCGAGAAAGATCCTTATGGCTTCTATTCTAGCAACTGGGGCGAAGGATTCTTCAAAGTCAATACCTTCTTCTTGTCGATATCCTTTTGCCACGAGCCTAGCTTTGTTTTTCAGAACATCTCCATGCTCATCAAGTTTGACCTTGAATATCCATTTGAGAGCAATGATCATAGCACACTCGGGAGGTGGTACTAGTTCCCAGACGTCCAGTCGGTCAAATTCATGAATCTCGTCCACCATAGCAGTGAACCATGAGTGTTTAGACATTGCATCCTTGACGCTTTTTGGTTCAGCTTTAGAGAGAACAGAATTGAAGAAACACCATAATGCGTCAGTTGCAAGTTGCTTGCGGGTTGATACTGGACGTGAGGGGTTCCCAATGATGTTGTCAATAGGATGATCATTGGTCCATTTTCGAAGGTATTCATGGGGTTGAAGATGTGGAACTGAGGTAGCCGTATTAGATTCATCAGAGGATGTTGTTTCATTTGATGGTTCAGGGGCAAAGATATTAACAAATGGCTCATTATCAGGTGGAGCAAAAGGATTAACTTCAGATGAATTATCTACATTTGCCGCTCGATGTGCAAGTGAAGGTTGGACATTGGACGTGCTGACCGATTGACTGATGGCGGGGGCTTCAGAATCCCATGACAATGAAGTGGATGGACCGTTAAGGTAATCTTGATCATTCACCACCCCATCTGGTGGTTGAACCATTGTAGCTTCGGGAGCATTCATCTGTTGAGGCTCAAAGTATTCATCAAACATTGGGTCAAACAATTTCTTCCAATCTTCACTCGTAGGGGGTACAAAAGGAGCAGCAGGAATGGAATTCTGTACAAGCCTGGAACTAATTGGTCCAGGGGACAAAAGGTTAGGTACGGGTCCAGAACTTGATTGTCCAGGAACCGGGTGCTCAGTCAGCTCATCGAAAGTAACGTGGATTGTTTCCATTATATCTCTGGTACGTTTGTTGTAGATTCGGTACCCCTTTCGCTCTGGAGCATAGCCAACGAAGAAACCAATGTCGGCCTTGGCCTTGAGTTTCCCAAGGTCTTCACTGTCATTGTAGGATAACATAGTGCACCAAACACTCGAAGAAACGAAAGGTCGGGTTTTCTGCCATGGACCAGTTCATAGGGAGTTTTGCAGTGGAGGGGATGTATCAAGGATCGGTTCTGAGTGTAACATGCGGTGGCAATTGCCTCAGCCCAAAGAAATAGAGGAGCTTTGGAAAAGATGAGCATAGTCCTTGCAGCTTCAACTAAGGTGCGATTGCGTCTTTCTACAACTCCATTTTGTTGAGGAGTTCTGGGTATGCTCTTTTGATGACAAATCCCGACACCTTCATAAAATAGAGTAAGTTGTCTGTTCACAAATTCTGTTCCATTATCAGTACGAACGACTCTAACTATTTTGTTGAGACGGACTTGCAACATCTTGATGAGTTTGATGATGGTTTCAGGAGTTTCATCTTTTGATCGTAGAAACTTCACCCATGTGAATCGAGAGTGATCATCAACAATAACCAGCACATATTTCTTTCCATTGATACTTTGAATCCTCATTGGTCCACAAAGATCCATATGAAGGGTATGAAGAACTTCCATGATAGAATTGACGGTTTTGGGTTTATGGGTATGCTTTTTGCTTTTGCCCATTTGACAGGCGGAACACAGATGATCTTTTTCATACTTGAGTCTGGGCAAGCCTCGAACAAGATCCTTTCGCGTAAGTTCATTGATGGTACCGAAGTTCAAATGGTTTAAACGTCGATGCCACAACCATGACTTGTTCTTGGATGCTTTAGAGAGCAGACAAATTGGAGAGGACCGTAGCATATCTTCGATGGAGATTGTGCAAAGATTAGTGCCCCGACTCCCATTGAGAAGATCAACACCATCTAATTCTCTAACAAAACAGGTGTGCTTTCTGAAGGCGACTTCGAGATCTGAGTCACAGAATTGACCAACAGAAAATAGATTGTGCCCGAGACCTTCCACGTAGTATACTCTGGATATGACACTGTCTCCAAAGACATAATCACCATAACCCATTATAGACCCAAAATGGTCATTCCCAAACCTAACCGTACCAATAAATTTTTCCACGAAATTCTTGAGCCTTGAGCGATCACCAGTCATATGTTTTGAGCAGCCTGAGTCCAAATACCAAAGGACGATTTGTACGACCTGCATTTGAAACCAGACAATCGTGGATAACTGAAAAAGCTGGAGCCCCACACACAATTGGGGTCCATTTGGTTAGAACACACAAATATTGGATTATCATAAGTAACAGGTTTCTCACTGAAGTGTTCACATTTTGATGCACTAGGACTAGAGGTGGTATCTATTGCTTCTATAGGAAATAGTCTACCAGTAGGTCTCCACTTCCTAATAGGCATATCTCTAGAGTTGGTAGTCCTAGTTACTGGGCACATTTTCCTCGGAGTGAATTTCCTTCCAGTGGGTCTCCATTGATAACCAACATTAGTGAACACTTTTCCTGTTTTATTCCAGACTTGTTTTGCTCGTTTAACACTAGAAACATTCATATCTGGTGATCGTATAATAGATTTAAGAAAAGGCACAGCACATGTATCATGATTACCATAAAATAAGCATTTGTTACATGTCTTACAAATAGCATCAGAATTCGAATTAGTTACATCATTGTTCACACAAAAGTTTGAAATAACTCGATTCCTTTCACTAAGCAACACTTTATTGTTCCTAGATGACTCTTCTACTTCCTTCACAAGTGAGCTCTTAGCTGGCAAAGTCCTATCATTCTTTGTATTGCTCTTAGGCTGTGACTTGCTAGCATTAGATACACCTTTTACTCCTGTAGAAGCAATGATGGGAACATTAGTCTGATTAGTAGCTACTTGTTTACTGGTGATCAAGATGGAGGATTGAGGCATGATTTGAGGAAAGTCAACTGTGACATGCTTGTTGCCACTGAGAGGGTGCAAGGCAGTTGTTCTATCCGACTTGGTATCATTCTTGGGGCATGATCCTATGGTATATTCTAACAATTCCTGGGCCCTATTAGTGAGAAAGCACACACCAATAATACCATCATCAAGTGGTTTAGCAATCCTCTCATCTTCAATGGTTTCTCTAAGTATGGCCAGACAATCCTTAAGATTTCTAAGATAGTTATTATGAACTAACTTATTGTTCCTAAGGGGAAGAGAAACATTCACAGCATCGCACGCATATTTATTACAAGCAGGTATCTTGGACATTGCATGATCACATGAAACAACGGGCATTTTACCCTTTACCATGGTCTTTAGATTCTCAATTTCATTTAACAAAGAAGTGACTTTCTCATTGTTTTGGTCACGTGTTGTTTTGATTGACTCAAACAATTCTTTATAACGTTGTTTAGCGTTGGACATTTCAGCACGAAGCCACTCATTTTCATGTTGTAATTCATTGATAATGCCCTGTTTTTGAAAATTTTGAGAATCCATAGACTTCTGGTAATTGGTATTGATCACATCGCTTCTGTTCGATTTTAATTGTGCAATTTGGACCTTCAACTTCCGAATCGTGTTAGAGTGAGCTTGAATTACTTCATCCTTTTTGGCTAATTCAAAACATGTATCAAATTCAGGAACATCCGAAGATATCTTGGCATTTGATATTTTTATACTTTCTTCTAGATGTTGATATTTTAATTGTAGGTTCAAATTATCAACTTCTAGTTTTGAGAAATTCCTGACCATGTTATCATGATCATCGTTTTGAATTTTTTTAATAAGTTTGTAATTCTCCCCCTCAAGCTCAATCACACGATTTTGGAAGACATTCAGAGTAACTGACATTTCATGAAATTGTCGAGCAGATAGCGCAGAGTCGGTAACAGTATAAAACACATCTTTAGCAATGCAGTTAGCAATCAAATTATCATTCATGATGAGAATGTTTTTCCTGTCAATTTCACTGTGTTTGAGATCAATAGCAAGTTGGTTACCCTCACTTTTCACTTCATCAAAAACCTTTTTCATTTGACTCACATCATCATTAATGGTGTTTTTAAGTCCCTCAAAATGTTCTTTTAGAAGTTTAAAAAATGGCATAACTTCAGTTAGGTAACACTGTTTTGTTTGCTCAAAACCCCTTTCCCCTTCTGTAATCCCTGTAGGTGTAATTCTTATTTTATAGGTTTTCTCAAAGTCATTGAACAATTGACCAAGTACATACAGCCCAATTAGAGTATTACATTGTGTGGGAAGAGTGAGAGGGACAAGATGACTAGGTGTGTTCAGGGGATAGGTAGTTGGGTGAGCAATTCTAAACATAGTGCGTGTGTTGCCTACAACTCTTTCAGCTTGCAATTTCTCAATATCAATATTCCAAAACACTTTTTCAGGACAAATTCTCTTTTGAGGAACAAAAATTGCAGTGTGATTGTCATTGGCATAGTCATAGTGAAACACGAGATTCTTAGCAATGCATTTAGGATCCTTTAACCGTTCAGCAAGTTTTGCCCTAGTTCTATCCTCTGCCTCATTGATGTGGTCATAGGATCGAGTATCGGGAGGTGCATGGTTAGGTTCAAGCATAGTTTTTGCATCATATAATGCAGGTTGTGCACCTAGACCTATTTTAAGGAATCTTGCTTTGGGTTTGGAGGCATCATGTTCACTAAATTCATCACTTAACTTCCTGTGGCTTTCCAACATTTGAGCAGATTGAATGGTTTGGCCCTGTGTGTACAACTTATCTTCCAATTTATTTTTTAACGTTTTTAATTTTGAGAAGTCATTTAGAAGTTTAGTTTCTTTATCCTTGAATTCTTGTTTGATTGTAGTCAAACCTTTTTGAACCTCAAGTTTTTGTTTGACGGTTTGATTCAATTGGCTCTTTAAAGAAACTAGTTCCCTTTTTAATGATTCTTGTTTGGAATTATTTTCAGATATGTAAGTACGCAGTTGCCATTCCATTTTCTGCTCACGTTCATTCAACTCAAACTTAGCACGCTGCTCATAAATGTTTACTTGATCCTTAAGGGTGTTAATTCTAGTGATCAGAGAATCATCAGGGTTGTATATAGAGTGCTCATACATCTCATGGTTACTAAAATCAATAGACGGCATGTCACTCGGTACAACTTGGGTTCCATTGTCATTCACATACATTTCATATGGGATATTATTGGTATTACCCATATTTGTGATGTCTGTGTTGACAATATTCTTGAGTTGTACAGAGCCACATGCCCCCTTTACAGGTGCAGAATCATTCAGATCATGTATAGAAGATGTTGGTACCTCAGAGATAGCAGAAGTGATGGATGAATCAGGATGCTGTGAAGAGGATGCGGCTGCAGACAGATTAGCCATGAAGATTGTTTGAGCAGTTGGTTCATCATCCACGTCTGAGTCAAATGCATCACACTCTTCAACTTGAAAGATATTCGGATCATTAAGAGCCATGTCCTGAACAGGTTGATCATCCACATCAGCGTCAAAGGTGTTCCCATCATTACCAGCCAGAAAGAGCAAAGCTTCTTCATCCAACACAGTCCCATTTTCTTGTGCCTGCATTAGCAGCATCTTGTCTTTGAAGTACTCAGAGTTTTGGGGACGTTTTGGGAGAGTGCAATTCCTAGCAATGTGGCCCAACCCTCCGCAGTTGTAGCATTTTGGTTGCTTAGCTTGTGCTTGAAGAGCATTCCCAACTCTGTACTGCCCATTCTCTCTACCAGCATTTCTTTGGTTGAAGTTCTGTCTTCCCTGCACATTCTGCACCACTACCCGACCATCTTCAATGACTGCCTGATTACGTGGATTAGATGAGATTCTGAGCTGGTTGTTAGTAGATGGGAGTGCAGCCCTGAACTGTTGGACCAGTAAAGACACTTGGTTGGAGAGATTATCAATCATCATGTCAGTGTGAGAATACCCAGAATCAAGTTGAGTATTCAATGCAGATGGTGAGGGAGTTGATGATTGACTGATGGTTGGGGTAGACCTGGAGGATGATTGTGATGGTTGAACTTGATCTTTAGAGGTTTGATTAGGTTGTTGAACATTGGAGACAAAAGCAAGAGATTCATTTGTTGCAGACGGATTGAGCTTTTCTCGCATTACCCGATCATAAGCTGCATGTTTCTCATGTTGCTGGAGATACGCATACAGCTGTTCATGATTGGTATGCCTGAGACCCTTGTTGAGCTTCACAGCCGTGACAAACCTATCCCATTCCGGTGCCATGTTGTTCACGAATTTTGAATTGAGCTGTATGTTGGGCATTGTCATCTTGATAGCTCTCATGTCATTGACCAGCTTGTGAAATCTGACATAATAGTCAGTGATACTTTCCCCTGGATTCATTTTGAAATGCTCAAATTCATCGTAAAGCTGTGACTCACAATCTTCTTTTGTTAACTCAGACCCTGCAAGAAGCATTTTGACATTATCCCAGACCGCCTTTGCTTCAGTGTTGAAGTTGATCAGTTTGTAGACATCTTTGGGAAGGCCTTGAATGATGATATTAGATGCTCTAATGTCAGCATCATAGCGTTTCTTTTCTTCTTCAGACAGCTCATTGTAAGTGCGAGATCTATTAGGACCAAGCACGGCCGGTGATTGATCAGTTGCTTCTGAAATCGTGTCTCTAGTAGTACCCACTTGAAAGGGTCCCTCATCAATGGATTTCAGAATGTTAACCCCATTATCTTTACCTAGACAGTACAGCCGTATCCTTTGAGCCCATGATTCATAGTCAGTTCTGTCCAACATCGGAGGTCGGGTGTCAGACCCCGCAGCTTGAATGTCATCGGAAGAAGTCGACATCACAAATAAGTTAACCACAACTTAACCACAATAAAAACCAACCGCAACTTAACCACAACTTGACCAAACCGCAGAACACAATCCAACCGCAGTATGAGCTAACCGCAACCAGAGCAAACCGCAGGCCAGAGATACTAACCGCAGAGTACTAATCGCAAGTTATACCAAACCGCAACAAAATCCAGTCGCAATATGAACTAACCGCAACCTACACGAACCGCAGACCAATAATACTAACCGCAAGACACTAACCGCAGATTATAACTAACTGCAGGAAAAGTTAACCGCAATGCATTCGAACACAAGACACTTAACCGCAATGAGTTAACCGCAACACACTTAACCGCAGAGAAACTAACCGCAGTGCTTAGAACCAAACGCAAAATATTTAACCGCAGAACCTAGACGCAATAAGCAAGCTGAGGAAGACTTAACCGCAGAATCTAACCGCAGAGACAAAAGTCCAAAACTGTCACTTTCGTTGCGTTTTGTTTGTATTCCCGAAATAGTAAACGCAGCAATCCAAACGCAGATTTCAGGACTTAATCGCAACCAGGCAATGGAACAGTGGACTTAACCGCAACCTAGAAATTCGCCTAAAAACAATTCCAAGCGTCAAATATCTTGATGATATTGTAACACACTCTACACTACAATGTTCCACAAACACAAATGAACATAAAAGGACATCACAAACATGTATAACCACACAAGAGGGATGAAACCAAGATGTTTTCCAAGAAAGTTGCACCAAACTCACAAAACCACTCAAAACATCATCAAATTCGATTCTACAAGGCCCTAAGATGAAACCTTGGCTCTTGATACCAATTGTAGAATACTAATTAAGTTGGAAACATGTTCAAGTGGTATTGAGTGATGCGTAGAAATGGAAGAAGAGAGGAGAGGAGAGAAAGAGTGGAACCTTGAAAGAAAAAGGAAAATATTAGATTGAAAATGTATGAAAGGTCCAACCCTCTCCATATGTGGAGAGGGGTATTTATAGTTACAACATAACGCCCACTCCCGGGCTGTGGATCAGGCATACAGTGGGTGAAGACCCGTTCCTTCTTCCACGGTGTTACTTAAACTAAACTATCTAACTAATAAATAAACTAACTACGAGCTAACTTAATGCTATTACAATCATTAGGTGACCGAGACTTTTACAGGAATATTTGTATTCCTAACAATAAGTAAATGAGGCACAAATAATCACTTAAGCACATATTTCAAATAAGGCAACTATTACTATTCCGGGGACTCTATCCCGATCTATGGATCTCCCCAGCATCCAAGCGAGACTCCATCAAAATCTGACACTCGTTGGGCGACGCCTTCTTTTCTACGAACACCCCACCACTGAATGATGAACTTTGCCAGTTTTCGCCTCCGACCCGACCAGGAGAGAACACAGGGTCAAGCCGAGCCCTTACCCGCCTGAATGGAATTCATCTCTCCTTCGTGAAGGGAGAAAGCCCGTGGAACTGGACTGTGACTCTTCTATTACATTATGGAGAAGTCCATTCTCGTCATGGTCGATCCACGTCCTACCGTAGTGCCCGGAGAACCAGGCTTGCTTAGCTTACAAAGCTATGCTGTTGGGGAACTCTGCAAGGGTCTTACCACCTTCTTTATTTACTATATTTGAGTCTTTGGAGTACTTTGGGATTATATTCCGCGCCGAGGATTTGTGCTTGTGGGCCGGGGTAAATATTGCAGATTAATGGAGTACGGTAGAATTCCTCGGTACGGTCATTCGGGAAGTCCCTCCGAGGACGACTCCCATACAATTCTTGCGAGAGCTGGAGAAGCGTCTACGAGTAAAGCACCGTATACATATAACTGCTTGCCACCTACGCTCCGCCATCCATTCCAAGTTTAGGAAATCGTAACATAAAATCGAAACCATAAGCTAAAACGCGACTTTTAAGCTACACTACTCCTACGGACTTGAAAATAATTTTGAAAAATTAAAAATGATAAAAGAAAATTTTGAGAAAAAGAAAAATATTTTTTTGACTTTTTATTTTTTTTTATGAATTAAAAACTATTTTATCTAATTAAAAGTTAAAAGAAAATGAAAATAAGGTGAGAAAAATAGAAAATAAATTTTGAAAATTATAAAATAACTAAAAAGTAATTTTAAAACTAAAAATTAATTTTTTTTGGCTTTTTGTGTAATTTTTGGGAATTAAAAACTCTTAAATCTAATTAAAAATTCAAATTAAATTCAAAATAAATGGGAAAAATGCAAAATAAATTTCTAAAAATCTAAAATAAATGAAAATAAATTTTAAAAATATTTTTTGATTTTTCTTGGCTTTTTCTGATTTTTTTGGAATTTTTGGTAATTAAAATGTATTTAAAAATGATTAAAAATGAAAATAAAATAAGAAAAATAGTAAATGAACTTAGAAAAATTTGAAAAAATTACAGAAAATCTAAAATATTAAAATAAGCTTGGGAAAAAAATTTGAAAATAAAATAAGCTTGAAAAATGCTGATAAGCTGAAAACTGCTTATTGTGAAGTGCTTATTAATAAGCAATCCTTGACCAATCTGAATGAAACATTGAACCAATGCCTTTTATACTTAAATAAGCTTAAATCAAAAATTATGAAACCAAATGAAGCTCAGAGATACAGATGTGGGTCAATTCAGTTCAAATAAGCAATTAAAAATAAGCAATAAGCTAAGCAGTGCAAGCAAATGGTACAGACTACTGAAATGAGCAAATATATTCAATTAGGAACTTAAATGAACAGCAAATCCCAAGTTTCAAGCTCAAAATCTCCCTAGCAGGCTTATAATTGAAAAAAACAAGTCATGTTGAACTACTAAACTCTCAGGCCCAAAAAGCAGTCTTAATAAGCAGTAAATTGTGAGATTATGGGGACAAAACCTTCACTACACTACTGGGTACCTAGAAAAACAATAAGCACTAAATCTAACACGTAATTGGGCTCTAAATAGATCTGAGATCAACACCTCATGAACCAGTTAATGCTACAGGTTTATTGACTTCTTATGTGCACTAAAGGTGTGACCAAAATGAAATTCTATCGATCAATACTATTCCTAAATGTAAAACTAAACTTGTTTCAAGTTGAATTATGCTAGATATAACTTAATCTAATACTAAACCTAAAAGTGCAGCAATCAGTCAAACTATATATCTGCTAAATTGAAGGCCAAAGAGACTCTTAACCTCTGCTATAAAACTTATGCTCTTTTATGACCAAATGAACTCCATTATACCAAAAAGAATCTAAGTATGCAGAAAACAAAAAAGAAAACCAAGAACAGGCTTAACCCAAACATCCCTTAAACATGTAGTCTTACTTATTTGTAACGGTTTAAATGCTACTGATTATACTTAAACTATGTTTGACTATCAACAGTCAACTAATCCAAGCACTACTTATTTGATGCAACTGTTCTAGATTTTAAGTACTTAAAGCTAACTTATGGTATTCTACTGATGCAGGCTAGGTAATTAAGCTATGTGGACTACATGTAAACTAAATCAGACCACCAAACTAACACTTAATATAAATCAACAAGCTAACATTAACCAGAAACAAAGACTTAAGATACCTCAGGAATTCAGAGAATTAAACACAAATCACAAAACTAAAATATTATGCAGTAATAGAACAGTAAGTAGAGACAAAATTGAAAACTAGGAAAACTTACGACCACCTCTCAGCCAAACAGAGAGGTGCTCCCTCACATCCTATCTTTAATAGGCTCCAACATCACCATAAATCTGAATCCAACACCAGAAACCAGGTATTTAATACCCTAAAATCTAACAGAAATACATGAGGTGAGGGGATTCTATTTATAGCCTGAGGAGAGTGAGGTATGAAGCTTCTAGCAACTGCCACGTCAATGATCCTTGTGCATCTGTGTTTCTTTTGAGCCCTCTTCAACCGTATGATCATCCTTGCTCACCACTCTAATAATCACAGCCCTTGGATCAATTGTGATGAAGTTGTGAATCCCGCGTGTGTTATTTCATTGGTCCACGTGTCTCTGCCATCCTCTGACACCTTCTAGAAACTCTAATTATTGGTTAATTATTGTGATACGAGGTAATTTTTGGGAGTTAGGATTTAGGGTTCATGAACAGTAAACGTATCTGGGTTTGGGGTAATTTTAGGGGGCTGGTAAAATGGTTTTGGTATTTTATTAGTTTGTTGACTGGATGTGGGTGTTGACCGGGTTGGGTAGGCAGAGTTGGATCGGGTAATAATATTATAGGAAGGTGGGCTTGTGGTAATTTTTGGGCTTGGGTTTTTAGTTTTAAGTAATATGTTGGGCTAGGCTAGTTGTAAGGTTTTTTAAGGTTTAGGATTTGTAAAAGTACATGGACCACTTTTGTAAAATTTGAAAACTTTAGGGACCAAAGCTGTTATTCATCAAAAATATTCTCCTAGGGCCATATTGTAATTCTATGATACATGGAGGACCAAATTTGACTTTCTCTTCTAAAATTCCTTAAAAGGACCAATTTTGCCAATATGTGAAACTTGGAGGACTGAAATCGTCAAAATCTTCAAACTTTTGTCCAGGGACCATTTATGCAACTTATGGATTCTCTGAGGACTTCTATTGACAATTTGAGCTTCCTTTGATCATTTTGCTTTCCCGGCTTTGGCTTTTGACCTTTTTCCATTCTCGTGCTCGTTTTTGTCGGTTTTGGCTTTGTTTTTGTTCATTTTTCACATATCCGTACCTGCACATACACAAATACAAAAACATACGTTCTCTTGGCATTTTTGGTTAGTATTTGGTATTTTTGGTCTGATTTTGGTCTAAAAAGGATGTGTGATTAATCACTAATCAAGGCTCATTGGTATTTAGCCCCTGGATTCTGAGCTTATTTAAAAGATAAGCTTGGTTGAAGTGTACCTATGTTCAGCTGAGGTTGTTTTGTAAGTTTTAAATTCTAATTTTAAGCATAATTTCTATAATTTTTGCTTGTGAGCTTGTTATTGCTTAGGTCTGTGCTTATTGGTGTTATTCAGTGGTTGTTAAGTATATTTGACTGATTTGTGGTTTATTAATCTAAGTTTGTTTAATAGATATCATTAGTTGTTGTGGTTCACTGTTTCATAAGTAAAACTGCATACCTCAGTTTAACCCTCTTAGAGTAGTCATCTCTGCAACATTTTGGTTTAAATACTTCTAGTATAGTTTAATAGACCTTACTGCATCAATGGTTTAGTTTAAGTCTAATTTAAACAAGAAAAACTCAAAACAGTTTAGTTTAAAGGGGTGTTTGGTTCAACTTGTAATTCTGTGTTATTGAGGTTATTAGGAGTCACATTCAGTTTAGTCATACTCACAGGGTCATAGTATAGTGGTAAGAAGCATAAAACTGGTACCTCACTAGTGTAATAGTCAAAATCACCATCAATTTCCCTTAACTGTTAACTGTGGTGATATTGAGACCCAAATCCTACCATATCAATGCATAAGTAGGTGTTGTAGCTTAATTTAGTTAATTTGTAGCTTAATATAACATGTTTAATCAGTAGGAGTGATCTAAAGTTCAAATAAGTCAAATTCCAAGTTTTTCATAAAAAGTCAAGTTCACCCTTTTTCAGAAAAACCAAAATTTGCAAGAATTCTTGTGATTTTTATGTTTAGTTTCAAGACTTGTGGTTTTTACATGTTTTAGTCCCTTAGCTAATCTCTTGATTCCACCCACTAGCTTATTTTTGCAATTTTTACTGTAGGCACCACCATCCCCTAAACATAGCTGCAGGGATAACACTTCCCCTGTGCAGTTGCTGATCCAGTCAACCACCACCACTTTGGTGGTTGCTACAGCCCTCCACAGTGGGACACACCCCCCCCCCCCTCTTTGGTTCTTTGAACTCACCATCTGGCCCCCAATCCATTTCAAGCAATTTTTGAGCTTCAAGCTCACTGGGACCCACCTGAATTCATCCATAATCTTTGTCCTATTTTTCTGTGTTCAAGTAGAAAACAAAGTGCTTATTGTGGTTCATGGGCTTAACCTGTGAGCTTATTTGTTATATTCTTGCTTAATCATGTCCCAACAACATATTTGAATCAGAATCCACCCTTGTGGACCCCACATAAGCTAATTTGAGCTTATTTTCTTGTTTGGTCAACTGAAGTCAACTGTGCAAGCTTTTAAGCTTCATCTGGCTTATTTTTAAGTTTTAAAAAAGTTGTTTTTGTAAAAGTTGTTTGTTTTTAGTATCAAAATAGTCTTGTAAAAGAAAAATCCAGAAAAACCAATTTTAAAATAAGTGATAGTTTCTATTTAATGTAATTTAACTTTTTAATTTTCCTTTTTAGATTTTTATTAAGCACTTGGAATTTTTATATTTTTCTTAATTTCCTGTTATCTTTAAGTATTTTTAGAAATTTTTCCAGATTTTAATTTTGTCATTTAGTATTAATTAGATTTAATATTAGTTTAATTAATAATTAATTAATAATTAAGTATTAAATAGCATAATTAGTTTTTATAAATTAATACCTAGTTTTTATATTTTTCCTAGCTTTTATATGTTGTAAAATAATTTTAGAAATTTTCTTATAATTTCTACTGTTCATCTTCTAGTTTTTATAATTTAAATAGTTTAATTAGTAATTAATTAATAATTAGAATAGTAATTAGTAAAATAGTTTAAAAACATATAAAACAAAATTTTTATAAGTTTTTAGGATTGCTGTAATGGTAATTAATATTTAATTAGTAATTAATTAATATAAAAATCACAAAAAGACAAAAAGACATATTTTTAGTTTTAAAATTTGTTTTTAGTTATTTTATAATTTTAGAAATTTAATTTTCATTTTTCTAGTATTAAATTAATATTATATTGTATTTAAGTTATTTAAATATTAAATAGTGTTTAATTAATATTAAATAAGTAATTAGTGTAAAAATTTATTTTCTTTTATCCTTTAGTTTGTAAAAAAGTCATTTCCACCCCCTGTGGGTTTTCAGATTTCAGTTTTCACTTTTTATTTTGTACGTTCGCGTAAATTTTAACTGAACGTACACGTTTTTAGGTTTAAAACGTTTCTGGTTTTCTAAATTTCAAGTCTTGTTCATATAGCTTATTTAAGCTATCTCCTTGTAGATTCCTTAGTATAACCATTCAGAAACCCTTTCCTGTCCAAATTCACCCGATCACGAACCCGTTTGAATACAATCCACACCTCGTCGGGACATAACGACCCGGGGAAAAACTATATTACCCGGAAGCATTGGTCTAGGCTGTTTGACTTGGTTGACCATTGACTTGGTCAATTTAAGTTGACTGTTTAGAGCCAATCAAGTAGCCCGTTATTGATCCCGAGTTACGTAGTCGTATATATAGTGTAAATACGATAAATACAATATATATAATGGTGTCTCTGTGTATAAGTGTGTGACCCCATAGGCTCACATATGTCTAGCCATATAATTATTTATTATGACACGAGCATACTCCAACAGATGAACGGTTCCCAAGACTTTTGGCGGGAAAAGGGATCAACCAAAGGTGCCTAAATCATACTGTGAATTGAAGATATTTTAAAACTGTTCCTAAAGATAAGGAATTGAGTGTGGTACGCAAAAGTCTCCACTTTCCTTTTAACATGTCTTGACTTACCAAGTACAATGAGTTGATGCAACAATTGCTTGTATCTCCTGCTTTATGAATAATAAACTTCCAAACTCAATATTTCCAACAATGATTTGGGATCAGGATTTGACCCGAGGGAATAAATGTTTGACCGTGACTCGAAAAGAAATAGTAACTAGTTTGTTGCGACTTGATATTGAATCAACTTGGACAACATAAAAGAAAGAGATAAAAACAATCGTTAAATAATAAGTTGTAAAGACATTTGTTATTAAATTTGGTTAATAACAAAGTAAGGAAAATAGAAATGTACGTGTCACATTGTGAAATATTTATGTGACTATTATTTATAGCAAAATGTGAACTCAGTTAGACTTAGAACTGCTAAGTATAATTAGATGTTGTGATCATTGTGCATATGTGATGGATTGTGTTTTCTTTCATTCTAAACTAACACTTTGCAAGAAAGGCAAAGAAAAAGCAGTTTGGATTGGAATTTGGGTGAATGCTAGTAACTCAGAACTTAATGTTGCTTGGCATAACTTAATGCTGCTAGGCATAAACTAATGGAAGCAAAAAAACTAGGCAATTCTGGGATGTGTATGTTGGTAACCCAAACGTTTAGCATTTATTACCCAAACACGCCTAAAACACATTTCCATATGTAATTACCCCGCCTATTTATATGATATAACCCAAGTAACATCCTCATTCATCCATTAACAAAAACACTAAAACAGAAGTTGTATCAAAAGGTGTAAGAATGTCTCGATTTGGTACCAATCACATTCCTCCTCTGGATCATACCAATCCCATTTTTCACATTTCTTCCTACCCGATTTATAAAATCAAAAAAATGTAGTATATTAAACATTTAAACTTAATAATCTTTAAAAAAAAACGTATTTGATAACATACCAATCGATTTTGGCAGCAAATGAAACGTCGAGCATGGTTGGATGGTGTCCAAGATGTTACCACCATTGCTGGCCTGTCACATTTGCAGTAATCATCACAAAGATAAGACGACATGAGTTAATTTGATTTTGATTTGGGATTTGTTATGATTTTTTAGAGTGTGTTAAATTAGGGTTTATGTATAGTGGGGAATTGATTTGCACAGTTTATAAATTGATTGGGACACTCCATCTGTGCATTAAATACTTGTATTGTATTAAACACTCTGTTTCAACCGCTTGTACCTTGAGTGTAACTTTTTTGAGTGTGCAGTATTCGGGTCAATCGGGTCGACCTAGAACCCGAGTTAGCCAAATATTTTCAACCCGATACGGGACCTTATTTAGTATTCGGGTTACTTGGGTTGACCCGAATAACCCGAATAAAAAGGAGAAGGACGTATGGAAATGAAAAAATCGTACAAAAATGTACAAAAACGTAATAAACGTTTCATGACGTTTTAATACAGAGGAAAACGTACAGAAAAGCTTAGAACATACGAAAATGAGCGAAAATTGCCAAAAACGTTCAAAATGGATGAAATCGGTCGAAAAGGTTGAAATCGGTCGAACACGGTTGCAATCGGTCTAAAACACTCTAAATCCGCCGAAATCTGTCAAAAATTGTCAACATTGGTCGAAAACTAGCGAAATCGATCAAAATTGATTGAAAACGGTCAAAAAGGGAAGAAAAACGTTACAAACGGATGAAAAGGTAAAAAAAAATACAAAACGTATAAAATGGTGTATAGTATTTGTCTTAGTTTACAAAATCCAATGCACATGATCCATGACCCATGTTAATTACCCATTGTCGATCACCAATCATGTATTGATCGATAACATGATATTATACGCCACTACAACCCAATGCACATGACCCGTTACCCATGTTAATTACCCATTATGATCAACAGTGTCACACCTCGCCAAGGCGGAAACGCGAGGGTGTAACTTCATGGATATCATCACAACACCTGGTGTCTATATAGAGAAACAACTAGATGCACAAAAATAGAGCAAAATACAAACACAAAGTGTTGTAGCAATACCCCAAAACAAAATCCGAAACAATACATAAATCCAAACATAGATGATAAATCACTTCCAATGCAACTAGGGTCTCGTCTAATCACATCATTCTATCTTATCCTTAGAAAGCTCACCTGAAAATGATGCTTAAAACGTCAACATAATGTTGGTGAGATTCATAGGTTCAAGACACACATACACTCTCAAGGCAACCAGTTCACTGTGATTATAAAACATAGCTGGACAAATAATTATAGTTATCATATAAGCTACATGTATTCGCAAGGCAATCAACACACATAAGGCAACCATCAGGACGGCATGTGTCCCCCGCTCCAATCTTATCATCAATTAGGTCGCATGCGCGAGCAACAGGATAAGCATCCTCCCAATTGAATCCCATTTAAACCACACCGCATTATATTGAGTAGGAGTTATTACTCTCCAATTGGATACTCCCCCCACCCAAATTGGACCACGCAACATTATCATCACATTATCCAATCCACATAACATTATCATCACATATAGCATTTATATAATAACATTATAAGTCCAAGCTTAATCACAGTACCTCAAAACAATTATCACAAGCATTATTCCCATCCCAAGTTTAAAACAAAGTACAAAGTGGGACTATGAACTCACCTCAACTTTGCAGCTTCCAACAAATAACAATCTCAAATCTATACAACACAAATAAGTTTACGTTACACATGGTCAAGCTAAAAGCTATAACCCATGCAATACTTATGTGATGGATGTCTAAGATTCATATGACCCACCATGGATCTCCTAAACCCCATACCAATCATCACCATAACCTAATACTCACTAAATCCATTGCACTTTTGAAATCAGAAAACGCAGAATTTTAAGGTACATTCGCCCACATGAAATAATAAAAATTAAAGCTAAAAAACTAACACAAAAAATTCACCATAGTCTCTCATAAGCATACAAGCTAATCCCAGAAGGCCATGGTCTAATAACACAGACAAGTACCCATAAGAAAATCAAACTTGTCAATTATCCAGATTCGGATCTGAACGCACACCAAAAAATTTTGATTATAATAAAATACTTCTACAACTTTTTATCGCGAATCCTTTTCATGGGAGTCTAAGATAACCTAAAACGCAACTTTCCCAGAAGGGCTAACCTTAATATCACTTTTTTACCCACAATTCACTATCAAACTTTTACCAAAATTCTGTCCCGGTTTAACAGCTTTGACACCTTATCAAAGAAAAATCAAAAGACTAACTTCCAGACCTCGAAATCAATCATGGCCGAACTTTTTGGAAAGCTCTTTCATTAAACTTCAATTTAGACAAAAAAATTCGTGACCTAACTCCTCACCATCTGTTAAATACACTCACATCTTTACAGCACTAGTTTTCTGTCCAAACCCTAACGCATAAACTAACGCGTTTTACACTCAATTCTCTTAACCAATCACCATACTATTATCAACTAATGATTATAACATGTTTTACTTCATTAATTTACAGAAGTATATAAACCCTAGATTCCATCGTAATTAATATTACATGAATTAACGCAATAACTAATTAATTAAACATAGGGTTTAAGGATTTTACCTTGATTCTTGATTATTACTTGAAAACTATAAACCCTAATTTTTTTTTCTCCTTCTTTTCTCCTTGTGGTTGACTCAAATTTGCAGGAAAAAAGGTTATGGGTCGTTTGGTATGATTATGAGGGTAGGGGTTGGGCTTGTTTGGGTTGGACTAGGATTCCTTATTACTAGGAATTGTTTTTGGGCTAAAATTTGGTTTCCTTTTCCCCAAAAAACCCTCTAAACCGATTTTATGTATACCCACACATTTTTTTTTTTATATTTTCTATTTAATTAAATATTACACTCAAAACCTTGTGCTCTTGATATTTTATAAGCTCCCATAACAAAACCTAATGTCTTACGCGATAAACCTTAGTTTTTACGACGACTCGGAAAATAATCATTTTCAAAATAAAATTTCCAAAAATAGATTTTCACACCCTTTAAAAGTATAACACATAAAAACAAACTCCTCGTAACTTGCTAACGCTAAAAAAACTTGAACGAAGATTCGTTACGCAAAAACACAAAAACACCAAAACTTCACAAGTCATTTCTACACCACAAAGGCTATCAAAATGAACTTTCCCAAATTCCATACTTTCCAAATCACAATTAAACCATTTACGCAAAGGGATCTAATGCTAAAACTCACCTATATCACTTCAACCACCTAAGACACACCAAACAAACGTTAACCGAGTCAAGACTATCAGTCAAACTGACCTGTTAAAATCACGGTTGTTACAAACAGTCATGGATGTGTCGTAACATGACACTCTAAAGCAACTATAACCCAATGCATATGACCCATATGATGTCAAATACCCATTATTGAATGTGACCAGTGATAACCTAATTCATATGACCCATGACCCATGTGAATTAGCCATTATCACCGGTCATGCATGGGTTGCACCGGTTTGGTAGGTGTATAGTTATAGTGTGAATGTTATATGAATTGTATTTGAAGTTATTAAAGGCGGTCATGCATGCGTTACACCGGCTTGGTAGGTGTATACCGTTTATCACAGACACTAAAAAGCAAGTATGCAGGGACCTCCCGATCAAGTTATCCGGGATCGAGAAAGTTTGAACTCGGCTTGAGCTTGACTCGAAAAGCTCGGTTTATTTGTAAAGGTGTGTTTTCTTACACAAATTAAAATTGAATATAACCTGATAATCGAATTCGGTTCACATTCGACTCGAAAATCCCAATACATTTATAAATAACTATTTACACTTAGTACACTTACATACAAAATATATAAAAAAAACATATGTTATATCACTTACAAGCTCGAAAACTCAACAATAACTCGAGTCAAACTTTTATAAGGTTGAGCTCAACTCATTAAACATTTAATTTCATTTGATAGGCTTGAGCTTGAGCTCAAAGCTCGATAAGAATAAGCTCGAACGAACTCTAGTTACTCGACAAAAGCTCAAATCAATTTACTGATATGATCTTGAGCTTTTCACGAGTGCCTCGGCTCATTTCCGCCTTTAATAAAAACAAAAAATTAAGATACTTCACGTGTTAAATTTATATGTAATATTTTACATGTCACCGCACTTAATTTCCTAAAATAAAATTTCCCTTTTAACTTTTCCAAAGCTAGCCTGCCTAAATTTTTTCCCCAAATTTAAATAGCCCCTCCACCCAAATATTTCATTGACCCGCCCATGTTTTTCAATACTTCATCCCAAATATCCACCAAAACTAGATCTGGTCTTCTTTTATCTCCTCAACACTCTCCTCACCAATGCCACCGCTCGCACCACCACCACACTCGCACCAAGACCACCGCTATGGCCTGATCCAATGACATGTTTGGCGGTCCAATCCGGCTCGGTAAATTTTACTTTTTTTATCGGTGATAAGTACCGACATAACATCTTCCAGAACATCAGTCTCTCTTAAAACACACACAGTGTGCGCAAGTCAGGTGATGATAGTGGAAGCGGCCGTCGTCTAGTTGGTTTTTTCGGCGAAGCGTGCACCATTGGATCTTCTAAAGCATCGTAGCAAGATATTTTTTGGAGGTGTTGGTAATTTGGGGTATTCGGTTGATAATGAAGATGACAAAACTGGTGATGGTCTTCATCATCATCACACAAACCGAAGACCCCCAAACACTGATGCTGATAGGACAGGCATATAAACAATACGAGAGATTTACAGGGTCAACTGGTAAGGTTTTAAATGTAAACTTATGATATTTCATGTCTAAAATCTTACCATGTCTTTTTAATTCTCTCATGTAGCATAAATGTTTCGATTGGATTTGGGGTCTCAATTACAATGGCAGTGATGGTTGCGACTGATAATATATAGCGGTGGCGGTATTCAGCTCACTATTACAAATAAAGATGCAGAATCGATTGTATAAAAGCCTAAAATCGGAAAAACACCAAGATCTGAATATCAAAAAATATAGTTGTTTCTAATCAAGTAGTCACGTTGGTATATTTGATTTTTTCAGCTTATCTTTTCCATTTTTAATTGGGTGGTTGGGACAAAGTTACTTGTACCTTTGTAAACCATTCCTAGAGTTTAATATATACCTTATTGTACATAATCTGGGCAATCAGTTATGGACTCAAAATGACAATAAAGGTTACTTTGAGATCCAGAAGGTCCGCCCGGGTCAGTATAATTTATATGCTTGGGTTCCTGGGTTCCTGGGTACATCGGTGATTATATGCTTGGGTTCTTGTTTCTAATCAATTAGTCATGTTGGTCTATTTGATTTTTTCAGCTTATCTTTTCCATTATTAATTCATCTGCATTCTTTACATCACCTTACGATTTTGTTTCATATGCTCATAGTTAGAGGTGGCAAAATAGGCAGGTTAGGTAATAGTTCAAAACTTGAAATTTTGATAGGGTGGGAGTCAGGTTGGATTGGCCCAAAGGTGATACACTTATACGTCCAAAGACTCCGAACTTTGTAATCTTGTTTTTAAATAGTTAATGTCAAATATATACAACTCTTTAAATATACTTTAGATATAGTAAGTTTTATACCATATAAAATCTACTTAAGATGAAAATACATTGGATCTGGAAAAAGTAAGAGCACAGGTAATTGATCTTTTTTATGCGTTTTCCCCTATTTTACTTTCACTTTATTAGAAGAAAATACCATAGACCTTGTTTGTGCAGAAGTAATTTCTTTTTTTGAACAGATTGTGCAGAAGTAATTGATATGCGTTTTATTCCTATCATGTTTGTGCAGATAGTTGAACCAGTGGCGCATCAAGCGACTCAAAACCACCAAAGCAGATAGTTGAATCAGTGTCGAATCAAGCGACTCAAAACCACCAAAATAGCAGATAGTTGAACTAGTGGCGCCTAACAAACTAGATGCACCTGACAAAAGACAAGGCAATAGTGTCTCTATGTCAAATGTCAAGAAATAGATGCACCCGTCAACAATATATATAACTACATACTTTTTAGAGAGGAAGGTTTTCTAGCATCTAATCAAGAACTTTATTCCGGTATGCTCATCTGGTTCTGTTATGTTGTGTGCTTTGACATGTTCTAGTTTTGCTCTCATCCTGATGTGGTTATTGTTGATATGCAGCAGCCTACATTTTCAAGGCTTTGATATCCAGATGATGAGATTAGATCAATGGGAGAAAAACTTGTAAGTTTAACTGCAAATTTTATTTTTATGCTCATTGTTTTGGATTAAAAGTCTTTATGGTGTTATTTGAATTACTGCTGCTCATGTTTGTGTTAATATTGCTTAGATGGATTTAGTGCTGCTCATGAACTTCAAAGAAAATGTGCCAAGTATTTACTACTGCTAGTGAAAGTTGGTACTGCTCAAAGATCAAGACCGCTCGAAGTTGCTAGTTGCTTATGGAATAGATTATAAACACTACAACAAAATGGGTAATTTTTCACACTTTTCAAAGCATATTTTCACACTCTAAAGTGTGTGGAATTACAAAGTTCACACTTAGCTTGTGTGTGAACCATATTGGTGTAGCAAATAATTTCACTCTTCTAAATGTGAAGATTTATAAAAAGTTCACACTTTCAAGTGTGATGATTTTGAAAGAATACTTCACACTTTCAAATGTGATGATTTTAACACAATTCCTCACACTTTTAAGTGTGAGCTTTTAACTCTTCACACTTTTAAATGTGTTGTTATAAAACAATTCTTTACACTTTTAAGTGTGAAGATTTTGAAACAATTCACTACAAGAAAAATTGGCTTTAGTGACGACAAGGTTTTTGTCACTAAAAGTCTAAAAGTAACCACTAAGCTGTTTAGTGACAAAAGTTAGGGTCGTCACTATAGCTACGTCACAAATTATATTAGCGACAACATACAAAACTCGATGCAATCAGTACAAACCGAAACTTAAAATAACTTCCATTTTCTTTGATACAATCAATACAAGCACGTCGCTAATAATATCAATACAGTATCACTAAATACACATATCGACATGACACATACAAAAAAAAAACCCAGGTGTTCGAGACCAAAGTTGCTAGACTTCTGAACCAGGCTTCTAAACTGATCCTTTCTTTGCAATCTCAACCATCTGAATTCAATAAACATGTTTCCAGATTCCCAAATAATGTGATATAATGCAACTTTATTCATTCTATTAGCTGTATTAAAAGTGGTAGAATGCATTTAAAAGCATACTCACTTTTTCGAAAACTTTGGTTAAACTTCAATCCAATGACAACGTCAACATTAAGTCAATAACGTGTAGTCATATCACCACCTCTTCGCCAAAGTTCTTCTTAAGTACCACTTTGCATTTGGTTATCCTTATCAACTACGGCATCCACATAGCCTGAAATAAAGACAGTAAGGTATGTTATACAAAATCCAGTATATGAGCAAATGAGGACGATTAGTTTCAAAGATAACGGGTCAAATAATTGAATAAGTTAAAAATCCCCCAAAGTGTATTTGTGATAAATACAACCTCTTAAATCATCTAGAAAAATGTAAACGGGGAGTGTTTGGCCAACATGACCCACCCGTTTTGACCCGTTACACAACTCATCAAATACTCACAATTTTCACCCCGAATGTCAACCATTGCAAACAGGATGCAGTATTTACCTGTGTACCACCAGATACAGGACATATAATTTCACCAGCACCAGCAACTTTAGCTTTAGCACTTGCAATCGATGGAAGTCGAGAACCCAAGGCTGACGCAGACTGATAGTTACTCTGAAAGCTAAGGCATGTTGTTGCTTCTGCAGTTTTCTGGAACTTCCTCTTCATGACGGGTACAGGCGGAACTTTGCTCGTCAAGTTACTCTGATGAGATTTATCCAATTGGTCTCCCATACCTGCATAAGCAGGTTTAATATATCAAAAGACTAATAAAATATAGTAGCAATTCGAAAATAGTTGAAATATATATAGCTTTAGTATCATAATGAATTTTAAAATTCAGCAATCGATAATTTTTTTCTAAACCTTGAAACCCAATACAGCAACAAATAGGAATACACGTTTAACTGTCCAATTCTAAGAAACAATAATGAGACCCTAGTGGGTTAACACTATCATTGTCTTAATCCTAGCAACAAATTGTTGGCACACCAATGAAAGACATGATAAATTAGTAACCAAGAAAAAGACTTCATGGGACTATCATCACTATCTCTAACATGTTTCTCAACTGATATAGATATATTTGGGCCAATATAAAATGTTTATAGTGACACAGTAAATGATAGGATTTCAATTCAGGTTGGCAAAACGTCAGGGATACAAGTTATCTCAAGATGTGTACCAAAAGAAAAGGTCGTTCAAGTGAAGTTCCTTACCTACTAATTTTTCCTTGTTAATACCTCTTGCAGCTGCACGTTTAGAAGCTGTCGCAGTTTTGAATTGTCCATACTGCTTCTGCTTATCTATTTATATTGAACTATAATAACCTGTTTCCAATAAGCAGGTAGAGAGCTACTTATTTCAAAATGCTTATTTAAGATGAAATTAGTTACACATTCTATCTCTATATATAGAGGCTTATCATATTCGTATCTGAAAGCTAAGGCATGTTGTTGCTTTTATAGTTAAAAGCTTATAACTAACTAAGGCTTCACAAACGCTCTCTGTGCCCTAAAGTTAGATAGGGAAACCACTTATCCGTCTCTATAAGAAAAAATAAATAAACCATACCAGTTCCCAGAAGAGCATACATGTCATACCAACACTCTCTGGACCACCCTAATCGCTGCACGAGTAGTAATGTTACACCTCCCTAAAAGTCCCAAAAACATCTCCATTGATATCTCCGCCACTGAAGAACCCACAATTATAAATACAACCCCATTTCTGATACCCAAACACTCTCCAGAATCCCTTTATTTCACCACCATACCCTTCAAATCCTTCTATGTCCCACCATATCTTCCTAAACCTAACCAGGACTTCATCGCTAACACACACAAACTCAATGATTTCCCCCTTTCTCACCATCTCTGCAAATGAGACGTCCCATAAAACTCAATGTCTACGACCTCAACTCCTTCAACGCAACACTTTCCTGGAATTTGGTAACTAAAACAGAAAACCAAAATCAGCTCATACCAATGATCCACATACAAAATAAAAGAACAAATATTATCAGATGTTGTTAATTAACTAAAATAGGCAAGTTTCCATTATCTAGTTTCAAATATTCTCGTAACCAAACACATTATACAATGTGTATACAAGATAAAATGCAAGCAGCACACATCTAGCACAGTAACCATATGTACAATCTTTACGCTAGACAAACACTATCTATTCACAAACCAATGATGTTATTCCTATCCAAACAAGCCTACTGCATCTTAAGCGCCCGTTCCAATAAAAAACACCTAAATCACAATGCCGAACCGAATAGCAATTCCTAGCCTAACTGAAACAACATCCTACCATTCTACTCATTTACGTGCAAAAAAATTAATCAATAACTCAATAACTGCAACGTGTCACATTGCTCATCCTAATAATTAATAATTGTAACAGAACAACCTATATCTTCATAGACCATTAGATAATTTACGTATACTCGTTACTTTGAGTAGATAATTTTACAAAAAAAACACATAGTAAACACCAATTATGAATCAAAATTTAACAACATCAGGAAAAACTGAGCTAGCAATTAGAGTCTAATGTAACGATAGAAACTATTCAAGTATAATTCTAATAGATATTTCATCAAACACGTTACGTGCACAACCTAAATCATCATACTACCTATACTGCTATACATCATCACCAAGAATGAAGTATAATTCTAATAGACATTTCATCAAACACGTTACGTGCAACATCACCGTACTAACTCGACTTCAAATAATGTAACACCTAATTCGCATCTATCGCACTATAATTACACAAATCTCCATACCTAACACGTAATTCACCGAAAATGAATGAATGTTCAGTAAGTATATATATATATATATATATATATATATATACCTTAGATTGACGATCAGATGAATTACATCACAAGATATACGGATCTGATAGTGTCTCTGATTCAGTTCAGTTTGTTATCTCTCAATCAAAAATCGAATCAACTGATTAGTTTACAAAGAAAACAGTTACGGTGAAGGTGACGGCGTGACGACGGTGATCTCGACGTCGCGACGGTGATGAAGATGGTGATCTTGACGATGATGACGGCTATGCAATGGCGGTGCGATGCCGACGATCGTCTGCTATGGTTTCATTTTTTTGTTTGAGATATTTATGAAATGGGGGAGTAATGAAGTTTTTATTCGTTTATTTGTTTGTAGCTTTTTTGTTATACATAAATAAAACCTCACACTTTTGACATGTGTGAAGTTATTACAAGAAAATTTATAAAATTGTATTTGTTCACATTTAATAGCGTGAAAATAACTGACACTTCTATCATATTTAAAAGTGCGAAGTATTCTTATATTTCTTCACACTTTAAAGTGTGAAGACATTATACTTAAATAACTTCACACACTTAAGTGTGAGCTTTTTTTCACACAACTAAAAGTGTGAAGTTTTTTTTGACGCTTGATGCTTATCACACATATAAGTGCGAATAATTTTTACACACTTATAAGTGTGAATATTTTGAAAATAAAGTTCACGGTTTATAAAGTGTGAAGAAAAAAGTGTGTACAAATGACCAATTTGTTGTAGTGAAATACTTAGGAAACTATTTTAAGCCGACTAGGACTCCTTGGTGTATAAAAGGATGTCCAATTTTATATTTGGTTCAGTTATATACATTCTAATTTTATTGTATTTGAATTTGTTTTGATATATATTGATTTTTTAAATGTGACTAAAAGATGCATATAGTCACACTTATTAACACTTTTGGTCACTGTTTTCTTAATTCGTTGTGTGACTAAATATTTCAAAAGGCCACACAAACATAAAATTCATGTGGCCATTGGATGATCAACAGTCACACAAAATACACATTTGTTCACTTTAAACATCATATGGTCACACCTATTACCACTTTTGGCCACTGTTTGCGTAATTGTATGTGACTAAATACCCAAAACAAATATGCTTTGTGTGACTAAATATTACAAAAGGCCACACAAACATAAAATTCATGTAGCCATAGGATGATTAATAGTCACACAAAATACACATTTCTTCAATTTAAACAGCATATGGTCACACTTATTAACACTTTTGGCTTAATTGTATGTGACTAAATACCCAAAAAACATGCGTTGTGTGACTAAATATTACAAAAGGCCGCACAAACAAAAAATTCATGTGGCCATTGGATGATCAATAGTCATACAAAATACACATTTCTTCACTTTAAACAGCATATGGTCACACTTATTAACACTTTTGGCCACTTTGTTTTAAATTGTATGTGACTAACTCCATAAAAACAACACTCATTGTGTGACTAAATCATCACAAACGTCACATTTATTTTGTATTCATGTGGCCACAGGACGGGAAATAGTCACACAAAATACACATTTAGTTGAATATATCATATCAAATGTCACATATATTATATATTTATGTCGCCAAAGGTTGAAAAATAGTTACTCTCAAAAAATATTCGTGTGACTATAAAGTGTTTACGGTCACTGATAATGACTAATCCAACATAACTTGTGCATAATTTGTCACACATATTCGGGGTTTTGGTCACTCTTTTTCGATGGAAAAGGTGTCACACCCCGCCACGGAGGAAACGCGCGGGTGTAACTTCATGGATATCATCACAACACCTGGTGTCAACATAGAGAACAACTACATGCACATAAATAGAGCAATGTACCAACACTTAGTGTTGTAACAATACCCGAAGATAACAAAATAAAATCCAAAAGGTAACTTCAATAAGTTTGAAAGTACCAAACATAAAACATAAATGTACCAAATCCAAAACCAAATATAATCAAATCCCAAAACATAAATAAGTCTCCATGCAACTAAGACTCGCCTAATTGCTGCCCTCAACTTTGGCCTTAGAATGCTCACCTGAAAATGATGCTTAAAATGTCAACATAACGTTGGTGAGATTCATAGGTTTAGACTCAACACACCAGGCGACCGAATTTACTGTGATTACAAAATATAGCTGGACAAATAACTTATTGTTATCATATAGCTACATGCATTTGCAAGTTAATATCCACACATAAAGGCAACAACACTCATAAGGCAACCATTAGGACGGCTAGTGTCCTCCGACCCCATAATTAGTACCACATCAGGACGGCTCGTGTCCCCCGACCACATAATTAGTGCCACATCAATTAGGTCGCATGCGCGAGCAACAGGGTAAGCACCCTCCCAATTGAATCCCAAAATATATCATCAATTAGGTCGCTATCCTAATTGAATCCCAAAACATCCATGCAAGCAAATAATCACACATAACATACATACAATAACATTATAAGTCCAAGCTCTTTAATACCACACACATAATCACAGTAAACCAAAACATTTAAGACAAGCATCATTCCCATCCCAATTTTAAAACAAAGTAAAAATATGGGACTATGAACTCACCTTAAACTCCGCAGCTCCACAAAACAATACACAATCTATAATACACAAAAATAATCCACATTACACAAGGTCAAGCTCAAAGCTACAACCCATGTAATACACATATGATGGATGTCTAAGACTCATATGACCCACCATGGATCTCCTAGACACCACACTAACCACTACCATAACTTAATACTCACTAAATCCCTTGCACTCTAAAACTCAGAAAACACAGAATTTTTGAGTACATTCGCTCACATGAAATTACGACAAATAAAGCCTAACAACTCACACCAAAAATTTACCATGGTCTCTCATAAGCATAGAAACTTTTACCAAGTCAAAATACCACTTTTACAACCACATGCCAACCACAAACTTTTACCCAAAATCTGTCCCGGTTTGACAGCTTTGACACCTTAACAAAAAAAAATCAAAAGACCGACTTCCCGAGCTCAAAATTGATCGTGGCTGGACTTTTTGGAAAGCTCTTTCATTATACTACAATTTAGACTTAAACTTCGTGATCTAACTCATCACCATCTGTTATGTACACTCACATCTTTACAGCCTTACAAATCTGTCCAAACCCTAACTCAATAACTAGCATGTTTTACGCTCAATACCCTTAACCATTAACCATAATATTAACATCTAATCATCCTAACATGTTTTACTTCAATAATTTATAGAAGTATATAAACCCTAGATTCCATCATATTAATTATTACATGAATCATAACAATAATTGATTAATTACACATAAGGGTTAAAGATTTTACCTTGATTCTTGATTTTTGCTAGACAATTATGAAACCCTAATTTTTTTCTCTTGGATCCCCCTTTGTGTCGACTTGTAATGCAGGAAAAAGGGATAGGGGAGTTTTGATTTTGTATTTATAATTAATTTGGATAATCCCTAAGGCTTAGAGTTGTATTTGGTATCAAATTTGGTTTCCTTTTCCCCCCTAACACCTTAATCGCTCCCCCCCCCCCTAAATAATATATTTTTTTATTTTTTTTATTAATTAATTTATTACACTCAAAACCTCATACTTTTCATATTTTATGTATTCCCATAACAAAACCTAACGTCTTTCGCGATAAACCTTGATTTTACGACAAACCGGAAAATATTCATTTTCAAAATAAAGTTTCCAAAAATAGATTTTACACACTCCATGAGCATTTCCTCACAAAAACAACATCCCCGTAACTTACCAACGCTCAATAACTTGAACGAAGACTCGTTACGCAAAAACTCAAAACGTCAAATATACACAAGTCATTTCTACACCATATAAGTGATCAAAATGAACTTTCCGAAAATCAACATTATCAAAAATCACAACAACAACCACAACGCGAAGGGATTTAGTGCTAACTTAAATACTAACCACACTATAACACACAATAACACCCATAACACTACCCAAACACCCCAAACAAAGTTAGATTAACTCGAGGCTAAAAGTCTAACTAACCTGCTAAAATCACGGTTGTTACATCATCCCCCACTTAGGGAAAGCTCGTCCCGAGATTTAACAGCTCGTATCATCAGACTCCTCAGCAAACAACTTAGGATACTTAGCTCTCATTTGATCCTCACGCTCCCAAGTAAACTCAGGACCACGTTTGGAATTCCATCGTACCTTTACCAATGCAATCTTACTATGCTTCATACTCTTAACTTCTCGGTCCATAATTTCAACAGGTTCCTCCACAAAGTGAAGCGTCTTATCAACCTTAATCTCATCTAATGGCACATGCAAACTAGCATCCGCCAAACACTTTTTCACATTAGACACGTGAAACGTATCATGCACACCACTTAATTCCTCGGGCAATCTCAACCGATATGCCACAAGTCCAATCCTTTCTGTAATCTCAAATGGCCCAACATATCTAGGTGCTAACTTGCCTGTCTTACCGAAATGCACAACACCCTTCCATGGTGACACCTTCAACATTACAAAATCCCCAACACTAAACTCCAAAGGTTTGCGACGATTATCCGCATAACTCTTTGGACGATCTCTCGCAGCCTTAAGTCTTTCCTTAATCCGGAAGACCATATCCGTAGTCTCTTGTACCAATTCAGGTCCAATTAACTGACTCATCCCAACCTCTGCCCATAACACCGGGGATCTACACTTCCTCCTGTACAACATCTCAAATGGTGCACATCTAATGCTTGAATGATAGCTGTTATTATAAGAAAACTCAGCCAAAGGTAAATGAGTATCCCAGCTTCCTCCAAAATCAATAGCACAAGCACGAAGTAAATCTTCTAATGTCTGAATCGTTCGCTCACTTTGTCCATCGGTCTGTGGATGATAAGCAGTACTCATATCCAACCGTGTATTCAAATCCTTTTGCAATGACTGCCAGAACCGCGAAGTGAACCTACTATCCCGATCTGAAATGATAGACACAGGCACACCATGCCTTGCCACAATCTCATTTATATAGATCCTTGCCAACTTCTCCATCTTGTAATCTTCACGAATGGCCAGAAAATGTGCAGACTTCGTCAATCTGTCCACAATAACCCATATCGTGTCATGCCCATTACTTGTGCGAGGTAATTTAGTAATGAAATCCATAGTTATATTATCCCACTTCCACTCAGGAATTGGCGGCTGCTGCAACAATCCATAGGGTTTCTGATGTTCAGCCTTAACCTTCAAACAAGTTAGACATCGACTGACATACTCAGCTATCTCCCTCTTCATACCCGGCCACCAATAAGCATCTCTAAGATCATAGTACATCTTATCAGACCCTGGATGAATCGAGTATCTCATCTTATGAGCCTCATCCATGATCACCTTTCTCACGTCTCCCACCCGTGGAACCCATATTCGATCTAAGAAATATAGTCCACCATCTTCCTTCCTTTCCATCTGTTGATCTAAACCACGCAACATTTCAGCCACAAGGTTCTCATCCTTGCAAGCTTCCTCTTGTGTTGCCAATATCTTACTCTTAATCCCCGACTGCAATGTTATGCTCATAGCTCGCACACGCCTTGGCTTAATTCTTTCCTTTCTACTCAACGCATCGGCCACCACATTCGCTTTTCCAGGATGATAACGAATGTCGCAGTCATAATCACTTAACAGCTAAATCCATCTTCTTTGACGCATATTCAACTCCTTCTGATTAAAAATATGCTGAAGACTCTTATGATCGGTATAGACCGTACTCTTCGTGCCATACAAATAATGTCTCCAATTCTTGAAAGCAAACACCACCGCACCAAGCTCTAGGTCATGAGTAGTATAATTCTTCTCATGAGCCTTGAGTTGTCGTGATGCATAAGCTATCACCTTTCCCCTTTGCATTAACACACATCCCAATCCTTGATTCGACGCATCGCAATATACCACAAAATCATCTGCCCATCAGGTAATGTCAGAATAGGTGTATTACACAAACTATCCTTTAACGTCTGAAAAGCCACTTCTTGCTCATCTCCCCACTCATACTTTTTATTCTTCTGAGTCAACATAGTGAGAGGCTTAGCAATCTTTGAAAAATTTGCTATAAATCTCCTGTAATATCCTGCCAGTCCTAAAAATGAGCGTATCTCAGAAGGTGTCGTAGGAGCCTTCCAATTCTTGACCGCTTCTATCTTGCTAGGATCTACATGTATACCTTCACTATTTACTATATGACCCAAAAATTGTACCTCTTGCAGCCAAAATTCACATTTAGAGAACTTAGCGTCCAATCTCTCATTCTACAACAAACCAAGTATCAATCTTAAATGCTCCCCATGCTCTTCCTTCGACTTAGAGTAAATCAGAATATCGTCGATAAACACAATTACGAATTTATCCAAATAAGGTCTACACACACGATTCATCAAATCCTTGAATATCGCTGGTGCATTAGTCAACCCAAATGGCATAACCGTAAATTCAAAGTGTCCATAACGAGTTCTAAAAGCTGTCTTGGGAATGTCCTCTTCGTACACTCTTAACTGATGATAACCAGATCGCAGATCTATCTTTGAGAAAAATCTCGCACCCTGCAACTGGTCGAAGAGATCATCAATTCTAGGTAAAGGATACCGATTCTTCACCGTCAATTTATTCAACTCTTGATAATCAATACACATTCTAAACGAACCATGTTTCTTCTTAACGAACAAAACAGGCGCTCCCCACGGAGAATGACTAGGTCGAATAAACCCCATATCCTGTAGTTCTTTCAACTGTGCAGCCAACTCTTGCATCACCGTAGGTGCCAATCGATAAGGAGCCTTCGCTACCGGTGTCGCTCCAGGAATTAACTCAATACGGAACTCCACCTGCCGTATTGGCGGTAATCCGGAAAAATCCTCAGGAAAAACGCCCGAAAACTCACATACAACTGGAATATCCCCCACTTTGAGTTCTCTAGTCTTTGCACTCAAAAGGGATTTCAAATTCTTCTCCACGCTTTCTCCTTGTACTCGCAGTACAACACCGCTCTCTAGTGGAATTCAAACCACCTTTTCATGGCATATTACTTCAGCTTTATGCCTAGCCAACCAGTCCATCCCTATTACCACATCAAAGCTACCATGTCCTAAGGGTATTAAGTTAATCTTAAACGCAACACCCTCTAACACGATAACGCACTCACGTATAACTTTATCAACTTCAACTTTTATACCACTAGCTATTTCAATCAAAATACTAGGTCTAAGTTCACTAAACTTAACACCCAATATTCTAGCAAATTCAATAGTAGCAAAACAATAATCCGCACCCGTATCAAATAACGTAGTAGCATAATGATCATTGAGAGAGAACGTACCAGTAACAACATTCGGGTCTTGGCGCACCTCACTTGCATTCATTGTAAATGCCTTTTCCCTAGCTGCATTTCTATTAAACCCTTGTCCTTGTCCTCCTTCAATAGCCAACTGACTCCCAGGCCGTCCAAACATTCAAACCAGTTTGGGACACCAGTTTTGCATATGATCAACACTACCACACTCATAGCATGCCCTGTGATGAACCCCTGCGCCAACCGAGTTGATTGGAGTCGCTTGAGTAATCTCAGCACGACAATCTCTAGCAAAGTGTCCAGGTTTGCCACACCTGTAACACCCACGACATGGTGTGTTCTCAAGATGAGAGTAACCACACTTAGCACATCTAGGGGCGTAACCCTTCTTCTCATTACTACCAGTCACAGCTGTAGAAGCTGTTCCCCCATAACCCGCTGCCTTTATAGAATCCGTTGCTATGAACCCCTTTCCTTTTCTTGCTTTCTTATTGTCACCACTAAAACCAGCTGTCTTAGTAGTAGTATCAACTTCCTCTCGCTTCTTATCTCCCGACTTTGCCAGTGTTCCACTCCTAACAGCTTCATCCGTCAATGCCCCAGCCTTTTGAATAGCACTTAGAAGCGTTGTCGGCTCAGTCGCCCTAACCATCGAACGAATCTGTGGAACCAATCCACGGATATACTTCTCAATACGCTTCGATTCAGGAGTTACTAGATGTGGAACCGTCCTAGCTAACTCATGAAACCTATCAGTGTACCCCATATGATTAGCTCCAACCATAGTATGATTCCACAATTCTTCTTTTAACTTTTGCAGCTCGTTGACTGGGCAAAACTCCTCCATCATTAAGGCTTTGAAGTCCTCCCAAGTCATACCCAAAGCCGCAACTCGTCCTCTAGCCTGAAGTTGTGTGTTCCACCAGGTCAACGCCTTGTTAACCAAAGAACTAACCGCATACTTAACTTTCTGGCCCTCACTACATCCACTTATATCCATCACAGACTCCATTTTCTCTACCCATCGAGTGAGTGCAATCGCACCACCCTTTCCATCAAATTCCTTAGGCTTACAGGCCATGAACTCCTTGTAAGTACACCCATTATTTCCGCCTCCTCCACTTCCAGCACCATCAAGATGAGCTCCACTGCCTATCTGCGCACTCAATTGAGTCACTAGTTCAGGCATTAAAGCTTCTAGCTTCTGGTTGATCATTTGCTGAAAGATAGGGTTGCTATCCCCAATAATATGTGCCGACTTCTTGGGTGTCCGGTAAGCTCCACTCATAGGTGACTTAGTGATAGGTCGTCTTGGTTTCCTTGGCGCCATTTCCTAAACACGCAGGACAATAGAACCATTAGAGACCATTCACAAGATTCTATAATCTCCATAATCCTACTCAATCATCTACCTCCCATAAGCATATCACCATTGATTCAATGTAACATTGGCTGTAAGTCCACATATGTCGTGATACATTTATAATTGTGTTGGCCACCCACAATTTTAGATGTATCCTTCCACATGCGTACTTACTTCCAAAGCCACGCCTAACAATAGTAACATCTTATAACAAATAGCACACAATCACTACTAACCAAAATATACACCCACAATACACATAATATACACACCATAAATATCCAAACTCGCCCAAGGCTTCTCATTAAAACACGGGATAAATCCCAAAAATCTGAAGGAATTTACATTCCAACATATAATCAATGTCAAAACAACTCAACAAGACCTTAAAACATTAAAACATAACATAAAAAAAAAACAAGCCGTACGCAGTTCGAGTCCTATCTAAGACCTAAAACGGAGTACGTGCAGTGGACTCCAAGTCCGAATCCACTTCCTCCTCCTCGCTCACCCATCCATTCTTATTTCCATGATTTTGTGGTAGAGGATGTCTTGCAAAACCATCTTCACGATCTCTTAACTCTTCATCTATCATATCCACAAAATCATACAATCCTCGGGGTCTAGCCCATACTCTCCCATCATCTTCCAAAAACTGAGGACATTTGAACGGGTACTTGGTGGTGAAGCCTTCCTTATCAGCTACTTTTGTCTCATATCTCTCCACCAATTCCCCATTCACATTCTCCAGTGTCATCTTCTCCTCAATCACACATGGTACCATGCTAGCGGGGACCAATATCCTCCTGTTGGTTCTCTTCATCTTCCCAACTCTCTTGCGTCCCTTAGCAACTACAGTAGCCCAACGAAGTGTCTTTCTTGCAGGAGGTGCCATTCTATAAATGACACACACACGTTGCTAAGTACTGGGTTCGATAGACGTTCAAAAACTCAATAAAATAACTCATAATTTAGGAAAATAAACATGTAAGATATTATACTTACACATAGGTCCTAAATGCAACTATATGAGGGACTCTTAAGCTATAGTCTAGGTTAAACCACCTAATTCTCTATAACCAAGGCTTTGATACCAATCTGTCACACCCCGCCACGGCGGAAACGCGCGGGTGTAACTTCATGGATATCATCACAACACCTGGTGTCAACACAGAGAACAACTACATGCACATAAATAGAGCAATGTACCAACACTCAGTGTTGTAACAATACCCGAAGATAACAAAATAAAATCCAAAAGGTAACTTCAATAAGTTTGAAAGTACCAAACATAAAACATAAATGTATCAAATCCAAAACCAAATATAATCAAATCCCAAAACATAAATAAGTCTCCATGCAACTAAGTCTCGCCTAATTGCTGCCCTCAACTTTGGCCTTAGAATGCTCACCTGAAAATGATGCTTAGAATGTCAACATAACGTTGGTGAGATTCATAGGTTTAGACTCAACACACCAGGCAACCGAATTTACTGTGATTACAAAATATAGCTGGACAAATAAATTATAGTTATCATATAGCTACATGCATTTGCAAGTTAATATCCACACATAAAGGCAACAACACTCATAAGGCAACCATTAGGATGGCTCGTGTCCTCCGACCCCATAATTAGTACCACATTAGGACGGCTCGTGTCCCCCGACCCCATAATTAGTGCCACATCAATTAGGTCGCATGCGCGAGCAACAGGGTAAGCACCCTCCCAATTGAATCCCAAAATATATCATCAATTACGTCGCTATCCTAATTGAATCCCAAAACATCCATGCAAGCAAATAATCACACATAGCATACATACAATAACATTATAAGTCCAAGCTCTTTAATACCACACACATAATCACAGTAAACCAAAACATTTAAGACAAGCATCATTCCCATCCCAATTTTAAAACAAAGTAAAAATATGGGACTATGAACTCACCTTAAACTCCGCAGCTCCACAAAACAATACACAATCTATAATACACAAAAATAATCCACATTACACAAGGTCAAGCTCAAAGCTACAACCCATGTAATACACATATGATGGATGTCTAAGACTCATATGACCCACCATGGATCTCCTAGACACCACACTAACCACTACCATAACTTAATACTCACTAAATCCCTTGCACTCTAAAACTCAGAACACGCAGAATTTTTGAGTACATTCGCTCACATGAAATTACGACAAATAAAGCCTAACAACTCACACCAAAAATTTACCATGGTCTCTCATAAGCATAGAAGCTAATACCAGAAGGCCATGTACCAATAATACATACAAGTATTCATAGAAAATTCAAACTTGTCAACTACTCAAATTCGGATCTGAACGCACACCAAAAAGTTTTGATTTTTAATAATTACTTCCACAAGTTTTTATCACGAATCCTCTTCGTGGTAGTCTAATATAACCTAAAACTTAACTATTCCAGAAGACCAAGTCAAAATACCACTTTTACAACCACATGCCAACCACAAACTTTTACCCAAAATCTGTCCCGGTTTGACAGCTTTGACACCTTAACAAAGAAAAATCAAAAGACCGACTTCCCGACCTCAAAATTGATCGTGGCTGGACTTTTTGGAAAGCTCTTTCATTATACTACAATTTAGAATTAAAATTCGTGATCTAACTCATCACCATCTGTTATGTACACTCACATCTTTACAGCCTTACAAATCTGTCCAAACCCTAACTCAATAACTAGCATGTTTTACGCTCAATTCCCTTAACCATTAACCATAATATTAACATCTAATCATCCTAACATGTTTTACTTCAATAATTTACAGAAGTATATAAACCCTGGATTCCATCATATTAATTACTACATGAATCATAACAATAATTGATTAATTACACATAAGGGTTAAAGATTTTACCTTGATTCTTGATTTTTGCTAGACAATTATGAAACCCTAATTTTTTTCTCTTGGATCCCCCTTTGTGTCGACTTGTAATGCAGGAAAAAGGGATAGGGGAGTTTTGATTTTGTATTTATAATTAATTTGGATAATCCCTAAGGCTTAGAGTTGTATTTGGTATCAAATTTGGTTTCCTTTCCCCCCCCCCTAACACCTTAATCGCCCCCCCCCCCCTAAATAATATATTTTTTTATTTTTTTTATTAATTAATTTATTACACTCAAAACCTCATATTTTTCATATTTTATGTATTCCCATAACAAAACCTAACGTCTTTCGCGATAAACCTTAATTTTACGACAAACCGGAAAATATTCATTTTCAAAATAAAGTTTCCAAAAATAGATTTTACACACTCCATGAGCATTTCCTCACAAAAACAACATCCCCGTAACTTACCAACGCTCAATAACTTGAACGAAGACTCGTTACGCAAAAACTCAAAACGCCAAATATACACAAGTCATTTCTACACCATATAAGTGATCAAAATGAACTTTCCCAAAATCAACATTATCAAAAATCACAACAACAACCACAACGCGAAGGGATTTAGTGCTAACTTAAATACTAACCACACTATAACAAACAATAACACCCATAACACTACCCAAACACCCCAAACAAAGTTAGATTAACTCGAGGCTAAAAGTCTAACTAACCTGCTAAAATCACAGTTGTTACAAAAGGCCACGAACTCAACAATGTGACCATATGCCACCTACGGTGGCGGCACATTTGGTGACGCACAACGAAAAAGACGTGCGTGACTATATGCATATCGTCACACATTTTTGGCGTGACCAATAGCAGTTTTTGTACCAGTGGGACAAGATCAAAGAACTAGCTGAAAAGTACATGGAGCATTTAGAGCATGGCAAGAGGTCCTTGATCAAGAAAAGTACATGGACCATTTGGAGCATGGCAAGTTAGGTGAGGTTTGGACAAGGGATAAACCTCTTAGTTAACTTGTGTTAGCCTCGCTTTTTTATAAAGATAACGTCACACAAGTGAATTAGACTAGATTAGAAACTACAAGGACTACTATTGTCAAGTAGGCAAACATGTAGTGTTAGGAGCCTATAAATACCCCTCATGATTCTCCATGAGGGGTGTGGGAAAGTGTGTGTAAGCTCCACTTCATTTATCATTCTAATAAAACACATAGTTCTTCACTTTTCTCTCTCTAGAATAATCATGTATTACGATCAACCTCGACCTCTGGAACGTGTTTCTTGGTCATAACAAGTGGCATCAGAGCTAACCGGGGGCGAATCGTGGTGTTTTTGGGTGTAAAATCATGTTTTTTGGTGTTTTTTCTCGGAAAAAATTACGATCTTATCGAGTTAGGATCGTGTTTTTATCGAGTTAGAAAATTTTTAGAGCGAGTTAGAAATTTTTTTAGCGAGTTAGAAATTTTTTAGCGAGTTAGAAAATTTTTAGCGAGTTAGAAACATTTTTTAGCGAGTTAGAAATTTTTTTTAGCGAGTTAGAAACATTTTTAGCGAGTTAGAAATTTTTTTATCAAGTTAGAAAATATTTTAGCGAATTAGAAATTTTTTAGCGAGTTAGAAATTTTTTTATCAAGTTAGAAAATTTTTTAGCGAGTTAGAAATTTTTTAGCGAGTTAGAAACATTTTTAGCGAGTTAGAATTTTTTTTATCAAGTTAGAAAATTATTTAGCGAGTTAGGGAAAGTTTGTGAGTTAGGGATTATGGGTTATCAAGCTCATATTTGGCGAGTTAGCCATTATACCTTATCGTATATCGAGTAAGGACTTCACTTGGGGCTTACCTAACCGAAACTCTGTCGAAATTGACGTAGGATATCGAGTAAGGATATGGGATTTTGAGTAAGGAAATAACCAAAGTGTATCACATAAACAAAACCCTAAACCTCATCGTGTAACTTAAGCATTGATCTATTACCCTAAACCCTAATTTCCACTTCACCTAAAACACTTGATATAATTGGTAAACATTTTACAGAACATGATTTAATTTCTTGTTTCATTATCCTAATACCAACACATCACACACCAAAAACACACCACATATTGCTTAAAAGATCCTGATCAAGAATCACAATCAAATGACAACGGCTAGTATCAAATTTTTGTGACTACGGAGTTTTTGTACGATATTGCTTATTTGGGTTTAAAGTTCATTTCACGGGCATGTGTACTTATTTATCTCAAAGTCTAGGGGTGGATGGAAGCATGACTTTCGGAGATACTTGTTTGGGCAAACACTGGTAGAGATAGTGATTAAGACTTGGATTATCTAGTTATACCCGATGTAAGGAGTTACATTGTAGTACTCACGGGTTATAGCTATCACTTTAAGGAGTTACGTTGTAGTGCTCAGTGTCACATAAAGTTGTGGAGATTCCAAGAGGTGGATATTTCATATACTGTTTGTTGGTTTGAGTATATGGATCTACCTATGCTTAAAGGAGTTACATTGTAGTGCTCAGTATAGGTTCTTAGTCACACCTTCGTACAAGATTAAGTCACATATCTATGAGATGTTTACTTCATTCTCAGATTGGTTATATTGGGTTCTCTTCATACAGTGGTCATTTACTAGCTGGTTGGAATTAGAAGAGGTCGCTTCTAGGTTGAAGAAAAGAGATGAGATTGTAGAAAAAGAGAGTCATATCTTAGTGACATATACGCACAGAATGTGCTCTAAAAGTTTGTTATGGCTTCTAAATTGCATCAGAAGTGTAAAGTACAGGTTATTGTATGGCATGTACACAAGATTATGATGATTCTGATAACTCGCAACCATCAGGAGGGAGAAGAACATGCCAAAAGAAGTAGTGTTTCATCTTCAGTACGTTGGTTGATCGAGGGAACTGTGCGTAATACCATAGAAGTACCATGAGGTACCAAGTATGTGTGCATCAGAGCTTATTACCAACCTTCTATGCAATGTTATGTGAGTTATGTTGTTGTGTTGCTCCCCGAATGACAACCATGTTCCTACACTTTTGAATCTACTTTATCCGCTGCAAGATGAAAGAAGAGTTGTCGGTTCAGAAGGGAGCAGGATAAAGAATAAGGCTCACTAGTTAGGAGGGAGTAATAACCTAACTAGACCATTACAGTTGAAGTTCAGATCTACAAAGACCTTTACCGTCAGTGTCAAAGATCATACGCCGAGATCGTCGGAAGAGAACTTCAAGTCTGCCTCAGTATCTAGACTACAGAGACTCTGCGCTTCAACAACGTCAACATAGTTTACTATTGTTATAATTTACATTGTTTATGTATTTATAGGTCTCATTCTAACCATTCACGTGTGACGATATCTTGGAGGAAGATTGTTAGCCTCGCTTTTTTATAAAGATAACGTCACACAAGTGAATTGGACTAGATTAGAAACTACAAGGACTACTATTGTCAAGTAGGCAAACATGTAGTGTTAGGAGCCTATAAATACCCCTCATGACTCTCCATGAGGGGTGTGGGAAAGTGTGTCTAATCTCCACTTCATTTATCATTCTAATAAAACACATAGTTCTTCACCTTTCTCTCTCTAGAATAATCATGTATTACGATCAACCTCGACCTCCGGAACATGTTTCTTGGTCATAACAACTTGTGTTAAAGTTTTAATTCACATTTTCATTCTACATCATTTAAAAGATACCATTATATTTTTATTTAACACCTCGTTTCAAAATTGGTCAAATCAATTGCCGAGAATGTACAGCCATACAGGCACAAATTCTTTGCTTCCTAATATTGTCTATTCACCACTCATCGTAAGAGCCTTTGGTACGGTGGTTGGTGAACTTGTGCCATGGTTGCTCGAAAGCCATACCGTGGGTGGCGCTATGGTTTCTCAAGCAGTGGTGACCAGCACACGCCATGGCTATTTTTTTCTCTCTTTTATATACGTTAAATAACGATAAAAAACAAAGTGGACGTTGGGCATGATAAACTAGCCGATTTTTTGGCAATTAAACGAACTTTTTCTTAAATTTTTACCCTTTAAAAACCTATAAATACCCCATTAATCTTTCACTTTTTAACACACTTCCACCTTCATTTCTATCTCTATAATTCTCTTATTTCTACCTCTTAGCTAACAAAAGTGAATCCTAATCAACAATGGGTCAACTCTATACTCGCTTATCCCCAAAATAAAATATCGAGTTCTTCATATTCTTCTAATCCAAACACACCATTACACACAAATTCCATCATCTCAAACACCAACCAAGTTTCATCATTTGGCTCGACATACCACCAAACCAATTCCCCAACATTAACCCATTTTTCAGCCAATTTACACCCGACTAATTCACCATATGACAACAATTTCAACTTCAACAAACCTAGATTTTCCAACAATAAACATTATACCAACCCCAATTTGCCCAACAACAACCCCAACAATCCAAAACCGCGGGCCGTCGTCACCCAAAAAATGTTGCAAGACCAAAGCCAGGAAACCCAGAGAAAAGAAACCGAAGGATCTCATAGGTTTTGGAGCAAAAAAAAGAGCTAATTTTGGCAGAATGTTACATACAAGTATCCGAGGATCGGAAAGTCGGGAATGACCAAAACAATGACACATTTTTTTTATAAATTTCTTGCCCAATATAATGAGCAAGCCAAGCTTTATGGTTTCAAAGACTCTACTAAGAACATGTTGACGGAAATTTTGACTCCGATGAACTGATAAGTCGGGAAGTTTAACTCTATGGTCAAACAAATCGTGGCTCTTAACGGAAAAAATGATGAAGATTTGATGACCCAGGTTGAAATTTTGTATAAAGACTACAATGGGAAAAAATTTCTCACAAAAGCGCTTGGTCTTTTTTGAAAGACAAACACAAATAGAAAAATCCCGATTCGACACAAACAAAAAGAAACCGAGGAAGAACCCGAGCTTTTGTAGATGATGCTTTGCCACGTCCACCTGACAAAGAACGAAAGTCTAAAAGTCAACGATATTCAAACTCATTCGCCAGCTCTGGTTCACAACAAGAAATGTTTCAGGAATTGATGCAACAACAATTCGCATTAGACCGTGAGGTGAAGATGGAACGTTGGAATGCAAGACTATGGCGAGATTTGAATTTATTAGCGCTCACTTGAGAACGCTTTCAATGAACACCCACGGGATGCATCCGGAGGACGTGGCTATCATCAAGGAGCTTAAAAAAGAACCGGGCCAAATATTATTACCGAAACTAGCTGAGTTTATATACTTTTTTTAAGTATTTTTTTAATTTTTTTTTTATTTTATGTATTTTTATATTAATGAAATTTTAATTTTAGTTTAATGTGTTGTTTTTAGTTGAATAAATGACAAAAAAAAAAATAATAAAAAAAAATAAAAAATAAAAATTATGGGGTCCATTGGTGTCTTATGACCAGTGTTGTAAAAAGCTCGCCTAGGCGGGTGGCCGCCTCTATTTTTCACAAGGCGGCCGAAAAGCGGTCAATGGTGGTCAACGCCAGTCAACGGCTGTCAAGATAGATTTTAAAATTTTAATTAGGCTTTTTTCTTTCTATTGGTCGGATCTTGTTTTTAAATGATGTGTAAGAATGAATTTGTGATGTAATTGTTGTAGAGGGGAAAAATTAGAAAAAGATAAAATGAGAGACATGAGATTATGACTAGAAAAAAGAAAAAGAAAAATGAGGCTTTACTTAAAAAAACTCTGATTTAACTAAATATAAGCCCTAATTTACCTTTAAAGCCCAACATCGATCCAATCTTTTTTTAGACTTACTTAGTTGTTTATGCTAAAATTTATCAATATAAATATAAATTTAAAATTTATATATAGAAAAGTTCAAACCACTTAAGCCCCTGCCAAGACCAACTAGGCGGCAGTAGATAGCCAGACTAGCAGCTAGAGCTTTTTGCAACCCTGCTTATGACAAAAGAAAATAATGTTATATGAGGAAATGTTTTGAGAGTTATAGATTCTGATATAATAAAAAAAAAAATGCTGAAATAACGACAATTTTTTTTCACTACACTATCTTATACCTTGTGTTCTAAGAATGAATTATTTTATTTGGACAATAAAGTAAAAGAGAGTTAAGAAATAATATAAATGGCCCCACACGTGTTTAGCTTAAGGTGTTAATAAGTAGGTTCACCGAATATAACCTCTACTTAACTTTTTTTAAGTTAAAAAATCGACAAAATGTCCCCTTGATTGACTGCACATCATTGGTTTACTACTACAACCCAATGATTCTCACTTCACTAATCCATTCTTAACTTATAATATTTGACAACACATAATTTGCAAGATCAAGTAAGCATTTCTTTATCTTTTTTCGAATACTACAGCACGAGTGCATAAAGTACATCTTCATGTCAATCCTTTAAAATACATGTCCGTAACAAACACTAATTAATGATTCAAATGTCGCGTGTTAGGGGATGGCAATGAAGTTATTTCAGACACATGATCATAAAAAGCTTGTTTAGATATTGAATTACTGATTGATGCAATGACGTTATTATGGTGTACGTATACTTTAAAATGATATATACTAGTAATAGGTACAGTTATAGACCATTGGATCAATAGATCAAAATTAATTCTTATTAAATTGGTGGTTGCTTTAATATAATAGTGGTAATTTTGTAAATTAATAGAGTTTAATTGACTTTTATTTACCTCAATGTTTATGTAGACCAAATACAACATGCCACAATATTCTTTTTGTGTTACAGTAGACCAAAATACGAAGTTCACTATTTTTATTAATAATAATTTTATTTGTTTGTATGACATTTTTGTGATACAGACACACAATATTCTTTTATCACATTACTTTTTATGAGGCAAATTATCTCGTTTGACACATTTAGTTTCATGATATATTTTTAGTTGTAAACTCAACTTTTTTGACACATTTTAGTGAAGTTTTTTGAACACAATAAATTTTTGGTTACATTTGCCGTAATACATTAATAATTTTGACACATTTTTAGTGACACATAGTTTCATGATACATTTTTTGTGATCCACTATATTTTTTGACACATTTCATTTTATGATGCATTTCTAGTAACATAGTCAAGTATTTTATACGTATTTAGTGACACACTTAATCATTTGATACATTAATACTAATACACGTCAACATTATTATAATTGATACAAAGTTATTTTTGTATCATTGATACAAAGTTATTTTTGTGCTACGCCAAAGATACACAGGTCTTTCAATATTGCTCCACAATTAATTAAATAAAGAAAAACAAAAAAAAGATAAGCAGAAATATAAGAATAACAAAAATGACCCAAAGAAAAGAACACAAAATAAAAAGATAACTTCATCTTCATATAGAAACTAGCTTCCGGTAAATATTTGTGGCTCGTCATCTGATAAAGAAAAATATTCGTGGTTCGTCAGCGTGGTAACGTCGCCGGAACGACGACTTCAATTATTTCCGGTAACCGAAATGGTAATCTGGTAGATCTTGAACATCAAATTAAGAATCTGCCCAATTCCCATCGAAAAAATAAAAAAAATAAAAAAAATAATTAAAATAAAAATAAAATAAAAAAATCCTATATTCTTAGATATGGTTTGTGGTTGGCTCGTGAATTACCAACTACAAAAGCAAATGACGTTTATTTGTCAATAAACGGCCGAGGGTTGTAAAATGAACTACGGTTATGTGTCATTAAAATGAAAGCCGACCGAGGGTGGTAGAAATCAAAGGCCGATCGAGAGTAATCAATGGCTCCGGCTAATTTTTGGGCCGTCGTAATTTAAACGAATACTTATGTGGGTGTTTTTATTTTATGTTTTGGTGGATAGTTTTTTAAGCTGGTGGTAGTGGGTCGGAAAAAAACGGTCGACCAAACGGTCGATCGATATGAATATCGATCGTTCCCTTTGTGGGAAATCGATCGCCGGTCAAGTGTATGCAACATCGATCGGTTTTCCAACCGATATTCCACAAACTTTGCCAACACAAATTACCACTTTTTGAAAATGAAAGTAACCGTTTGGTGCTAAAAAAAAAACTTTTTTTCAAAAAACATTACCACTTTTCATCCTATAAATACCCACATCAACCTCACTTTCAAACACACAATTTCAAAAACAATTCATCCAAATTCACGTAAAAAAACACACAATATCAAAGAAAAACACTCCACAATCAAAAAATCGACGATCCCGATTAACCCAAAATGCACCCGACATAAATTTCTCTCCGCAAAACACCTTTGAACTCACCGGCATAACACCACCACAACAAGGGAACATACGCTTTCGTCCACAATCCTTTGAATATCCAACACAATTACCACAAGTCAATCAAAGAGAAAACTTATTTTCCGTTCATCGTCCCTTTGTCCCACCACAACGTGTTAATCATCACGAAGAACCAAGTGAGGCGGCCTATCGTCCTAACATGGATTTCTTGCATTGTTCCCAACCGTATCAACAACATTCTCCGATTCGGTCTACTAATCTTGATATGAATTTGGATGATTGGGCAGACTTTCATAACTATGGCTATTCGACCCAAAACTATCCAAGCCAAGACCAACCGAGTCAAGATGTTTCGATGGGGCAAGGTTCGGGTCACGATTCCTACCACGGTTCTTTGCCCGTTGATGACGATGAGTCTGACGAAATCGAAGCTACATCACTCGTCAAGCAAAAGAAGCCTTCGCGACGTGCTACAAAGGCGAAAGGCAAAGCCAAAGCCAAAGAACCCGAACCGGCCAAAAGAATTGAACCATGGTCTAGCAGAGAAGAGGTCGTTCTTTGTAAAGCTTTCATCTTTGTTTCTGAAAATGCAAAAAAAGGAAACACTATGAATCGGAAAAAATTTTGGGAGAAAGTGGCAGCCTACTTTTGGAAAGAATCTGGTTCAGACCGGACAATGAATTCGATCATGTCCAAATGGAAGACTATAATTCGTTGTCAAGTTGCGAATTTTGGTGCTATTGTTGATAATGTCAAGGGGACGCATGGTAGTGGTGAGAATGACCTTGACGATATGTCCAAAGCTCTTTTGGAGTATCGTGCGCGTTACGGTCAAGATTTCACTATGGTGGAGTGTTGGAAAGTTTTGAGGGGGCATGATAGCTGGAAGGAAGAGATACCCCTTTTCCAATCGGGCGTTCGAAAGAAAGTGAAGGGTTCAACAACTACGTCGGGGTCAACACAAGGCCCCTCGAGTTTTCAAGACTTGGATGATGACGATGATGAAACAGAGGATGATACTAGAGAATCACGACCACAAGGTCGTGACAGAGCAAGGAGGAAATCATCCACCTCCTCTCATGAAACATCAAAATCATTCATGAGTGGGCTAATAGCGGATTTGTGGAAATCAAGACCGGCAAAGAAGGAAAAAGGTAAAGAGCGTGATGACTCGTGGAAACAAATCAAGGAACGAGAGCTAGCGATCAAACAAAAAAAATTGGAATATACAGAAAAGCTCTTGCAATGCCATGAGGAACAAGAGGAACTCTTGAGAACTACCAAACGGGATCAAGAATTGATTTTTTACAACTCGGCTATCGACCTAAATTTGCCCGAACGACAACGAGAGGAACTTATGCGAATGAAAGCGGACATCAAGGAACGCCACAACCTAAATTAATAGTTTTTAAATAAGTGTTCGCGTGTTTAATTTTTAGTCGTTTAAGTTTTTTTTTAATGTTTTTTTTATGTTTTTATTTCGTATCGTATCGTTTATGTAATGTTTTTACGTTTTATTAATAAAATGTGTGTTTGTGTTAAAAATGTTTTTTTTTTTAAATAATAAAAAAAAATAAATAAAAAAAAATGATGCAATATGGGTTGCCACTGTGATGAGAGAGATGAATATGGGTTGAAGAGAGAGAAAGCTGAGGTGACAGCCGGAAAGATGATGCAATATGGGTTGCCACTGTGAGAAGCCTTAAGATCCAGGATGGGAAAAAGAGGATACAGGAAACTGATAGGATGATAATGACGGTAGGTTATTTTATGAGTAGGAATAATTAGGAAATGCAAAGTACTAAATTACCCATTTGGCTACACTTTAAATTTATAAATGTTGTGAAAAACTAGAAGGGGGGTTGAATAGTTTACCGATTAAAATCTTTTTATACTTGTTAAGTTAGCTTTGAAACTTTCCGTTTGATCAAAGATATATGCACAAACACAATATATAACAAGTAAGTAAATGAAAGAAACGATCAAACCACAACACGAGTATTTATCGTGGTTCGGCTACAAGGACTCTTTTTCCTTGCCCAACGTCCACGCCCCGAGTATCCAACTCGAGAGTTTCTTTCACTAGTCAACAAGCTCCTTTCACCGACGGAGAAAACCTTACACGTCGCTTATACTTTTACCGACACAAAGCTAAATGTCGAGTTCTTTTACAAGGGCACAACCACTCCCGTTAGTTCTTTTACTAGGGTACAACAACTCCCAACACTCTTTGTATTTTGAGGACTAAAATACTAACCACTCACTTCAGAATATACACAAACAAAAGACGTGTAAACAATAAGAGTTTACACAATACTAAGCTAACAAGTCTTGCAACATTGTGTTGGAAACTTGTAACTTTTGATGACCTTGTGAGCTTCTTTGCTACGAAGAGAAACTTCACATTAACAATGTTAAGAGGTTAGAAGAAAAGATGAGTGTGTGTGTAAAATATGATCTCAAGAGGTTAGCCAAAAATCAAGTTATGGCTTGGTATTTATAGCACATCAAACTGCATGCTTGGCGGATCAGGCGGAACCCTCAGATGGGTTCCGCCCGTGTACCCCCAGGGTACCGCCGGGTCTGCAGTAGGTTTTTGCAATAACTCTTCAAACCAAACAAGGTCTTGTCTCATAACTCCTAGCAACCAAACAATGTCACATCACTTAAATCAAGTCAAACATGAAACTTGTAAGCAACAACAAAGTTAGTCAAACACATTTCTTTCCATAAATACATGATGACAAAACTTGCCGTAAATGTGATGTGACAATTTCTAATTTAAGAAATAAACTTGTGTTGTGTTTTATGAAATGTAAAATGTAGCAAAAGTCTAGTTTATGCAAGTCTTAGAAAAAACTAAGATTATTTTTTGCTTAGAAACTAAAGTTTACATTTTTTCGTTAACAAAACTTAGCGAAGATCGTAAAATATAAATAACGTTTTTAGGCGATATTTGTATTAACAATCTCCCCCTTTTTGTTGATAACAAAACATAAACTTTGTTTTTAAGTAACACGCAAAATCTTGGTTTTCAAGACTTAAAAAAAATTTATATTAACCTTGTTTTACTTAAGAGACGAAAAAGCATATCAAGTATTTGAAGGTTTAATATATTTCTCCCCCTTTTTGTCGAAACAAAAAGTTGAGTAGCGAAGCGGAATAATGGCCATACTCCCCCTTGATCGATACTCCCCCTAAATGGAGTACCAATATGGGAAACATGGATTTTGAGACCTACAAAAAAAATGGTTAGTTGGTGATATATATAGTCAAGCTTGTAGTTACCACACACATTGCAACCACAATGACAACACAACATTGATCAACCCACAATGCACAAAAGTAAGTAGAAAGAAATTTCATTCCAAGTAAAATTTTGACTTATAAAAGTCAAAAGACAAGAAATGTTAACTATTCTACTACTTAGTAACCAAAAACTAAGAAAATAACCAATAAAATAAAATAAAATCCTACATTCCTAAATTGGGGCAAACGGCCTCCAAGGGTTGTCTAGGATTTGTTGGGGTGGGAAAGTGCATCCAAACGTTCAATGACATGTTGGAATGCAAACTGGGTTTCATTTTGGAATTGGTGAAGCAAGGTTTTGATGCTTTCACCTATTTGCTCACAATTTGAGCAAACATGTGGATGGGTGGGTGAAAATGGGTTGGTTTTGGTTTCTTGGCTTAGGGGTTGGTTTGGTTTTGGTTCTTGGGTGGAGGATGGATTTGGGATTGAATCAAGCAAGGTGGTTTGAAATTCCATTGCTTGATGAAGGTGGTTGTCAACCATGCTTTGTATTTCCTCATAAGAGGGAAAGAAAGACTCATAGGTTTGGGGTTGAAAAGGTGGTGGAGTTGGGTGATCATGGTGTTCAAAATTCGGTTTGGGTGAAATAACAACGGTTTGGGTGGTTGGTATACTTGTTGTGGTGGTTGGGTAAGTTCAAGATCTTCATCAAGGTCAAGAATTGACCTTGGTGATTGATTTGCAAAAGGTGGTGGTTGGGTATGTCTTGGTGGAAGATCATTTAAATCTTGGACATACGGGTGTGGTGATGTTGGAGGAGACCCGAAAAGCTCCATAGGTTCAATTTTTGGTAATGGTGATGGTGATGGAGTCTTTGATGGTTGGGTTGGAGCACTTGGTGGAGTTGGGTCAATAGGTGATTTAGTAGGTGGTGGAGTGTGCTCATTTGGTTGTTTGGGTGATGGAGATGGAGATGCAAGGTTAAAAAAATGTTCATTTTTGATGGGTGATGTGAATTCCTCCGATGATGAGGAGCTAAGGGTGATGGATTGGTTTGACACTTATCCGGGCGGTTCTCCGGATGGGTCGTGATGGTTGAGAGGTGTTTGTTGACTTGGTCATGGTTAAAATGGTTTAAAGTTTCATAAATGGTGATGAAGAAGGTGTGATTTGATAGTGTTTAGGATGGTTTAATTTATAGTGATGAAGATTTGTGGGAAGGAGTGTTTAGATTTGATGTTAGTCCATACAAAAATGGTGGTTCCTAATGATTTGAAAAACTTAATTGTGGGTTGTCATGTCATGGAAGTCAATCCAATGAAAATGGTGAAGTGAGAAAACAAGTTTTGCACTAAATGCATTGTGGTTTTGGTGGATTTTTGGTTGTATAAATCTCAGGGATTTCAAGGATCCCTTAAAAGGGTTCCTTCCTTTATGTTTGAGGGGTCCTTGAGGTTGTTATGGTTAAATTTGAATTTTGGCGGGAATTGGTTTTGGTTAAGTTCATGGAAGAAGGAGTATCCTATTATGCTAAACACATTGCAAGTAATGGGTTTCTACCTTTAAGGATTGGATTTTGGTGTTTCAATGTTGAATTGGCGAAAAAGGAAAAAAAAATCTGCAGGCTACTGGCGGCACCCTCAGATGACACAGGCGGAACCCAAGTGAAGGGTCCGTCTGGTCCGTTGGGCAAAATCTGGGTTACCCAGAATTTATACTGGCGGAACCCAAATTTGGGATCCGCCGGATCCGCCAGGCCTGAAAAACTTCACAGTCCGCGTTTTTGACCCGCGAAACGATTTTCAAAATTTTCGAAAACTCCTAAAATCAAAGAGATACTTCATTTCTGGTTAGGCAATGCAAAAATTAGACACCTAAAGACACATATCATAGGAGTTTGACCTTGAGGTCGAGAATTTCACCATACTAGTGAAAATTTCATAACCATGAAAATTTGACAACTCGCCAAAAGTTGTCTTCCTACAACATTGTTAGTTGAAACATGTTCCAAAGTGTATCAAACATTGTACTAACACACAAATACATCACAAATATTGTTTAAACGACCAAATTTTTTCAATAGCACCTTGTGCCAAACACTCCTAACACACCCGCACTCATTGACGGTCCATTTTCTTCTTCATCTTCCCGAGGAATCTCCCGATGTTTTTGAACATCCCCTTTGTTTGTTTGAACTCCTCCGACTCATTTGGAATATCCGGAAGTTGGGAAAGGTATTCTAGAGGTGGGAGCCTAGAGTTTGGCAAATTGTCATCTTCACTCATTGAGGAAGATGAAGATGAGGTAGGAGGATGTGGACGTTTTCCTTGGGCTTTGTAAACTCTCTTATCACTAAGTGGAACAAAGGTGTGTGGAATGAGAGTGTAGTCAAGACGAAGACCATTTGAAGTTGGCGGAATGGGTGAGATGAACCTAAAGAGACGGGTCAAGAGCATTCCATATAGCATAGCCGTTGTGCCATGCACGGGAATGTCGGCCATTCTTTTTGCCATGTAGTAGGCAAGGTTGAAGGGTTGCCTAACGGACAAGGAGTAGAGCATGTAGCAAAGGCAAAGGTTGATATGGTCACGGTTCCCTATTGTGCTAATGACATTTGCTCTAAGGACTTCCTCCCATTTCTTGAATTGGGGTTTGAGTTCGTTCATTTCCATTCCATATGGGTCCTTATCAACTTCATTCCCCGAACGGGTTCTCCTAGTGGTGGTGGTCCTAACAAAGAGGTGGTCACGGAGTATGTCTTTTGAGACAAGGGGTGTGTCATAAGGATAGATACGGTCTTGGAGGTTGTCAAGAGTTGAGAGGGAGTGCAAGTCGGAATAGAGGCAAGTACCACGGTTTGGAACACCTAGGATTTGAGCAAACTCCTCAAGAGTGAAGGAGTATTGGTGACCGCTAACCCTAAAGTGGATAGACATATGACCATAATCATCCGTTGAGAGGACGCATGATGCATAGAACTCTAGAATGAACCTAGGACAAATAGGCTCGTCGATATTCAAAAGACACTCAAAGTTTATTGTGGCAAAATCGGCGTAAAGGTTTGTGCCTTCTAGGAAAGATGGGTCTATGGTTCTACCCTCATAGACATAGTGTTTTTCTAGGGCTTTGAAAACGTTTACTTGATTTGCGGTAAGGCCTTTGGTTTTGTGGTGTTTTGGTAGGTACTTAATGGTGTCCTTGTGGTCGTAGTGGGTTAGAGGAGGCATGATGATTCCTAGAACAACAAAATTTCACATTTTAGTTTACGTAAACCACTATTATAATGTGGAAGTTCTAGTGTGTGCCTATATGAAAACAATGTGGAGGTGCGGTTATCTTGACTCATTTTGATGCTTCAAAATCGTTTTATGCAAGTTTTGTTATAAAACAAAAGATAACCCAAACGCTCCTAGTTCAATGTAGCTTCGTTTGAATGTACCCGAAAATACATATTGGTTATGTATTCCCTTTAGCATTCAAGAGACATTATGCAAGTGATGTTTTGAACATAACGTTTTGATTTTGTATTCTCAATGTGAGACGAAAAAAATATTTGTCCTACTTGTGAGAAATTTTTGGAAGGATTTGACATGGGGTGTTTTAGCAAACATGTTTATACTAATTAAATATGCAATTCCTAACTATGGGAAACATGATTAGTTTTATTAATTACCTAATCTCATGCATGAATTTCTTAAGTTAATGCATAACCCCAAGTTTTTGTTTTTGTGCAAGAAATAGAATTCCTAGACTCAGATCAGGATTGTAATCAAGTTAAGAATACTTACGATGATGATGGATTAGTAATGTGATTGAATGGAAGGCCAAAATTTCGTGGGGATGGATGAGAGAAATGGTGAATAGTAACAGTTTTGGAAGTGGTGGTATGAGATAATGGGTGTTTGGTTTAATATAAACAAATGTTTTGATTCTGCAGGTCGACGGACACGGCGGAACCCTGGGTTGGGTTCCGTCCGTTATGGCTGAGGGTTCCGCCGACCCTGCTGAGAAACATGGTTTTGGATTTGTTTTGATTTTTGAGATTTTTGTCTAATGTCCAGAACTACAATGTAGGTTCCATGAGTCCTAAGCCTATCCTAAGAAGATTAAAAGGTTCACGTTTAAGAGGTTTTGTGAGAATGTCGGCTATGTTATCTTCGGAAGAAACTTTCTCAATTGAGATATTTCCTTTTTGGACGTTGTCACGAAGGAAATGATGACGGATTTCAATATGTTTGGTACGAGCATGTTGAACCGGGTTTTTGCTAAGATCAATGGCACCTTTGTTGTCACAAAGAATTGTGATGTCGTTGAGTTGAATTCCGTAGTCGACAAGAGCTTGCTTCATCCAAAGAGCTTGTTGACATGCCTTTCCGGCCGAAACGTACTCGGCTTCCGTTGTTGAGATAGCAAGAGCCGTTTGCTTCTTAGAGAACCATGAGGTGAGACAATATCCAACAAAAGTACAAATACCACTTGTGCTTTTTCTATCGACATAGTCACCGGCATGATCCGAGTCGGCATACACTATGGTGTCTATTCCCGTTCCTTTGGGATACCATAAACCTAAATGTGTAGTGCCCTTAATATACCTGAAAATCCTTTTAACGGCTTCGAGATGGGTAGTTTTAGGATCTTCTTGAAAACGAGCACATAGACAAACACTAAACATAATGTCGGGTCTACTAGCCGTTAGGTAAAGTAGACTACCGATCATACCTCTATATTTAGTGCTATCTACGGATTCACTTTCCTCATCCTTGGTGAGTTTAGTTTCCGTGGACATGGGAGTTTTGATTGGTTTCGAATCTTCTAGTCCAAATTTCTTAAGCATGTCCTTAATATATTTAGATTGGTTAAAGAAGATACCATCTTCAAGTTGTTTGATTTGGAGTCCTAAGAAAAAGTTGAGTTCTCCCATCATACTCATTTCAAACTCGTCATGCATGATTTTTGAGAAATCCACACATAATTCTTGACAAGTTGATCCGAATATAATGTCATCAACATAGATTTGGACTATGATAATATGTGAATCTTTCTTCTTAGTGAAGAGAGTATTATCAACTAAGCCCATGGTACACTTATGGTCAACTAGGAATGTTTTAAGTCGATCATACCATGCTTTTGGAGCTTGCTTAAGTCCATAAAGAGCCTTTTTAAGTTTGTAAACATAATTAGGTTTTTCAAAATCGATGAAGCCCAGTGGTTGAGCCACATATACTTCTTCATTAATGACTCCGTTTAGAAATGCACTTTTGACGTCCATTTGAAAGAGTTTAAAATTATGTGCACACGCATAAGCAAGTAATATTCTAATTGACTCGAGCCTAGCTACCGGAGCAAAAGTTTCATCGTAATCAATGCCTTCTTGTTGATTATATCCTTGTGGTACTAGCCTAGCTTTGTCTCTAGACACAATTCCATTTTCATCCATTTTATTACGAAAGACCCATTTTGTTCCAATTATTGTTTGACTCTTTGGTTGAGGAACTAATGTCCATACATCATTCTTAACAAATTGGTTTAATTCTTCTTGCATTGCAATTACCCAAGATTCATCTTTAATGGCTTCATTAATGTTTTTCGGTTCAATGGTTGACACGAAACAAAAGTAGTTGCTTTCATTTTGAACTTTTGATCTAAGTGTTCTTTCGTTAATGTTGCCTATGACACCGTCTAATGGATGACTTTTAGATTCTTTGACATTGACAAGTTCTTTGTTTAATAGTTCATCTTCCTTGTCATTACCTAAGATTTCTTGACATTCAATTGCTTGGCTTTCAACTAAGTCATCATCTACAAAAGGTGATGTCTTAGAGGGAGGTGGACTTTCGTCAAATGTTACGTTTAACGATTCCTCGACTCTTAAGGTTTCTTTGTTCAAAACAATGTAAGCTTTACTATTTTGTGAATATCCAAGAAATACACCTTCATAAGACTTTGGGTCAAATTTGGTGAGATAATCCTTGGTGTTAAGAATGAAGCATTTACTCCCAAACACTCTAAAGTATCCTAATGTAGGCTTTTTACCTCTATAAAGTTCATAAGGAGTTTTATTCAAAAATCGTCTAATTAGGACTCGATTAAGAATGTACGTTGATGTGTCAACGGCATTACACCAAAACTTTTGTGGAATAGTTTGTTCATTAAGCATTGTTCTACTCATCTCTTGTAATGTCCGGTTTTTACGTTCTACTACACCATTAGATTGAGGAGTATGTGGAGCCGAAAAGTTATGAGTAATTCCATTTTTATCACAAAAGTTTCCAAATTGAAATTCATTATCAAATTCACGACCGTGATCCGTTCTAATAGACACTATATTAGACCCTACTTGATTTTGAATTTTCTTACTTAGAATCTCAAATTTATCAAAAGCTTCATTTTTACTTTTCAAAAACTTTGTCCAAGTATAACGTGAGTAATCATCTACTATGACCAAAGTATAGAAGTTACCTCCATAACTTTGTATAGCGGATGGACCAAACAAATCCATATGCAAAAGTTCTAGACACCTAGATGTAGACACCATGTTTTTAGCCTTATGGCTATTATGGACTTGTTTACCGACTTTGCAAGCATCACAAAAGTGTTGGTCATATTTCAACTTGGGTAGGTTTCGAACTAAGTCTTTGGAGGAGAGGTTTTGGATTAGTCTCATGTTAGCATGTCCTAAACGTCTATGCCATAAAGTTGAAGATTCATCTAATGAGGTAAGACAAAGTTTGTCTCTAGATGTTGAATCCAACTTCATGACGTATACGTTGTTCTTAAGGACACCTTTTGCTACGGTTATACCATCTTTAAGGATTTTACTACCGTTTTCACTAAAAAGGACATTATACTTATTACGACAAAGTTGACTAATACTAAGAAGATTAAATCCTAAGTTATCAACATGAGCAACATCATCTATAGAAAGGGAGTCATGAGAGATTGTACCTTTTCCGATGATTTTGCTCTTAGCATTACTACCAAACGTAACATTACCTCCATCACATTTGTGATATGTTGAGAAGAGGCTTTTATTACCCGTCATGCGCCTTGAACAACCGCTATCTTTAATCCATTCATCCGGATCCAAACAAACTTTGAGGCACACCTATTTTATGAAAAACACTCAAACATTTGGTCCCCAATTTCTCATGGGTCCATTTTGGTTAAGCATACCATTAATTCGTTCCAAATAGGAAAATAGAGCATAAGAGTTCCATGGCATGTAGTTTGAGTTTTGGTAATGTCCAGGAGTGTTTTGATTCCAAGCGTGTTGGTAGTTTGGTCGAGCATTGAAGTTGCTCTTTGGAAAGGGGCGTTTGGGAATTGGAGTCTTAGGTCTTGGTTGAGTAGTCTTAGTTCTAAATTCACTTTTACTAAGTCCTACTCCAGTTCTAAAGGCAGGTTTTGTTCCATTTTTATATGTAACTTTAACAAATTTTGAACGATCCGATGTGGATGGAGTTACTACTGCAGCAGTCCTGGCGGATCCCTCGGGGCCAACGGGCGGAACCCTAATTTGGGTTCCGTCTGGTCCGCGGGCTGCTGTAGCAATTTTGTTTGTTTCATGTGTATTCTTTTCTTGTTTCGTTTGTCCCTTAATGATTTCTACTTTCCTGAAACCTAGACCTGTTTTATCAAAAGGTGACTTTTGAAGTTTCATAATTTCATCAGCACATGAAATGCTCTTATCGAACTTTTTGAACTTTGTGGTTTGTTTGATTAGATCATTTTGAGTAATTTTAAGTCTCTCAACTTCAAGTTTAAGTTCTTCACATGATTTGCATGAGGTGTCAATATCTTTACCCTTTTCTAATCTTTTAGCCCTTTCTTTTAACTCATAGACTTCATTTTCTAAAAACTCCTTTTTAGTTTTCAAAAATTTATTTTTGTTTATGATTTTTAAGCTTAACTCACAAAGTTTGTTATATTCATTTTGTAAAGTATCATCATCTATAGAGGAGTAAGATGAGTCGGAAAGTACCTCATTTGAGTTGTGAGCCATGAGAGCAATATCATCATTCTTTGGCTCATCATCATCTCCTTCATAGTCACTCCAAGCACCACCCACAAAAGCTTGTTGAGGTTTGCTCTTGGGTAGTTTTGGACATTCTCCTACAAGATGACTTGTGTCTCCACACCTATAACATTTTCTTTCAACTTTTCCTTTTCGATCATCACGATCTTTCCGGAAGGTTTTCTTGTCATCTTTAGGTTGCCTTACAAACTTTCCTCGCCTACGAAAGAACTTCTTGAAGTCTCTCACGGCCATAGCATATTCCTCATCATCACTATCCAAAGTAGATTCTTCATGATCACTTGATTGGACTCTAGCTTTCAAGGCAATGGAGTAAACTTTTTCTTTCTTGCCTCTAACTAGTTCCGAATCTTTTTCCATTACCATTTCATGAACTTTGAGGTTTCCAATAAGCTCATCAAGTGACATGCCTGAAAGATCTTTGGATTCTTCAATTGCCGTCACTTTTGCTCTCCACTTCGGATGGAGTGCTCTAAGAAATTTCCTGACAAAGTTCTTACTACAAAAAGATTCATCAAGTGCTTTAAGTGAAGTAATAATAGTGTTAAACCTAGCAAAGGCATTATCAATAATCTCATCTTCGGAAATAACAAATTGTTCATATTGTTGAACAAGAAGATCAATTTTGTTATCTTTAACTTGTGAGTTTCCTTGATGAGTGACAATTAAAGATTGCCAAATATCTTTGGCGGTTTTACACAAAAAGACTCTTTCATATTCTTTCTTAGGCAAAGCATTATAAAGCATCATTTTAGCTTCATTATTTTTACCTATTAATTTCTTTTGATCATCATCTTTGATGTTAGTAACTACGTTATCACCATCAATAGTTATATACCACAAATCTATATCTTTAGATTTCACGTAAGTTTCAAAACGGTTTTTCCAATATATAAAACCATTTGCTTCAAAGAGTGGTGGTATTTGCATAGATTGCCCTTCTTTGTAATTTTCAAAATCCATGGATCGTTTCAAGTTTAAAAACACAATATATTTTAAAAGCTTGAGTAACGTAGCTCTTGATGCCAATTGTGGAAAACTAGAAGGGGGGTTGAATAGTTTACCGATTAAAATCTTTTTATACTTGTTAAGTTAGCTTTGAAACTTTCCGTTTGATCAAAGATATATGCACAAACACAATATATAACAAGTAAGTAATGAAAGAAACGATCAAACCACAACACGAGTATTTATCGTGGTTCGGCTACAAGGACTCTTTTTCCTTGCCCTACGTCCACGCCCCGAGTATCCAACTCGAGAGTTTCTTTCACTAGTCAACAAGCTCCTTTCACCGGCGGAGAAAACCTTACACGTCGCTTATACTTTTACCGACACAAAGCTAAATGTCGAGTTCTTTTACAAGGGCACAACCACTCCCGTTAGTTCTTTTACTAGGGTACAACAACTCCCAACACTCTTTGTATTTTGAGGACTAAAATACTAACCACTCACTTCAGAATATACACAAACAAAAGACGTGTAAACAATAAGAGCTTACACAATACTAAGCTAACAAGTCTTGCAACGTTGTGTTGGAAACTTGTAACTTTTGATGACCTTGTGAGCTTCTTTGCTACAAAGAGAAACTTCACATTAACAATGTTAAGAGGTTAGAAGAAAAGATGAGTGTGTGTGTAAAATATGATCTCAAGAGGTTAGCCAAAAATCAAGTTATGGCTTGGTATTTATAGCACATCAAACTGCATGCTTGGCGGATTAGGCGGAACCCTCAGATGGGTTCCGCCCGTGTACCCCCAGGGTACCGCCGGGTCTGCAGTAGGTTTTTGCAATAACTCTTCAAACCAAACAAGGTCTTGTCTCATAACTCCTAGCAACCAAACAATGTCACATCACTTAAATCAAGTCAAACATGAAACTTGTAAGCAACAACAAAGTTAGTCAAACACATTTCTTTCCATAAATACATGATGACAAAACTTGCCATAAATATGATGTGACAATTTCTAATTTAAGAAATAAACTTGTGTTTTGTTTTATGAAATGTAAAATGTAGCAAAAGTCTAGTTTATGCAAGTCTTAAAAAAAACTAAGATTATGTTTTGCTTAGAAACTAAAGTTTACATTTTGTCGTTAACAAAACATAGCGAAGATCGTAAAATATAAATAACGTTTTTAGGCGATATTTGTATTAACAAATGTAATTAAATAAATGTTAATTTTTTTAAAATAAAAATGCCACTTGTCCAATTCTTGTTGTTGCCTATAGTTCACTACTTTAATAGTGTTCACCACATGAACGGGAATATATAGGTCCTCATACTTATAACTTTAGAGAAATGGCAAAACCAACGCTTATACTTAATAGTTTCAAAAAGTTACAATATATACCCCTTTGCATGAAATATGTTACAAAACTTGTTCAAAAACCATGCAAAATGTATTTTTATAAACCAAAAGAGTTTTATAGCTTATGGCTTATTAGTATAGGCTTATTGTTGGTCCACTTTACTTGGTTATCAATAACTAAAAAGCTAATCTAACCAACATATCTGACTTTTTACACAGATGTATAAATGATTAACAATAAAGCAACGTAAAGGTAAGAGACAATATTTTTCAACGTTTAATTCTTTATTAGAAGTTAATAAAAAAGAATCGTACCCAAGTGTTTGCGGAATAACACTTGGGATTGAAACGACAAGTATGGTGTTGACTCCTCTCTAAACTCAAAACAATGTTTGAGTGACAACTGAGGTCACACTGAGCTATCTCAGGGACAATGTTGTTGTTTGGAGGAGTAAAAGTGGTTTGTGAATGCTTTGCATTAATTGCACAAACTTGTCAACTTTTATTCCTCACTTATGTTGCCTATTTATACACAAGTATGAACAACTCTAATATACAATTATACAATGGACATAAGCATTCCTTAATAAAATCTTGATAGATTTTATTCTCTGGCAAGGGAAACTTCTTTGGGTTAAGTCCAAAATGTGCTTTCTAATGACAGACTGGATTTAACCATTTGGGGAAACTTTGACCTTAAAGTGATAAAGCACTTTAGTGAACCAGTTCAAACTTTCCCGCCAAATCTTCAGTCTTCAAGTCTTCAGTCTTCAGTACCTTGATAGTTGTTGAGGAGTCTTGGGTTCAGTGAGTTATTGTCATCCTCACTGAACCCATCACCTTCTTCTTGGCTTAGATGCCACTTACTGAGTTCCGCCTCACTGAATGGAGAACCTTTCTTCTTAGGCTTGGTCCAAGCATCCTGAAGATGACTCACTGAGTTACTGTTCACTCACTGACTTGTTTACACTTAGGTGATTTTACGTTCAAATCCTTGTTAGAAGAAGATTGGGGAATTCAGTGACCCAACAATCTCCCCCTATTTGAACATACAAATAGCCTAAGTGTTTCTTGATTCAGTGTGAGTTGGCAGGGGTCTTCATCTCTTACTGAATGTTGATGTAATTATAAGTAGGACACATAACTTAAACAAAACATCAGAGTTTATTAATAGCTATTACAAGTCCTACAAATTACAAAAAAAAAAAGAAAAAAAAAAAAGAAAAAAAAAAGTGATAGTTGTTGCAGATTAGATGTTCAGTTGATAGCCATGTGCATCAAGCTTAGTCTTCTTTGATCTCAGGAGGTATCTCTCAGGGTGCTCTTTAATCATAGCTTTAAGGTCCTGGCAGAACCTTACATTTTCAGCACATCTAACAGGAGAAGCCAACATCAGGTACATTAGCATCGCCTTAATCCCTGCCCTGTCCATGTCTGATCATCTTTGGAATGCAGGGTTTCCATACTCATCAGTAAAGCATATACCTCTTTCAGGGACTTCAAACACCGCATTGTTCATGAATACGATTCCTTCAGGAAGGGACCTGTCACAATCCAATCCTGGGACCTTGATCTCAGGCTCTAGCTCAACTTGCTTCCTTTTCCTTTTAGAGACCTTTGGTGGAGCAGTCTCTGTTGTTGAATCAGGAAGAAGGGAGGGAATGTTCAGAGCTTCAGGCATTGCTTTCAGTCTGTCATACCTTTCCTTTAGTGACTTGAGAAGGTTAGGTACCACAACATTGTTCTTCTTGGCAATGATGGGACGAAGCTCATCAAATTCAGTGATGCCAAAGTTAGCAAACCTGAATGGTTTGTGGACGTCCATCACTCTTTTATCTGGTCCCCTGAAGACAGTGACCACTGCAGGATTGGTGTTGTGATGGATTTGAAAGTCAGTGATGGTCTCAGGTTTCAGCCTTTCTTTCATCACCCAAGTATACCTTTCAATCCTGGTCTTTCTTATATGAGTGTCCTTCCTGAGATTTGTTTCCCTTTCCCTTTTGAGAGCACTCATTTCTTCTTCCTAAGCCTTTTTAAAGGCTGCACCAGCTTGCTCAGTGGCTAGTGCCTCAGTATCCAGTCCAATCTTTTCAGCCTCCTCATGAACAACCTTAATAAGAGCAGGCTTGCTCATCCTCTCTTCTTCAGCCACCTTTTGTAGTATCTCAATTCTTTCCATGTGAGCTTGAATTTCAGCATTGGTGAGATGATGTACAACTCCATTGATTTCAAGCGGGATTCTGATAGGTTCATCAGGGTCATATCTGACTATGGTTGAGGCAGGCTTGAGCACAATTTCAGGTTTAGAGGTGGTAGAAATACTTTTTCCTCTGTCCTGCCTGAGAGTTGAGGAGACTGGTTCCTCTTGTGGTGGAACTTTAGTGATTGGAACGGTTTCAGTGACATACTCCCCCTCAGTGTGAGAGGGCTGTCCAGCTTCTTGTTCTTCAGTATCAGGGGCTTCAGTAACATTCTCCCCCTTAACATTTGCCTTAACGTCAGTGATGGCAAGTGTTGGAGGTACTGACGAAGAAGTAGACGTACCCTTGAAGGCTTGAAAGATTTCCGTCATTATAGACTTGATTTCCGCAGTATCCTGTTGAATGGTAGATACTTTGGAGTCAAGTGCAGCCTGAGAGTTTTCAAGGGCTGTCATCCTGGACCCCATAGTCCATGCCAGAGAAGTGGACTTTTGGGATTGGGCTGCCACTGATTCTTCTAATGTTGTAAAGGAAGATTTTAGAGACTCCACCGTTGAGCTGAGACCCTAAACATTTGATCCCTTTAGCAAGCCAAGTAACTCAGTGAGGGTCACGGAGTTAACCTGATAAGTCTCAGATGCCTGAAGAAACTTCCTGGTTAGCTCAGGATCATGCTTAACTGATTCTTGAATGGACTGAACCCCTGTGTTCAGCTTGGTGAGAGATTCAAGGATCTGGTTGAGTTGAGAGACCATCTGTGTCAGGGAGTAGGTGACTGAGGAATTCTGTTCCTTGACATCATCATTAAAGTCTTCAACAGCATCTTTGAGATTGTGATAATGAACTGCTTGCTCAGTGTGCATGTTAAACACTTCATCAGTGACCCCCTGTACAAGATATTGGTTATCTTCTTGACGAACTTGGTAAAAACTTTCTTAATGAGAGGAGCTTGATCATCATCTGAGGAATCTGATGCGGAGTTAGTTTTAGCAGCTTCAGTGTCAGAGGGTAGAGGAGACTGAGGGATTGGTTCAGGGACTGTCTCCTCAACCACCATATCATCTCCAGCTTCAAAAATCTCCTCATCGCTGTTAAAGTCATCATCAGAGAACAGGGCTGCCTGAGCATCAGCCAGGGAGTGAATATGTAACAAAAGGTTATCCGGCTCCTCTTCATAAGAAGACTTACCTTCGTTTTGGCCAGGTCCTGGCCCCTCTAATCCAGTAGATTGGGTTTTATCTACCTGGTTCTTAGAGCCAGTTCCCATGTTGTGGGCACCTCCGGGAATGGTTATGGGTTCCATATCAGCGGGTGGCCTTTGTCCCTCTGAATCTTTGTCCCCCGTGACCCCTTCAGACACTGATGGGTGTTTTTCAATGTCATCCTGAGGAATCGTGAATGTTGTGTCCTTATCAGTGGGTTTTTTGTTTCCCTCTGAGTCTTTGGGATGAGTTTTTGTGACCTCAGATAAAAGCTTTGGTTTGCTAATGTCCTCATCAGGCACATGAGTGGTGATGCCCCCTTTCCAACAGGCTTGTTCTGGCCTGTCGAAGGTTTAGGGATGATAACTCCCAGTTGCTTGGGTTGTGATTTACCCGAGCCTTTGGCAGGATGTGAGTATTTGTGGGCCCCCTTCTCAGTGGAGTAGTGCTGCCCCACCGAGGATATAGGCCCCCTAGCTCCCTGAGACCCTGGTTGTGATTTCCCAGAGCCTTTAGCAGGATGTGGAGGTTGGGTTGGTTCCAACTCCACTGACCTGTTTATGTCAGCAGAGCCTTTGAGACGGGTTCACCCGAGGACACTGAGTGTGATGTCTCAGTGCCCTCCGTTGGCCTTTGTTTTGGGGCCAAAGATTAGCTTATGATCCTGAGGGTGTCAGCAGTCAGGGTCTTTTGTTGTTGCCCCCTTTTGTCAGGCTTAGGGTCAGAGGTCTTAGTGGCGAGTGACTTGGGTTGAGTCACCTTCCTGGACCCCTGTCCCTTCTTCCTCTTCACCTTCTTGGTGGGAGAAGGAACTGGTGAGGTTTTGTTGTCACCCTGGATAACAGCGAGCATGTATGTTCTCAAGGTGACAGGTGTAACCTCAATAGGGTCACGAGAGTAATTATCCTTGTGTAAGACATCAGGCTCAAAGCCTACTGCATCAGGCTTAGCATACTCGGACCCTAGCAAGTCTTGCAGGGCGCAGGAAATGAATCTAGGGTATGACATAAGTTTTTCCCTAGACTTCCCACCCAACTTTGCTATGAGGTCCCTGAAGATTATTTCTCCAAGTTCAATCTTTTTACCCTCTATGAGACAGTACACTATCATTGCTTGAGTAGTGTTCAATTGCTCAGTGGAGGATTTATTTCCCTAGAGGACCTGAATGACAAAGGTCATCAGAATCCTCCAGGGGGCTGGAAACCAGATTTTGATGATTGGGGCTTTGGACAGGAGGGCCCCTGGTGTCATCTCAAGGTGATTTTTGACATAGGGCCCAAGTTCCAGTAAAACTTCCTTCACATCTTTTTCAATGGGTTGGGCAGTGAAGGTCTCAGTATAGTCAAGGCCAGTGGCTTTGACAAAGGTTTTGTAGTCAAGAGCTAGGAACTTAGTTTCATTCTTTACTGAGAACCTTATTTTGGCCTCATTTGGTTCATCAGGGTTTTCAACCACCGCTGTGCACCAAAATTCCCTCAAGTAGTCATGATAGATGACAGAGGGGGTTTTTGTGAATGTGGTGGTGAGGAAAAAATTTTGTAGAAACTTCACCACATCCTTGTATTCAGGGAACCCTTGAGGGTAGGCAAAGTTTCCCACCACATTGTTCTTGGTCAGGTCTACGCTTTCCATTTGGAAATCCACATTGGGTACTTATTTGATGACTTTAAAAGAAGCCATTTGTGTTGAGAAAGGTCTGCTTTTGAAAAAAAATTGGTATCAAAGAAGAAACACACGCAGTTTAATCAAATAAATTTTTGAAAACAATTTTGCAAGAGTTTTGATAAGTTTTAAAAGCGTGTGCGTATTTTCTTTGTGGGGGGTATTTATAGGGAATGGATTAGGGTAGTGATGTTGCGGATATCAAAAGTTTTAGTTATTAAACCAAAACGGTATAATAATGTGTGTTTGATATCCGCATTAAATTATCACGATTCCCATTGCCCTATTTTCTTGCAACATGATTATATGAACAGTTGCGTGTCTCTGCAAGAGGCACTTTTGCAGAGTGATGTCATCACACAAATATTTGTGAGAGAGAGAGAGCATTTAATGCTCAGTGGTATTGGTGAGAAAGATGTGGGGGCCCAAGATGTGGATGCCAGTTGTATAAGCGAAATATATTCCTATATTTATTAGGAATCAGTTACCTACCTGGGACATTTACTAACTAAGTACTTAGAGCATTTAGTTAGGGTATTCAATGCCTTTCCACATCTTGAGCCACCTGAATGATTTATCATTCAGGAATGGGTTTGTTCAGGAAGGGTGTGATCAGGGACCTAGAGAATTTACAACAGGTTGGAGCACTTTTGATCAGTTACCTGATTCTATGTCCAACATGCCTAATTTAGCTTTCAATCTTGTGAAAGTGGGTCATCCAAGGGTTTGGTGAAGATATCAGCTAACTGATACTCAGTGGGGATAAAATGTAATTCAATTTCTCCATTCATGATGTGGTCCCTGATGAAGTGGTATCTGATGTCAATGTGTTTGGTTCTTTGATGAAGTACTGGATTATTTGAGATGGCTATAGCACTTGTATTATCACAAAAGATATGTACCATCTTATACAGAATGTCATAGTCACTCAGTTGGCTCTTCATCCATAGTACATTTACACAACATCCTTCAGCAGCCATATATTCAGCTCTAGCTGAGGACATGGCCACTGACTGTTGTTTCTTTGTACTCCAACACACAAGTTTACCACCAAGAAATTGACAGGATCCTGAGGTACTTTTTCTGTCCATATTGCATCCTGCATATTCAGAGTTAGTGTACCCTTTGAGATCAAATCCTGAGCATTTTGGGTAATACAAACCAAGTTTTGATGTACCCTTCAGGTACCTGAAGATTCTCTTGACAGCAGTGAGATGAGACTCTTTTGGATCAGCCTGATATCTGGCACACAGACACACTGAGAATTGGATATCAGGCCTAGATGCAAGTAAGTACATCAGGGAGCCTATCATTCCCCTGTATTGGGTTTGGTTCACTGATTTGCCAGTGAGGTTAGGGCCAAGGTTGTTTGGAGGAACCATAGGAGTCTTTACTGAAGAGCAGTGATGAGTGTGTAAATACTCATCATTTTTATCGTATCTGAACTGCCAAAACATCCAAAAACACTCAGAAATACATCAAAATACAGAAGTTATCCCAAAATTATGTTTTATATGTTTTAGATGCAAAATGTTTAAAAACAAATGAAAAATGAACAAAGTTTGCATAATTGGCAGTTTCAGTCCCTCAAGTTTTATAAATTGACAAAACTAGTCCCTGAAGTTTTAAAACGAAATAAAAGTCAACCCAAGGCATTTAGAAGTAAAATATATTCAAAAACGATCCTTGGGTGAAAAGTTTGAAAAAATTGCAATTTAGTCCCTGAAGTTTCAAAAATGGCAAAAATGGTCCCTGGGTTTTCAAAAATGGAAAATTATCATTCAAAACCTTTGTACTATTTAGACTTGAAAAAATAAACCATTTTTGATAACTTTTAGAAATTTACACTTTTACCCCCTAAAAATCCAAAAATGACACAAATGGTCCTTGGAAGTTTAAAATTGGAAATTATACATTTGTGGCCCTTGGGAATTTAATTTGTGACAAGTTTAGTCCTTGGAAAGATTTTTGGAAGCTTGGCACAACTACACCCTCCATTTTCAGCAAATACATAAATTGGTCCTTGTGATTTAATTTCTACAAACAAACGGATCCCTTTATATTAGTAATAAACCCACCAAAGCAATCCACTCAAACCCAATCCATAAACACAAACCCCCCAAGCCCAAAATAAAAAGCCCACCAACACCCTCACAAGCCCACTTCACACAAAAATAATACCCCCGTTTTTAATATTCCTACCCAGGTCCCAGGTCAAACAAACATCACCATGGTCAAACCATGGTTACCTTTTCCCTTCCAACCCGTGACCCTGCAACCTCTGCCAAACCATCATCAACCTCACTTCCACCAACCTCCATCATCACTCCTACACTCCTCCAAACACCCCAGTCCAAAAACTTGTACCCCTGCCCAAGTTATCAGAAACCACTAGCAAAACCTTTTTCCCGCCAAATTTCATTTGGAAGGCCAAGATCATAAGAAGTCATCCAAGGGCCATTATTGAGTGTGGGAAAGAGAGTGGACCCCCTCCAAGTCTATATAAGTGAAGAAAAACAAAGAAAGAAGGAGTTAGTTAGCTGTAGTAGTTAATTAGAATAGCTTAGTGTAGTATAAGTTTTTATGTGTCGTATGTATTAAAATTCCATCCTTAGTGTAATTTTAAACTTACAATTGTTGTAATAAGTTGTATCAGTGTTAATTAAGCTCAGTTCAAGTAGCAATTCAAAGTTTCTTAGTGGAATTCAGTTTTTGTATAATTTGATGAAAATTTGAGTTGTAATCAAATGTTGTTAAATATAGTGGTTTAGTATCCTGCAAGCTCCCATTAACCTTCCATAAGCATTTCAAGTACCAAAATTAGTTAACTTTAAAATCTAAAAATATAAAATAAAAATAAAAATAAATGAAATCAAAGAGAAGCAGAATGGAGAAAGAAGAAGAAGGAGGCATATGGTTTAGAGCTTAATGGTAAGCCATAGGGTGTGACAGATCTCCATGGTTCTGTGTTGTTGGCTGAGTTCAAATTGTAAGCTTCACTTTTCAATTTTTGCCTTTTACCATATAAGTACTCATTAGTTGTTAATCTTTGGATTTCAATGTTTATTTATTGTTATTTAATTATTATATGTCTTTAAAATTCAGTCTTAGGTTTTATAAATTACTTTCTCTTTAAAAACTTTTCATAACAGTCTGTTAAGAGGGTGTTTGGATTTGTTAAGGTAGCTAGGTTCAAGCATGTTTGAGTTATTGTTTTTGGGTTTCACATGTCAGTTTAGGTTCACTTAGGTCTGAGAAAACATAAAAACCACAGGTCCTTGGTGAAAAAGTCAAAACTCATCCTTAAGTGCTATACATGTTTACTATTGAGAAATTTGAGATTCAACATCACTCAATTTACCTCACAAGTTGTTAAACTAGCCTAATTTAGTTTCACTTTAACTTATTTCATCATACTCAGTAACTAGGAGTAGATTAAACCTCAATAAAGTCAAAGTTCAAAGTTTTCACAAAAAGTCAATTTGCCTTTTCATGCAAAAAGTCAGATATTGGGAGAATTTTGGTAATTTTTGTGTTGAGTATTAGACTTTCATCTTTTGTGAGATCATTATGTACCAGCTCAACTTTGAGGTCTCACCTCTGTTTGACTTTTAAGAATTTTCTATTGGGCTCCACACAACTCCAAACACAGCTGCAGGGGTGGGTGATGCCCTGTATCAGCAGACCTCCACACCACCACCACCTTTGGTGGTTGCTGTAGACCACCATAGTGGGTCCCAAAGGCCTACATTAGGTTCTATGGACTTCCCCTGGCCCTCTTGCTAGTTCAATTTGAAATTTGAGCCAAGGACCCCTTGCCCTCTCCTAAAATTGGCCTACAAGTAAGCTGTTGGACTGTTTGGTTTTGTGGTGGTTGGTATTTCTTATCAGCTTATTTTAAGCTTCTCAGTGAGCTTATTTGGTACTATTAGCTTGTTTCCAACTTACTTAAGCTGTTTTCATCTTATTCCATCCTTGTTTCCCATTTTCTAACTTATTTGCAGCTTATTACTTGGCAGTTTGACCAAAGTCAACTGTCCAAGTAATAAGCACTTGTTGTGCTTCTTTTTGAGTTCCACAAAGTTTTTTTTCTTATAATTTTTACTGTTCATTTTCTATTTTTTTTAATTTAAAATAGTTTAATTAGGTAATTAATATTTAATTAGTAATTAATTAATTGAAAAATCACAAAAAGACAAAAATACATATTTTTAGTTTTAAAACTTATTTTTAGTTATTTTATAATTTTAGAAATTTTACTTTCATTTTTCTAGTACTTAAATAATATTATATTGTATTTAAGTTATTTAAGTATTAATAATTAGTATTAATTAGTATTTAATTAATATTAAATAATTAAATAGTGTAAAAATTTATTTTAATTTTCTAAAAATTTTCTTTTACCTTTAGGTTGGTAAAAAAGTCATTTTCACCCCCTGGGGGTTTTCAGATTTCAGTTTTCACGTTTTATTTTGTACGTTTACGTTATTTAAAACATAAACGTACGCGTTTTAGGTTTTAAACGTTTCTGGTTTTTCCAACTTTCCAATCTTGTTCATATAGCTTACTTAAGCTATTTCATTGTATAAATTAGTAGTGTAATCAATCTCAAACCCTTTCTGTCCAAATTCACTCGATCACAGATCCGTTTGAATACAATCCACACCTCGTCGGGACATCACGACCCGGGGAAACCCTATACTTCCACGGAGATTGACTCTAGGTAGTTTGACCTTGTTGACCATTAACTTGTTCAATTTAGGTTGACCGTTTGGAGCCGATCAAAATTTGGCGCCGCTGCCGGGGAGGTTGTACGCGTTATTCTAAACGGTTTTGCGTATTGGTGAACCTGGATATACATCCATTGTATATTTATCCACCATTGTTCATATTATCTTCTTATTTACACAAAACAGTTCCTGAAAACTTTTTAAAATTAGTTTTCAACGAACACAAAAAACACAAAAAGATTTTCTTTCTTATAAAATGTTTATCAAAAATCCTAAAAATATCCATCTTTACCCTCCTACCTTTTTGATTCTTCATCCCTTTACCCTCTATCCTTTTGATTGTACCTTCTTCCACTTGTCCCATAATTGATTCTAATGGCATCTCTCGATGACGATTTCTTTGAACAAAGGGCCTATGAGAGCAACATTGAAAAACTTATGGCCTTGTCAAAAATATCGAGATGTCGTGTTGATTATGATGGACCTTCGATTCCTATTCCCTCTCCGGTGAGGGAAATGGAACAAGAAACCGGGGTGACAAAGGACCCTGTACTTCCCTTTGACGATGGAAGTGCTAAATACGTCCAACCTACGGTTGTCCAAAAATCTAAGCTCACAATTGCTCCTAAACCGTCAAGAATTGATCCTAACCTTTCACGGTTTACGGTTAAAAGTTTGTCAAGCAAACGTACAGAGCTTAGAGCAGTGACTGGAAAGAACGACTTGCCCAATCTTCACGTTTATCAAGAACAAAAACCCGAGACCATAACGGAAGTGGTGGAAATTCCTAGTTCTAAGAGCACACCACTTGTCCCACCTCCGGATTTTATCCCTTGTGTTTGTTGTGGTGAGCCACTTTTTGGTTTGCCATGTCATTGGTGTACATGTGAACAATGTGGTAATGATATTCGAGACGGAAGTTGTTTGTTTTGTGGTTCGAGGAATTCATTCGCTTATGATCCTAATCAGAACTCATTCAACGACTATTCAAATTTTTCCAATTACCCATCACATTCATACGAGCAAGAATCATAATATCCAAACCACAATGATGCTTCATATCAAAATACACCAAAATTTTCATGTGAATATTGTGGAGGTCCTCACCAAGGTTTTGATTGTCAAAATAATCAAAATTTTGGTTATGACTAATATCCATACAATTCACCAAACCAAACTCAACAGTTTAACTGTTGTGAGTACTGTGGTGGTCCACACTACAGTTCTGATTGTCAATCGGGCAACACGCTTGTCTATGAGCAGTTTCCCGATAACAATTATGACTCAAGCACATACGACTTACAGCCACATCAGTTTTACTGTTGTGAAAACTGTGGAGGTCCTCACTTTAGCTCGGATTGTCAAACAAGGAATCCATTTCCTTGTAACAATTACGACCATTCATTTCAAGACCAACCTCCACAGTACTAGTTGACCCAAGCAACTCCTCAATACCCGCAAGTCCTTTGTCATGAGGTTCTTGAAGCATTTAAAAAATTTAAGGAGGGGTTGGCTACTACATCGTTTCAAGATTCTCATGAGAAATCAATGGCAGAATTACTTGCTGAAGAACGAGATGCTAGAAACGAATTGAGCATGGAAGAATTACTTGCTGAGAAAAGAGCGGCTAAAATACGTGCCAATCTTCGCTATGCTGCTCTATATGATGACGATGATGACAGTGATGATGATGAAGATAACATTGTTATTATTCAAAAAGATTCATCAGATTCATCTTTTGTGATTCCTTCCATGGAGAATCAGGGAGAAAATAATGTGACGAAGTCACTAGCCATTGATCAAATGGAACTTGAAAATTCCATAACTGCTAGTACTTCTAAACTCCCTCAGTCTATTGATATCACACCCGAAGTTCACACTCACTCTCTAAACATGGGGGACGAGCATCTTAGCACTGTTCCTAAAAAGGAATCGGACAAATTCATAAAGTCTAGTGTTGAGAACCTTGTCCCAATCCCAGGAGAGTCACAGGGAACATTTGATCATGTGTGTGACCTACCTTCTCCCCCTGAAAATCCAAAAGATCATTTTGAGACTTTCTCCGATTTTAATGATGATTGTGCATCTTATGGAGAAGTTGAGTATGAAGAGGCACCACTACCTCATTCTGATGTTGACCCTCTAATTGAGGAGTTCACAGATGAACTTACTCACATCAATCCACTTTCATCGGGAAGTGATGATGGTCTCCTTAACTCCGAAGCCGAAATTGAAAGTCTCTTAAATCATGATCTGTCACTCACTTCTGATCCCAACAGCCCAATAGAGAATGATAATGTCTTTGTTCCCGAAACATTCAATACTACTCTCACCAATCCTCTATTTGAATTCGAATCTGAATTCACTTTGATTTCTGATAATCCACTCTTTGATATTCAGAATAAGGATAGTGATGAGTCCACAATGGAACATGAGTTCACAAATTCACATCTTGTGAATAATTCTCTTCATGAGGAGTTCTCCGGTGAACTCACTCATCATATCATGACTCCTCCGGAGTTTGATAGCCCGGGGGGAGATTCACTCAATCATGAGGATTTGCAAATTCCCACCCACCCTCCCGGGATATTTTTTAGCTTAACCCTTGAAATCAAAATTCAGGCTAATGAGCCTGTTCTCGAGGAAGAAGATCAAATCATGATTTTCATCATGGTTTTCTTCCTTTTCTTCACCTATAAGGTGACTTCTTCTCTTCTTCACTCCCACGGGAATGAAGATACCATCTTTGATCCCGGCATTTTCATTTACCATTATCTTGAGCCGGGATTATATCTCGTCGGTGTGGAACTTTCACGTGCTTCAAATGTTTGTCCAAACATCTTGAATGAAAGTCCGATGGAGATTGTTTCTTCCACATCATGCTTCCCAAGGACAAATGAATTCGGGGTCGAGTCAAGCTAGCGACTCGGTAAACAAAAAGAGTAGCATGTACTTAGGGTTTTCACCCTAAGTGTGGGGGAGTTATCCCCGTTGTGGTTACAAAGAAAGTGAAAAACAAAATGGTGTTTTCCACATTTAGCTTGTAATGTTGCCCTTTAACGTTCCAAGAGTCGGCATAATAGCCGGGACTTTGAATATTGAGGACAATATTCATTCTAAGTGTGTGTGTGTGGGGGGGGGGGGGGGGTATTCGCTATTTTAGCGAATTTTATCACATTTTACTATCTAATACCCCCGTTTTAGGCAAAAATCTAAAAAAAAAATATTTCACTTGAGTTTCAAAATTTTTTGGTTATCAGTCCGCCATGTCTAACCGAAAAAAGGATTGGCTAATCCAGGAGCAAACGGCTCTTGGTAAAGATATCTCAAATCCGTTGATGGCTTGCAATTTGCCCAAAATTGTATGGTAAATCAACTCGCCATATCCCATAAAGTGAATGAGTTGGCTAGCCCGCAAGATTATGGCTTGTGGTAAAAGTAGTGGAAAAACCATAATTGGTAATCAGCTCACCAAGATGTTGACTTTGTCCATCAAGAGTTGGCTAGTCCAGAAGCAAACGGCTTTTGGTAAAGACTAATCAAATCCGTTGACAGCTGGTGGTTTGCTCAAAATCACATGGTTATCAGGTGGACCATAGTTCTTACTTGAATCGATACATCTGGCTACTCCAGAAGTGATGGCTTTTGGTAAAGAGTTTCAAATCCATTAAGTTTTTCTCAAAAGATTGCTAGGGACTAGCAATAGTTTAGTGTGGGGGATTGATGAGTGTGTAAATACTCATCATTTTTATCGTATCTGAACTGCCAAAACATCCAAAAACACTCAGAAACGCATCAAAATACAGAAATTATCCCAAAATTGTTTTTTATATGTTTTAGATGTAAAATGTTTAAAAACAAATGAAAAATGAACAAAGTTTGCATAATTGGCAGTTTCAGTCCCTCAAGTTTTATAAATTGACAAAACTAGTCCCTGAAGTTTTAAAACGAAATAAAAGTCAACCCAAGGCATTTAAAAGTAAAATATATTCAAAAACGATCCTTGGGTGAAAATTTTGAGAAAATTGCAATTTAGTCCCTGAAGTTTCAAAAATGGCAAAAAAGGTCCTTGGGTTTTCAAAAATGGAAAATTATCATTCAAAACCTTTGTACTATTTAGACTTGCCAAAATAAACCATTTTTGATAACTTTTGGAAATTTACACTTTTACCCCCTAAAAATCCAAAAATGACACAAATGGTCCTTGGAAGTTTAAAATTGGAAATTATACATTTGTGGCCCTTGGGAATTTAATTTGTGACAAGTTTAGTCCTTGGAAAGATTTTTGGAAGCTTGGCACAACTACACCCTCCATTTTCAGCAAATACATAAATTGGTCCTTGTGATTTAATTTCTACAAACAAACGGATCCCTTTGTATTAGTAATAAACCCACCAAAGCAATCCACTCAAACCCAATCCATAAACACAAACCCCCCAAGCCCAAAATAAAAAGCCCACCAACACCCTCACAAGCCCACTTCACACAAAAATAATACCCCCGTTTTTAATATTCCTACCCAGGTCCCAGGTCAAACAAACATCACCATGGTCAAACCATGGTTACCTTTTCCCTTCCAACCCGTGACCCTGCAACCTCTGCCAAACCATCATCAACCTCACTTCCACCCACCTCCATCATCACTCCTACACTCCTCCAAACACCCCAGTCCAAAAACTTGTAGCCCTGCCCAAGTTATCATAAACCACTAGCAAAACCTTTTTCCCGCCAAATTTCATTTGGAAGGCCAAGATCATAAGAAGTCATCCAAGGGCCATTATTGAGTGTGGGAAAGAGAGTGGACCCCCTCCAAGTCTATATAAGTGAAGAAAAACAAAGAAAGAAGGAGTTAGTTAGCTGTAGTAGTTAATTAGAATAGCTTAGTGTAGTATAAGTTTTTATGTGTCGTATGTATTAAAATTCCATCCTTAGTGTAATTTTAAACTTACAATTGTTGTAATAAGTTGTATCAGTGTTAATTATGCTCAGTTCAAGTAGCAATTCAAAGTTTCTTAGTGGAATTCAGTTTTTCTATAATTTGATGAAAATTTGAGTTGTAATCAAATGTTGTTAAATATAGTGGTTTAGTATCCTGCAAGCTCCCATTAACCTTCCATAAGCATTTCAAGTACCAAAATTAGTTTACTTTAAAATCTAAAACTATAAAATAAAAATAAAAATAAATGAAATCAAAGAGAAGCAGAATGGAGAAAGAAGAAGAATGAGGCATATGGTTTAGAGCTTAATGGTAAGCCATAGGGTGTGACAGATCTCCATGGTTCTGTGTTGTTGGCTGAGTTCAAATTGTAAGCTTCACTTTTCAATTTTTGCCTTTTACCATATAAGTACTCATTAGTTGTTAATCTTTGGATTTCAATGTTTATTTATTGTTATTTAATTATTATATGTCTTTAAAATTCAGTCTTAGGTTTTATAAATTACTTTCTCTTTAAAAACGTTTCATAACAATCTGTTAAGAGGGTGTTTGGATTTGTTAAGGTAGCTAGGTTCAAGCATGTTTGAGTTATTGTTTTTGGGTTTCACATGTCAGTTTAGGTTCACTTAGGTCTGAGAAAACATAAAAACCACTGGTCCTTGGTGAAAAAGTCAAAACTCATCCTTAAGTGCTATACATGTTTACTGTTGAGAAATTTTAGATTCAACATCACTCATTTTACCTCACAAGTTGTTAAACTAGCCTAATTTAGTTTCACTTTAACTTATTTCATCATATTCAGTAACTAGGAGTAGATTAAACCTCAATAAAGTCAAAGTTCAAAGTTTTCACAAAAAGTCAATTTGCCTTTTCATGCAAAAAGTCAGATATTGGGAGAATTTTGGTAATTTTTGTGTTGAGTATTAGACTTTCATCTTTTGTGAGATCATTATGTACCAGCTCAACTTTGAGGTCTCACCTCTCTTTGATTTTTAAGAATTTTCTATTGGGCTCCACACACCTCCAAACACAGCTGCAGGGGTGGGTGATGCCCTGTATCAGCAGACCTCCACACCACCACCAACTTTGGTGTTTGTTGTAGACCACCATAGTGGGTCCCACAGGCCCCCATTAGGTTCTTTGGACTTCCCCTGGCCCTCTTGCTAGTTCAATTTGAAATTTGAGCCAAGGACCCCTTGCCCTCTCCTAAAATTGGCCTACAAGTTAGCTGTTGGACTGTTTGGTTTTGTGGTGGTTGGTATTGCTTATCAGCTTATTTTAAGCTGACCAAAGTCAACTGTCCAAGTAATAAGCACTTGTTGTACTTCTTTTTTAGTTCCACAAAGTTTTTTTTCACAAAAGTTTTTCAATTTTAAGTATAAAATAGTTTTCTAAATGAAAAATCCAGAAAAAACAAATTAATTTCAAGTGATAGTTTCTATTTAATTTTATTTATCTTTTAATTTTCATTTTTAAATTTTTGTTAAGCACTTAGCATTTTTATATTTTTCTTAAATTCCTTTTATGTTAAAGTAATTTCAGTAATTTTTCTAGATTTTAATTTTCTCTTTTAGTATTAATTAGATTTAATATTAGTTTTATTATTAATTAATTAATAATTAAGTATTAAATAGCATAATTAGTTTTTATAAAGTAAACCCTAGTTTTTATATTTTTCCTAGCTTTTATATAATGTAAAATAATTTTAGGAATTTTCTTATAATTTTTACTGTTCATTTTCTATTTTTTTTAATTTAAAATAGTTTAATTAGGTAATTAATATTTAATTAGTAATTAATTAATAAAAAAATCACAAAAAGACAAAAATACATATTTTTAGTTTTAGAACTTATTTTTAGTTATTTTATAATTTTAGAAATTTTACTTTCATTTTTCTAGTACTTAAATAATATTATATTTTATTTAAGTTATTTAAGTATTAATAATTAGTATTAATTAGTATTTAATTAATATTAAATAATTATATAGTGTAAAAATTTATTTTAATTTTCTAAAAATTTTCTTTTACCCTTAGGTTTGTAAAAAAAGTCATTTTCACCCCCTGGGGTTTTCAGATTTCATTTTTCACGTTTTATTTTGTACGTTTACGTTATTTAAAACATAAACGTACGCGTTTTAGGTTTTAAATGTTTATGGTTTTTCCAACTTTCCAGTCTTGTTCATATAGCTTACTTAAGCTATTTCATTGTATAAATTAGTAGTGTAATCAATCTCAAACCCTTTCTGTCCAAATTCACTCGATCACAGATCCGTTTGAATACAATCCACACCTTGTCGGGACATCACGACCCGGGAAAACCCTATACATCCACAGAGATTGACTCTAGGCAGTTTGACCTTGTTGACCATTAACTTGTTCAATTTAGGTTGACCGTTTGGAGCCGATCAAAATTTGGCGCCGCTGCCGGGGAGGTTGTGCGCGTTATTCTAAACGGTTTTGCGTATTGGTAAACCTGGATATACATCCATTGTATATTTATCCACCATTGTTCATATTATCTTCTTATTTACACAAAACAGTTCCTGAAAACTTTTTAAAATCAGTTTTCAACGAACACAAAAAACACAAAAAGATTTTCTTTCTTTTAAAATGTTTATCAAAAATCCTAAAAATATCCATCTTTACCCTCCTACCTTTTTGATTCTTCATCCCTTTACCCTCTATCCTTTTGATTCTACCTTATTCCACTTGTCCCATAATTGATTCTAATGGCATCTCTCGTTGACGATTTCTTTGAACAAAGGGCCTATGAGAGCAACATTGAAAAACTTATGGCCTTGTCAAAAATATCGAGATGTCGTGTTGATTATGATGGACCTTCGATTCCTATTCCCTCTCCGGTGAGGGAAATGGAACAAGAAACCGGGGTGACAAAGGACCCTGTACTTCCCTCTGACGATGGAAGTGCTAAATTCTTCCAACCTACGGTTGTCCAAAAATCTAAGCTGACAATTGCTCCTAAACCGTCAAGAATTGATCCTAACCTTTCACGGTTTACGGTTAAAAGTTTGTCAAGCAAACGTACAGAGCTTAGAGCAGTGACTGAAAAGAACGACTTGCCCAATCTTCACGTTTATCAAGAACAAAAACCCGAGACCATAACGGAAGTGGTGGAAATTCCTAGCTCTAAGAGCACACCACTTGTCCCACCTCCGGATTTTATCCCTTGTGTTGGTTGTGGTGAGCCACTTTTTGGTTTGCCATGTTGTTGGTGTACATGTGAACAATGTGGTAATGATATTCGAGACGGAAGTTGTTTGTTTTGTGGTTCGAGGAATTCATTCGCTTATGATCCTAATCAGAACTCATTCAACGACTCTTCAAATTTTTCCAATTACCCATCACATTCATACGAGCAAGAATCATATTATCCAAACAACAATGATGCTTCGTATCAAAATACACCAAACTTTTCGTGTGAATATTGTGGAGGTCCTCACCAAGGTTTTGATTATCAAAATAATCAAAATTTTGGTTATGACCAATATCCATACAATTCACCAAACCAAACTCAACAGTTTAACTGTTGTGAGTATTGTGGTGGTCCACACTACAGTTCTGATTGTCAATCGGGCAACACGCTTGTCTATGAGCAGTTTCCCGATAACAATTATGACTCAAGCACATACAACTCACAGCCACGTCAGTTTTACTGTTGTGAAAACTGTGGAGGTCCTCACTTTAGCTCGGATTGTCAAACAGGGAATCCATTTCCTTGTAACAATTACGACCATTCATTTCAAGACCAACCTCCACAGTACTAGTTGACCCAAGCAACTCCTCAATACCCGCAAGACCTTTGTCATGAGGTTCTTGAAGCATTTAAAAAATTTAAGGAGGGGTTGGCTACTACATCGTTTCAAGATTCTCGTGAGAAATCAATGGCAGAATTACTTACTGAAGAACGAGATGCTAGAAACGAATTGAGCATGGAAGAATTACTTGCTGAGCAAAGAGCGGCTAAAATACGTGCCAATCTTCGCTATGCTGCTCTATATGATGACGATGATGACAGTGATGATGATGAAGATAACATTGTTATTATTCAAAAAGATTCATCAGATTCAACTTTTGTGATTCCTTCCATGGAGAATCAGGGAGAAAATAATGTGACGAAGTCACTAGCCGTTGATCAAATGGAACTTGAAAATTCCATAACTGCTAGTACTTCTAAACTCCCTCAGTCTATTGATATCACACCCGAAGTTCACACTCACTCTCTAAACATGGGGGACGAGCATCTTAGCACTGTTCCTAATAAGGAATCGGACGAATTCATAAAGTCTAGTGTTGAGAACCTTGTCCCAATCCTAGGAGAGTCACAGGGAACATTTGATCATGTGTGTGACCTACCTTCTCCCCCTGAAAATCCAAAAGATCATTTTGAGACTTTCTCCGATTTTAATGATGATTGTGCATCTTATGGAGAAGTTGAGTATGAAGAGGCACCACTACCTCATTCTGATGTTGACCCTCTAATTGAGGAGTTCACAGATGAACTTACTCACATCAATCCACTTTCATCGGGAAGTGATGATGGTCTCCTTAACTCCGAAGCCGAAATAGAAAGTCTCTTAAATCATGATCTGTCACTCACTTCTGATCCCAACAGTCCAATAGAGAATGATAATCTCTTTGTTCCCGAAACATTCAATACTACTCTCACCAATCCTCTATTTGAATTCGAATCTGAATTCACTTTGATTTATGATAATCCACTCTTTGATATTCAGAATGAGGATAGTGATGAGTCCACAATGGAACATGAGTTCACAAATTCACATCTTGTGAATAATTCTCTTCATGAGGAGTTCTCCGGTGAACTCACTCATCATATCATGACTCCTTCGGAGTTTGATAGCCCTGGGGAGATGCACTCAATCATGAGGATTTACAAATTCCCACCCACCCTCCCGGGATATTTTTTAGCTTAACCCTTGAAATCAAAATTCAGGCTAATGAGCCTGTTCTCGAGGAAGAAGATCAAATCATGATTTTCATCATGGTTTTCTTCCTTTTCTTCACCTATAAAGTGACTTCTTCTCTTCTTCACTCCTACGGGAATGAAGATACCATCTTTGATCCCGGCATTTTCATTTACCATTATCTTGAGCCGGGATTATATCTCGTCGGTGTGGAACTTTCACGTGCTTCAAATGTTTGTCCAAACATCTTGAATGAAAGTCCGATGAAGATTGTTTCTTCAACATCATGCTTCCCAAGGACAAATGAATTCGGGGTCGAGTCAAGCTAGCGACTCGGTAAACAAAAACAGTAGCATGTACTTAGGGTTTTCACCCTAAGTGTGGGGGAGTTATCCCCGTTGTGGTTACAAAGAAAGTGAAAAACAAAATGGTGTTTTTCACATTTAGCTTGTAATGTTGCCCTTTAACGTTCCAAGAGTCGGCATAATAGCCGGGACTTTGAATATTGAGGACAATATTCATTCTAAGTGTGTGTGTGTGTGGGGGGGGGGGGGGGGGGTATTCGCTATTTTAGCGAATTTTATCACATTTTACTATCTAATACCCCTGTTTTTGGCAAAAATTAAAAAAAAAAAATTCACTTGAGTTTCAAAATTTTTTTGGTTATCAGTCCGCCATGTCTAACCGACAAAAGGATTGGCTAATCCAGGAGCAAACGGCTCTTGGTAAAGATATCTCAAATCCGTTGATGGCTTGCAATTTGCCCAAAACTGTATGGTAAATCAACTCACCATATCCCATAAAGTGAATGAGTTGGCTAGCCCGCAAGACTATGGCTTGTGGTAAAGGCAGTGGAAAAACCATAATTGGTAATCAGCTCACCAAGATGTTGACTTTGTCCATCAAGAGTTGGCTAGTCCAGAAGCAAACGGCTTTTGGTAAAGACTAATCAAATCCGTTGACAGCTGGTGGTTTGCTCAAAATCACATGGTTATCAGGTGGACCATAGTTCTTAGTTGAATCGATACATCTGGCTACTCCAGAAGTGATGGCTTTTGGTAAAGAGTTTCAAATCCATTAAGTTTTTCTCAAAAGATTGCTAGGGACTAGCAATAGTTTAGTGTGGGGGATTGATGAGTGTGTAAATACTCATCATTTTTATCGTATCTGAACTGCCAAAACATCCAAAAACACTCAGAAACGCATCAAAATACAGAAATTATCCCAAAATTGGTTTTTATATGTTTTAGATGCAAAATGTTTAAAAACAAATGAAAAACGAACAAAGTTTGCATAATTGGCAGTTTCAGTCCCTCAAGTTTCATAAAATGACAAAACTAGTCCCTGAAGTTTTAAAACGAAAGAAAAGTCAACCCAAGGCATTTAAAAGTAAAATATGTTCAAAAACGATCCTTGGGTGAAAAGTTTGAGAAAATTGCAATTTAGTTCCTGAAGTTTCAAAAATGGCAAAAATGGTCCCTGGGTTTTCAAAAATGGAAAATTATCATTCAAAACCTTTGTACTATTTAGACTTGGCAAAATAAACCATTTTTGATAACTTTTGGAAATTTACACTTTTACCCCCTAAAAATCCAAAAATGACACAAATGGTCCTTGGAAGTTTACAATTGGAAATTATACATTTGTGGCTTTTGGGAATTTAATTTGTGACAAGTTTAGTCCATGGAAATATTTTTGGAAGCTTGGCACAACTACACCCTCCATTTTCAGCAAATACACAAATTGGTCCTTGTGATTTAATTTCTACAAACAAACGGATCCCTTTGTATTTGTAATAAACCCACCAAAACAATCCACTCAAACCCAATCCACAAACACAAACCCCCCAAGCCCAAAATAAAAAGCCCACCAACACCCTCACAAGCCCACTCCACACAAAAATAATACCCCCGTTTTTAATATTCCTACCCAGGTCCCAGGTCAAACAAACATCACCATGGTGAAACCATGGTTACCTTTTCCCTTCCAACCTGTGACCCTGCAACCTCTGCCAAACCATCATCAACCTCACTTCCACCCACATCCATCATCACTCCTACACTCCTCCAAATACCCCAGTCCAAAAACTTGTACCCCTGCCCAAGTTATCAGAAACCACTAGCAAAACCTTTTTCCCGCCAAATTTCGTTTGGAAGGCCAAGATCATAAGAAGTCATCCAAGGGCCATTATTGAGTGTGGGAAAGAGAGTGGACCCCCTCCAAGTCTATATAAGTGAAGAAAAACAAAGAAAGAAGGAGTTAGTTAGCTGTAGTAGTTAATTAGAATAGTTTAGTGTAGTATAAGTTTTTATGTGTCGTATGTATTAAAATTCCATCCTTAGTGTAATTTTAAACTTACAATTGTTGTAATAAGTTGTATCAGTGTTAATTAAGCTCATTTCAAGTAGCAATTCAAAGTTTCTTAGTGGAATTCAGTTTTTGTATAATTTGATGAAAATTTGAGTTGTAATCAAATGTTGTTAAATATAGTGGTTTAGTATCCTGCAAGCTCCCATTAACCTTCCATAAGCATTTCAAGTACCAAAATTAGTTTACTTTAAAATCTAAAAATATTAAATAAAAATAAAAATAAATGAAATCAAAGAGAAGCAGAATGGAGAAAGAAGAAGAAGGAGGCATATGGTTTAGAGCTTAATGGTAAGCCATAGGGTGTGACAGATCTCCATGGTTCTGTGTTGTTGGCTGAGTTCAAATTGTAAGCTTCACTTTTCAATTTTTGCCTTTTACCATATAATACTCATTAGTTGTTAATATTTGGATTTCAATGTTTATTTATTGTTATTTAATTATTATATGTCTTTAAAATTCAGTCTTAGGTTTTATAAATTACTTTCTCTTTAAAAACTTTTCATAACAGTCTGTTAAGAGGGTGTTTGGATTTGTTAAGGTAGCTAGGTTCAAGCATGTTTGAGTTGTTGTTTTTGGGTTTCACATGTCAGTTTAGGTTCACTTAGGTCTGAGAAAACATAAAAACCACAGGTCCTTGGTGAAAAAGTCAAAACTCATCCTTGCAATACATGTTTACTGTTGAGAAATTTGAGATTCAACATCACTCATTTTACCTCACAAGTTGTTAAACTAGCCTAATTTAGTTTTACTTTAATTTATTTCATCATATTCAGTAACTAGGAGTAGATTAAACCTCAATAAAGTCAAAGTTCAAAGTTTTCACAAAAAGTCAATTTGCCTTTTCATGCAAAAAGTCAGATATTGGGAGAATTTTGGTAATTTTTGTGTTGAGTATTAGACTTTCATCTTTTGTGAGATCATTATGTACCAGCTCAACTTTGAGGTCTCATCTCTCTTTGATTTTTAAGAATTTTCTATTGGGCCCCACACACCTCCAAACACAGCTGCAGGGGTGGGTGATGCCCTGCATCAGCAGACTCCACACCACCACCACCTTTGGTGGTTGCTGTAGACCACCATAGTGGGTCCCACAGGCCCCCATTAGGTTCTTCGGAATCCCCCTGGCCCTCTTGCTAGTTCAATTTGAAAATTGAGCCAGTGACCCCTTGCCCTCTCCTAAAATTGGCCTACAAGTTAGCTGTTGGACTGTTTGGTTTTGTGGTGGTTGGTATTGCTTATCAGCTTATTTTAAGCTTTTCAGTGAGCTTATTTGGTTCTATTAGCTTGTTTCCAACTTACTTAAGCTGTTTTCATCTTATTCCATCCTTGTTTCCCATTTTCTAACTTATTTGCAGCTTATTACTTGGTCGTTTGACCAAAGTCAACTGTCCAAGTAATAAGCACTTGTTGTGCTTCTTTTTGAGTTCCACAAAGTTTTTTTTTTCACAAAAGTTTTTCAATTTTAAGTATAAAATAGTTTTTTAAAAGAAAAATCCAGAAAAAACAAATTAATTTCAAGTGATAGTTTCTATTTAATTTTATTTATCTTTTAATTTTCATTTTTAAATTTTTGTTAAGCACTTAGCATTTTTATATTTTTCTTAAATTTCTTTTATGTTAAAGTAATTTCAGTAATTTTTCTAGATTTTAATTTTTTCTTTTAGTATTAACTAGATTTAATATTAGTTTTATTATTAATTAATTAATAATTAAGTATTAAATAGCATAATTAGTTTTTATAAAGTAAACCCTAGTTTTTATATTTTTCCTAGCTTTTATATAATGTAAAATAATTTTAGGAATTTTCTTATAATTTTTACTGTTCATTTTCTATTTTTTTTTTAATTTAAAATAGTTTAATTAGGTAATTAATATTTAATTAGTAATTAATTAATAGAAAATTCACAAAAAGACAAAAATACATATTTTTAGTTTTAAAACTTATTTTTAGTTGTTTTATAATTTTAGAAATTTTACTTTCATTTTTCTAGTACTTAAATAATATTATATTGTATTTAAGTTATTTAAGTATTAATAGTTAGTATTAATTAGTATTTAATTAATATTAAATAATTAAATAGTGTAAAAATTTATTTTAATTTTCTAAAAATTTTCTTTTACCCTTAGGTTTGTAAAAAAAGTCATTTTCACCCCCTGCGGGTTTTCAGATTTCAGTTTTCACGTTTTATTTTGTACGTTTACGTTATTTAAAACAAAAACGTACACGTTTTAGGTTTTAAATGTTTCTGGTTTTTCCAACTTTCCAGTCTTGTTCAGATAGCTTACTTAAGCTATTTCATTGTATAAATCAGTAGTGTAATCAATCTCAAACCCTTTATGTCCAAATTCACTCGATCACAGATCCGTTTGAATACAATCCACACCTCGTCGGGACATAACGACCCGGGGAAACCCTATACTTCCACGGAGATTGACTCTAGGCAGTTTTACCTTGTTGACCATTAACTTGGTCAATTTAGGTTGACCGTTTGGGGCCGATCAAGCAGTCGGTGAGCTCATACTTCTTCAGTAGGTTCCTCTAGTATTTTTCTTGACAAATGGATATTCCTCTGTCAGTTTGTTTGATTTGTAGTCCAAGAAAGTAAGTGAGTTCACCCATCATGCTCATTTTAAACTTTATGGTCATCAGTTTTTCAAACTGTTTGCAAAGTTTGTAACTTGTTGAGCCAAAGATGATGTCATCAACATACACTTGAACCAGGATGACATCACTTTTTGTTCTGTAGACGAACAGTGTGTTGTCAATCTTTCCTCTAACAAACTTGTTTTTGATCAGGAAGGCTGAAAGAGTTTCATACCATGCCCTGGGAGCTTGTTTCAGTCCATAAAAGGCCTTGTTAAGCTTGTAGACATGGTTGGGGTATTCACTACTTTCAAAACCAGGAGGTTGTTGCACATAGACATCTTCTTTGATGTTACCATTTAGGATTACACTTTTGACATCCATTTGGTAAACTTTAAAGTTCATGTAGGTTGCATAGGCTAGAAAGATCCTGATGGCTTCCATTCTAGCAACATGTGCAAAGGTTTCCTCATAGTCTTCCTGTTGATTATATCATTTGGCAACCAGTCTTGCTTTGTTTTTGATGACTGTGCCATTCTCATCAGTCTTGTTTTTAAAGACCCATTTCATACCAATGATTAAAACACCCTGGGGGCATTCAACAAGGGTCATGACATCATTTCTGTCAAATTGTTCCAATTCATCTCTCATGGCCTGAACCCAACTTTCATAAGTCATGGCTTCTTTGATATTTTTAGGCTTTATTTCAGAGAGATAGTCAGCATAAAGACATATATTGGCAGAGGCTGCCTTGAGTTTTGCAGCCATGCTTCTTGTGAGCATGCCTTCAGTGGGTTCACCGATGATGTTCACAAGCTCAATAATTTTGGATCTTGTCCAGCTATCCTAAGGTTTGGGATAGGAAATTGAGCTTGAAGGAGCCTGATTAGGTTCAGACACAGGAACATGATGTGACTCATCAATATGTGCTTCAGTGACATTTTTGGGAACAACTTGCTTTGAGGGTTCCTGAACAATTTTTTCAGTGGCTGCAGTCTCATTGGAGACCTGCTGAGTTTCAATGAACTCACTGGTGGTTGGTTGGGGTAGGTTGTGAGGGATGATATAGTAGGAGACATCAGTATCAACTTGGTATTGGGTTGAGGTGTTGTTCTCAGGATGATACTCATCAGGAGGATACCTTGATGAGTCATAAATACCAATTTCTTCAGCTAAGGAATTTGAGAACCTGATGGATTCAGTGCTCTCATCAACAGTTATGTGATAAGTTTCCTCAGTTTGTTGTCTCTTTGTGTTGAACACCCTAAAGGCTTTGGAAACCAGAGAATATCCCAGGAAGTATCCATCATCAGCTTTGGCATCAAATTTACCCAAGTGATCTTTGTGATTATGAATAAACACAAGACACCCAAATACATGAAAGTAGCTAATGTCAGGGATCCTTCCTTTGAATATCTCATAAGGAGTCTTATTGTGCCTTTTCACAATGATTGACCTATTTTGAGTGTAGCAAGCTGTTTTGACTGCCTCAGTCCAGAAATGTTATGAGAGGACTGAGTCATTTAACATTGTCCTTGCTGTCTCAATGAGTGTTCTATTTCTCCTTTCAGGTACTCCATTTTGTTCAGGAGTATAGGGAGAAGTGAAATGTTGAGAAATTCCTTTCTCATCACAAAAACACTCAAGGTCTTGGTTTTTGAATTCAGTGCCATTGTCAGTTCTAATTTGTTTAACTTTGACATCATTTTGATTTTCAATGTTCCTGACAAATGACGTGATGGTTTCAGCTGCCTGACTCTTTTTGGTCAGGAAGTAAACCCAAGTGTATCTTGAGTATTCATCCACTATGACCAGAGTATACTTCTTATGGTGAATGGACATTTGACTGACAGATCCAAAAAGGTCCATATGGAGAAGATGTAGGCAGCTTTCGATAGAAAAGGTTTGTTTGGTTTTGAATGATGCCCTGTGGTGTTTTCCTTTTTCACAAGTAGAACAAGGCTTGTCTTTGGTATACACCAGGGATGGAAGGCCCAGAACTTTGTTCTGTTTGGCCAGGTTGTTGATACTCTTAAAATTAAGATGAGAGAGTCTCTTATGCCAGAGCCAGTTGATTGTCTCACTTGCCTTTGAGAATAGACAAGTCCCATTTTGAGTCAGGGATGACATGTCTAAGACATAAACATCATCCCTCCTGGGGGCAATCAACACTACTTCCTTGTTGGCATTAAAGATGGTCCCTCTCTTGTCATCAAACTGAACTATGTATTTTGCATCACATAGTTGGGAGACACTTATCATATTGTACTTGAGACCATTAATATAAGCTATTCTGGTAAAAACTATTCCATTGCAGTTTACTGAACCATAACCTTCAGTGGGAGCTGATGAGTTATCACCAAATACTACTTTGGGTCCTGGTTCTTCCACATATTTGTGCAGATAACTTTTCACACCAGTCATACTCCTAGAGCATCCACTGTCGAGGTGCCAAGTAGGATCCCTGATGTGTTTATGCACAAACAGTAAACTGGGTTAGGTTTTCTTGTTGACCCACCTTCTAGTGGGCTTAGTCCTCAGGGACTTTTTGAATTTAGCTAATGAATCATGGTTTGAAGTTATGTGTACTGAGCTTCCACATATTTTACATTTTGTGGAGGTTGATGCCTTAGTTAACTGAGAAGTGTTGGTGGGGTTTTTCTTCTGGACTGAATGATCTTGTCATGTCCCTTGGTTTCATGGGAGGGATCTCCACAGATGTCACAACAATTTTTCATCATACAATCATCAGGAAGATGATCATTGAAACCACAGTGAGGACATGGCAAGAAAGGCTTAGCCTTCAGTCTCTATTTGGAAGGTGTGGCATACTGATAGCCTTGAGTATTGTATAGACCTTGTGCTTTTAAAGAACCAGTATGAGAGATGTGATCACAAGTTCTGTGGTCCTCTTGTTTGCATATCATGCAGAACAGGACTCTGTAGCATTTATCAGTGCTGTGATTAGGATAATTGCACAGCTCACATCTCCCTGAAGGTCTGGGTGTGGTTTTTGCTTTAGAAGAACTTGAGGATACTGATGCATTTTTAAATTTTGAGTCAGAAGATTTTTCAGTGGACTTAATTTTCTCACTCAGCATCCTGACAAGTTCAGCAAGCTGATCAAATTTTGAATCAGTGCTTTCAGGTTTCAATTCAGTAGGCACTGAAGGTGTGTGGTGTTCAGTGGGTGCAGGAGTAGGTCTCTTCAGAATAGTCTTTCCTAACCCTGATTTCTCCTTTGGAGAATGGAGTTGATAGACTGATGGTGCAAGGTCATAATTGGGTTCAGCTCCCTGAAGTTGTTTCAGTGGAGGGAGTGCTGATTGAGAATCATACTTAGACTCAGTAGGACTAAGTTCATCAGTGACTCCTAGCAACTCCTTAATAGCCTGACTTTCAGGCTCTAGAATTCTTCCAGTGTTAAAGTTTGGCAGTTTACTGTCAGGATTGATTCTTTCAATCTAATCACTGGGTTTAGGAGCAAGTTCTTTGCTAGAAAGTATGTTGGCTGACAGAAAAGTTGTTGAATGGCTACTCTCCCCAGACTCTTCAGTGAGTTGATCTTCACCCATAGCAGCCTTTTTGGTGCTGGGTGTAAGACTCAGTGTTTCATAAAGTTTGGGGTTTTTCGGAGTCCATTTCCAAATAACAGCCTTTTCTTTCTTAAGTTCGTCCTGAAGAGCTTGATTTTGTTTTACAAGTTCAGAATTTTGAATTTGAAGTGTTACACTTTCAATCTTAGCTTGTTTTAAAGCAAGTAGTTCATCTCCACATTGATTTAATTCAAAACTCAATTTGTTAAATTTTGAAAACAAATTAAGTCTTTGCTCTTCAACATACTTAAGATCAACATTAATATAATATAAGTAAGATTTCCAATCAGCATCATCATCCATAGAAAGTAGAATGTTTACCTTTCTCATTGTGATGTTAACCCATTCTCCATCTCTTGCATGACTCTTTCCCACAGCAAGCTTGTTGTCATCTGATAGGGCCATCAGGGCACTGATATGAACTTCTTCATTATCATCAGAGGACACTTCAACTACATCCCAGTCAAAGGTTTCAGCAACAAGCCCTTTGTTCTTAGCCTGAGAAGGCTTTGGAGCCTGAGGTAGCTGAGTGACTGTTGAGGATGATTTAAGGAGGGCAAGTTTGGCTTTAGCCTTCCTGTATTTGGCTTCAAAGTCAATTTGATGGGCTTTTTCAAATCTTTGACTAGATTGAAGCAACTTAGGTTGAAACTTGCTGGGTCTTGAAAAAGAGTTATTTCCTGAAAATTTGAAAGATGGTTCTGAGGTTGTTTTTGAAAAACAATCTTTTGCAAAATGGCCCTTTTTGCCACATTTAAAACATTTAGAGTTTTCATTTGCTTTAGAAGGAAATTTATTTTTCTTAAAAAAACTTTTTGAGTTTGCAAGGAGTGCCCTTTCATGAAATTCAATTTGAAGATCATTTAGGTACTCCTCACTGGTTCTTTGGTCAACCTCATCATCAGAACCATCTTGGAAATCCTGCACAACACCATTGGAATAGAAAGCAGTTGATATGGGTGAAATTGTCAAGGGCTTTTTGGTCTCCTGAGCTTTACCAGGGTATCTCCTGGTGATAAGATTGTCTTCGTAGACAAACTTCCCATAAATAGCAGGGAGCTCAAGGTTCTGAATGTGGTTAGCATTTCTCAAACCCTGAGAGAAGTTTAACCACTTCTCAGGGAGACTATTGACAAAGCCAACATTGATCTCATGATTTGACAGAATTACACCATCATTGGTCAGCTTATTCAGGAGGGTCTGATATCGATTATAATTCTCAGGGAGACTTTCAGAATCTTTAGCCGTGAAGGTGTTGAATTCAAGCTTCAGGTCCATGATTCTATTTTCTTTGGTATCTGAGGGCCCTTCATAGCTATGAACCAGGTCTGCTTGGCAGTAGGACAGTTGATCGCTGATTCCATTATATCGTCAGGAAGACATGATATAATGATGCTTTTCAGGCGCTGGTCTTGATTGACCACCCTCCTTTCATCTGGGGTCCACTGTGCTTCAGGTTTGATTAAACCTTGAGCTGTTTTTGGGACATATGGACCATCATTAATCAACTTAATGTAATATGGTTCCATCCCAATTAAGTAGCAAAGCAATCGCTTTTTCCACTTACTAAATTTTCCAACTTCTAGTCGAGGGGCAGTTGCTGAATAACTTCCACCCTTTTTGTCGACAAGTTGGGGAACATCTATGTCAGTCATTGTGGGATCTTGATTTTAAAAACTTGAGCACTCTTTAAGTTTTGAAAACGGATTTTAAGTTTTACAAACCAGAGGCTCTGATACCACTTGTTGGTCCCGTTTACTTGGTTATCAATAACTAAAAAAGCTAATGTAACCAAGATATATGACTTTTAACACAGATGTATAAATGAAAACAATAAAGCAACGTAAAGATAAGAGACAATATGTTTCAACGTTTAATTCTTTATTAGAAGTTAATAAAAAAGAATCGTACCCAAGTGTTTGCGGAATAACACTTGGGATTGAAACGACAAGTATGGTGTTGACTCCTCTCTAAACTCAAAAACAATGTTTGAGTGACAACTGAGGTCACACTGAGCTATCTCAGGGACAATGTTGTTCTTTGGAGGAGTAAACGTGGTTTGTGAATGCTTTGCATTAATTGCACAAACTTGTCAACTTTTACTCCTCACTTATGTTGCCTATTTATACACAAGTATGAACAACTCTAATATACAATGGACATAAGCATTCCTTAATAAAATCTTGATAGATTTTATTCTTTGGCAAGGGAAACTTCTTTGGGTTAAGTCCAAAAGGTGCTTTCTGATGACAGACTGAATTTAACCATTTGGGGAAACTTTGACCTTAAAGTGATAAAGCACTTTAGTGAACCAGTTCAAACTTTCCCGCCCAGTCCCGCCAAATCTTCAGTCTTCAAGTCATCAGTCTTCAGTACCTTAATAGTTGTTGAGGAGTCTTTGGGTTCAGTGAGTTATTGTCATCCTCACTGAACCCATCACCTTCTTCTTGGCTTAGATGCCACTCACTGAGTTCCGCCTCACTGAATGGAGAACCTTTCTTCTTAGGCTCAGTCTAAGCATCCTGAAGATGACTCACTGAGTTACTGTTCACTCAGTGACTTGTTTACACTTAGGTGATTTTACGTTCAAATCCTTGTTAGAAGAATATTGGGGAATTCAGTGACCCAACACTTATATAAGTAGCTTTTACGAGCTTATAACTTATGGAAAGGACTTATGATCAAAATATCAAAATAACATGAACTTAGGATTTTAGAATTAAAACAACTAGGTTTTTATGATTAAGGTTCAAACAAGGACTCATATAAGATCTAACAAAGTTTATAAACATTCTAAAATGATTAAAGTGCTTATAGAACCATTAGAATATCTTATTTGATTAGAAATGGGTCAAAATGGGATTTAGGGTTTTCTCGGCTTGGAAACAAATTTCTAGACCTCTTGCTCTTGATTTTTGGCTTCCAATCGCTTCTTGGGACTCCTATTCTACTGCTAGAATTGAGTGAGAGCAAATTTTGGGGGTGGTGAAGTGTTTTGGGATGGTTCCGAATGGTATGGATTTCCTTGCTATAAATAGGGCTCGAATAGGAGTAATGACCAAGTTAACTTGGAGTGGTAGCCAAGGTAGGAGGGGATGACTATTAGCTGCTAGGTGATGAATAGGAGAGGCTAGGAAGGTAGCTAGGGTTTTTTTTTTGGCCATGGTGAGGTCTCGGTGATGTTTTTGGTCAAATGTGGTGACGAGGAGGTTATGGTGGTGGTTAGGTGGTTGCTTGGGGACGAAAAGGTGGTGATAGAGGTGCTAGGTTGCTAGGTGGTGTCATGGTGTTGCTAGGATGCTAGGTTTAGGTAGTTTTTAGGTTTAGGGTTTTCTTTTAATATTAGGGTTTGATTAGGGTTTAGAAAGTGATTAGAGATTAGGTTTAAGGCTTAGGAGTCATGCATTAAGTGTTTGTAACTTATGCTAAAGTGTTGGTAAGGTTTAAACATGGTTTAGGCACTTAAATGACCTAATTTGGTTTCTGTGCTTAAAGGACTTATACATTGTGCTTTAAGTAGTTGTGCTAGAGTTTAGGAATGAAAATATAGCTAAGATAACTTGTACATAAGCCTTGAACACTTCTAAACTAGTTTCAACTTGAAATTAGGGTTTTTGAAACAACCGTAAACATATAGGACTTGTTCTGGTATAATGTTGGAAGTAGTAGGTTATATTGATAGTACACTTGATAAAATGATCTTTGAAATATAAACTTGACATATTAGGAGGTTTATATGAGGTAAACATAGAAATATTTGACATTGATTGTTGCGTGAGCACGTTTAGTTAGCTATGTAAGTTACTTTAAATAGTGGGAATGAAATGAAGCAAAAAATTTACATGAGAAAATACCTTAAATAAATATCGTAGTGAAAATTATATTGATGAAAATTATGGGTTGTTATAGAATAAAAGAAACAAATATAAAAGTAGAGCAAATAAGAGAATGCTTAATGTAAGGTCTCCTACATTAGTATATTAAAATGTCAAGTACCAATGTATCATAATGCAATGACGATATGAAGACGATAGTCAGTAGTATTTTCCCCTATTTACATTTTGATACTAACTTAAGCCATAAAAATGTGTTCCGGGTATTAAAAGACATTTATCTCTACTAGTTATAAAGAGTTTATACTTACATTTTAATTGCTTAAAAGTGAGTAAAGTGTTTGGACTAAATTACCTTTTAATAATTCTTAATAAACTTTTAAATGTCACGCTTAATAAATGAAAACTTAGTAAACTTACACAATTACCTTAATAAACTTTTAAATGCCACGTTTAATAAATGGATTTTTAGTCAACTTTTAAAAATGAGTAAAGTGTTGTTACGATTTATAAACTGTTGTAAACATTTTTTGTTTCTAACCCATGAATTTTTTCTTGCAATGACTTTAAATTAAACACGTAAGTTTTGCATCAAGGGTAAAACCATCAAAACTATAATTATTTTCCGCTATACACCATTGCTTTGTTCGGTATTCGTCTAGTATTTAAGTAAAGAACTGATAAACAATTTCTGAAAGTAAACTGATCATCTTGCAATGTAGAACCAAGGTCGGACTGATATGGCTGGTTAAGTATGAGCATGCATAATAAAAAGTATAATTTCCAAGTGTTAATCATCATTTAAAAATACATAGTTGTTATTTTAACTTTCAGCCGTTTTCTTATTATTTAGTAATATTTAAGTACCCTGATTGGAAATTCCAAAACCCAAACCAAGCTCTTAGGCTACCCATAGTAAGGGGATTTAATCTCTTTACTTTTTCCTGCCGCGTCAGCTTTTTCTCTCCAGCGACCTGCAGGCGATTCAGTGCCCCAGTAAAGGCGACCAAGTTCAGGTTTTTTTTTTTTTTTTTTTTTTTTTTTTTTTTTTTTTTTTTTTTTACAAATAATATCTAAAAAAATTACAAAACCAAAAAAATATAAAAAAATAAAATAAACATCACATGAACAGCAAAAAAAAACTACCAACTAACATATAAAAAAAAATAAAAAATAAAATAAAATAAAAATAAAAATAAAAAAAATCTTCTTCACCCATTTAAACCCACACACTAACTACACACACAAAAATCTTCAAGACTTCAACCCATTTAAAAAAAAAAAAAAAAAAAAAGAAAGAAAAAAGAATAAAAAAATATATACACAAAAAGGGACGATTGTCAATCGCCTCCTCGACCGTTTGGAGTTTTTGTCGTGTCGACCGACTTCCCACAGAAGACACGATCGACTGGGATCGATCGTGTATGTCGATCTTAGTCTCCTTCTGCATGCAACCTTAGGCATTGAACCACTTCAGCTTCTAGAACTAATAAAAAAGTAGCAAAAGAGACCACCATTTTCAAACTTTACAGCTCTAGGTAAAAGTATGTGGTTGTAAGTATTTGTTTTTCTCATTTTTGGTAATCGTGCTGTTGACTTCTCTAATAATCTAAGTTTACGTCTCGTTACCATTAGGGTGCTGTCTCGGTGAAAATTGACCGGTGTATGAGGCTTTTCAAGAAATAGGACATCTAACATATTTTATTTTTTTGAAAAACAACCATCTCACGGTATATATAAGTATATAACATTACACATCTATCTCATATGTATTCGGCATAACTTGACTCTACAACTATTTGGTTTTAAAGACTTGTCACAGAACTATAACTATTGAATCGCAACTTCTAACTAAAGGTCAGTAGAGTAGAAGTATGGAAGGAGTGCTCATTGTTCGGGTTTAGGTCACCTTTGAAAGAGTCAGTCTGGACCTTAAAGGGGGTACACAGTCAGGGTTCCCGCCTATACAAACCTTCGGAGAAGTTTACGCCTTATTAAGATATTATCTTTTGTTGCTTGAATTAAATTGAAAAGGTTCATATAATCTACGCATAATACCCTCGAACCTACTATGATAAAAAGTACCAAAAGTTTATATCAACATATTTTGAAGTGAGTTCTAATTAAGTCAGTGTTTCATGATAAATGAAATTGCAACCAGGGGCGGACCTAAGCATTGAGTTTGGGGGTGGCGGCGCCTTCATGGCCAGCCGAAAAAGATAAGATTTTAGTGTAATTTTTTTTTTTTTTTTTTTTTTTTTTTTACCTTTTTTCGAAAGTGCCCCCCAACAAAAATTGAAATTGCCCCCACCTACATACTAAAATCTAATATTCAACACTCTCAAATCATATAAATCATTAATCTCCAAGTACCATTACTCGATTTATCATTTCAATCATACTTTTTTCTTCGATATTTTGTTGCTATTGTCAAAAAAAAAATTTTGCCCCCCACATTTAATTTTCCTGGATCCGTCACTGATTGCAACACACATTGAATTAGTTCAATAAAAAAAAATGAGTTACTACATTTTAATTGTTGTACAGTATACCATACATGATGGTCAAACAAGTGTAGTGAATGACAGAATGCTCGTGGAAAATTATTAAGGTATCTTACAATATATAAGTATATATCTAAAATACAGCGATTTAGATTTAAGTGATGGTCTCGTAGACAGACAATCAACAATGACTGCAGCCCAAAAGCAGAACCATCAATAATCAAGTTAGGCTAGAGACAGAAAATAAAATATAGTAGTAACATATACACGTACGTGTGCCCAAATTAATCATTACTTGTACCTTTTTTAATGCTTTTTCGGGTAAATGTTATTAAGAACCAAAGGCTGATCGATCCAATATAAATCATTAGTGTCAAATAGAACATCAGATTAACTAGAAAAAAGAAAATCCAAGATCGAATTGAGAACATGCACAAAAGGTCAGTTTCATATAAATGAGCCGTAATGTTGCACATATACATGCATACTAAAAAAAACCGAAAGAAATACTAGTATAATATTAACAATTCTAAGATCTCTAACATGATATGAATAATCAACCTCAATAATAGTACTCAATCCGCCAGAGCGGGGGTTATGGGGAGATAGGATGCAGATAGTCATACCCTACCCGATGGTATACCCAAGGGTGGAGAGACCGCTTCTAGAAATGATAGCCGGTTAGTAAAAACTGAAGACATCGAAACAACAAAGCATTTGTTCATCGAATGCCCCGTGGCTGTCGAGTTGTGGAAATTGGTCTCAGCTTGGTGGGATCTTGATTATCCTAGAGATATTCAAGCAGGCTTATCTTCGTGGGTGATTCGGTGAACTTAAACAGCTTTCAAAAGGTTGTTTTAATGTTGTTATCCAAACAACATTTTGGATCTTATGGAGATTTAGATACAGAGTATAATTTGATGCTAAACCCCGGCGGAAGGACACTCTAGGTGAAGAGATCAAAGTGTTTTCCCACTCTTGGATCCTCAATAGGTATAAAAAAGCAAATCCTACTTGGTTTGAGTTGATTTGTAATACTAATCATGCTTGTACAATCTCATTGTAATCTTTCTTGTTGTATTATTTCGTTTCTAGTTTCTTACTATATCGTTATATCATTAAAAAAAAAAAAAAAAAAAAAAAAAAAAAAAAAAAAAACTTGATCAAAAGTTCTAACTGTATATCACCAATCTCAAGACTTAATTTATAATCTACAGATAAAAACACCGTTTAACAACATCTTTATCGTTCCTGCCATAACCAATAATGGTTCGCTCCTTGGTTTGGTAATGGCTTAATCTATAGATAGAAAGCCTTATGATGGGAAACTACCATGTTAGGTTTGGAGAGAGATAGGACCGGTTATGTAAATAGGGGGAGCAGATGCAAGCTTTTTCTTTCAATAGCCGGGCAAATGCCGGTTGTGCTGAGGGAAAGAGTTGTGTGATGGATGCTCTTGATGCCACTTGACTTGCTTTTTCCTTCGTTAACATCAAAAGGGAGTGTATTAAAGAGAGTGAATCATGGCAGGTTGGTGCTAGACCAAACTCGATAAGTTCTTAATGAAATACTATATATATTTAGGCGTTTACATATACTGAATTGTTGATAAGAAAATTTTAGCTACACCCTTGACCATAACACACTTGGCATGACTAACCGTAGATGTTGTACCATGGTTTTGTTGCCTAAATTCTGGATAAAATCATATCAAGAGTAGACAACCACCAATTGAACTAAACTCTAACCACGGCACCACCTAATTTAACCTCATCTGAACCACAATTGCAGGACGACCATTACTTACATGATTAGAAACGATGCATGACAGTGTCAACACACGTTATTAATCACATTTACCTTGTGACATGCAGGAGGATGTGAATTTAAATAAATGTAATTTAGTCTAATCCAGCTTGCATTAACTAATATTGCAAAAAAAATAGTGCATATGACTGATCTGAGATTCATGAGCAAACAACAATCTTGATGAATTCACTCATTGATACTTATATAAAATTGACTTTTCTCTAGCCGGCATGATCGTCCCAAAGATTATCTTAATTAAGTACGTCTTAACTATCTCTTGTCAAGCTAGTTATGATTATAACCAAAAGCAACTGACTGAAGGTCTTCACCATGGTCTCTGAAACCCCATTGCTGCTGGTTGCTGCTTATTTGCATGTCAAAAGAATCAATGGAGTAACTTGAACCTTCTTCGAAGCTCGAAAACGAACCATCGTCTTCTTTCTGAAGTGGATTCTCGTAGTTCATGACCCCATTCATCGAGTTTGGATCGAATTGAGGCATGCTCATGCATGAATTTTCTGTTTGATGAAACCAATTGTTGATGTTTTGTGCCTGTTGGTAACTAGAAGGGTTTCTTCCATTGGTATAATTACTATTATCTGAAGACATGGGCACATTTAGTTGTCTTTGACCTGCTTGTTCCTTCAAAGAAGCTAACTGTGATTGTAAACTTACCACCTGTGAAATCAAACACAATTAATGTACAGTTAGCATGAGATCAACTAGCAATTAATCAATATCAAGAATAGGGCCCAATTTTAGATGAAATTAACAACATAAAGATTAGGGCTTTCATTTTGGATTAATCAAGATAAAGATTAGTTTGCTTAAGTTAATCAAGAAAAAGTTTTCTAAAAAGATGAAATATAAAATAATCAAGAACAAGATTAGGGTTTATAGTTAGGCACACCGACACGACGATGAAAAGAGCTGTTGTATTTTATTTTAATAGTATAAATTCAAGATATTTAGAAGTTTTCTCTTAGAAGTATAAACTACTAATCATTTTGAGAACTTTGCTACCTTTCATAGATGTTCGATCTAATTTTGATTTCATAATTTGAGTATAAGGACAAAGAATTACGAACCTGTTGTTGGAGTGCGAAAATATGTGAAACACAACCATATATTGGATCTTGAACCCTAGCTTGAGCTTCATAGGCTATGGTAGCTGCAGCTTCAGATCGATCACTAACAGGCAGATGAGCAAGAAGCTTGGAGACATTACTTGCACCAAAAACCCTATGAATGGCTGCAAAATGTGTGGCACCTTGTTCATGGCAGAAATAAGGGGCAAACACACAACCCTTTACACATTTTCTCCTCAAGAACTTGCAAGCACCACATGGAGAACCTGATCCTGTCATTAAGTTAATTATAATCTTTATAAATAAATTAAGTTGTTGATGATTAAGTTTAAAAGTGCTTATTTTTTGGTTTGATGTTGGTGAAAGCATTACGATCACCATGTTTATAAAGACAAGAGAATGAACGATGGAGGGTATTGTAGTGAATAACTTAATTGCAAATTGTCCCCTAGATGGCCTACAAATTTATTTATTTTATCTTTACTAAAATGAAAAATGAAAGAGATGTTTTTAAATATTTAACACCACGACCAAAGTACCAAACTCCTTTAGCAGTTTAAGTATTCTTTTATGTATCTTAAATTTTAGATTCCACTTGAACTCCTGAAAGGACAAAAGTGATAACACGAAGCAAACAACCTTTACCCTCTTTTAATTATTTGATGATTGGATGCTTCTATACATATATATATAAATACGTACATTATACATACATACATTATACATGCATTATACATACACGCACAATACATACATACATACATACATACATACATACATACATATACAAAAGCACAAATGTGTGCATCCATTTTTCCTTTGAACGGCCAATTTTTACTAAAATTCTACTAATAACTCTCAAGCAAAAAGCTTGAGGAAGGAAGATATACAAGAGTGAAATACAAGCATTACTTGGATCAAAGATCATTAGGACAAAAGTTCCTAATTCTATAGCATACATATGGACACACACACACACACAAAACCATGCATACGTACATATATGTACATGCCTAAATCTATATTGTGTCAGATTATAATAAAAATAGATAGGTTCCAGTGATACTCATCATGATCTTATTATATTTTCAGTTTTCGTTTTTGAACCAAAGTTTGACACTGAAATAGTATAAATTATTTATCTTATGAAGAAAGTATATATGTGCATTCATAATACTTAGTTGCATTCAATAATTCAAAAGCAGTTGAAGGCATGTGAAACACAGAGAGAAATCCATCTGATAGATTTGATTCCTAGGATAATCTGACCAGGTGTTCTCGATTAATTATTGCACTCAAATATGATATAGTACCGATGCATAATTTTAGATTTAAGAATATATTTGACCCATAACTTAACACATTAATTAGCTCCATTTTTTTTTCCTTTCTCAAGTCGAATAAAGCGAGGACGTGTTGTGCTATACAGAGATGAAGTTAAGCTCGTTTCATATAAATGTATCTCGAGTCAGTAAAAAATTTGAACTTAAAATGAGTATATATTGGACTTTGATCCAGGTTCAGTTAAAACCTATCCGTCTTCATGTGATAGTTCTCTTTTTTCCTCTAGCTCCATGCCAGTAGCCAATACAAATTGCAGGTGAAGAAATAATCATTATAATCATCGCCATCATATCAATCATATTACTAAACAACAAATTTAAGTTATTTGATTCATCCTAAATCAAATGACTTTTGATCGAGGAAAGACAATTGAAAACGGCATTATAATCCATTCACACACTTGGATTTTTAGTAGGAATAGGAAACTTAATCTGGTTTGGTTGGATTGGATTGTCAATCCTAAATCCATGCACTTGTATTTATTTGTAATCCTCTTGTACTATTTCTAGCTTCTTACTAGTTTTAATTCAGGATTGCCGTTAAAAAAAGTCATTTGATAAAGAGATATTAAGGTTTGAAGCCGGTGACATTTTTGCTAATAAGTTGAAATTTGCCACCAAGTAGGTGCAATTTTTTCTCACGATCGTTGTTGAGAATGAAATTACTGAACATCTATGAATAAGACATCGTTTGCATAGAGAAAGTTCACTATATAAAATTATCTGGAGTCCACGATTGATCAATTTGTGAAAATTATTGTCTGCTTATTGATACAATAGCTAATTATCTTAGCTTGGTTTTTTTTTATGGTTGACATTTCCTTCCTGGAAGGCATTTGGATAATAGCATTCATGTGTACTTGTTGGCCACTTTAATTGGCCAAAAAGGGAGTTAGCGAGTGTTCTTGGAGACAGAAAAAGAACAGGGAATAATTATTCAATTAATGGTGGCATCATTTAATAAATTAAGTAACTTTAGACAATAATGCAAGAGAGGGGTTTCAACTAATCTTCTTGATTAAAATACTACGTAATACATATGCGTCTGTGTAAAAATAACAAAGAAGAAAGAAAGGCACATAATAGTTGTCCACTAGTTTTAAGTTTGACAGTTTTGACTATTTTAGTCTTAACCTTGCTTTTCTATCTTTCTAGTCACAGTAACCCGTGAGATGCACTTCATTATAAAATAAGTTATCGTTGTTAATTATTATAGATTTGGTTGCTCAATAATTTACCGAAAATGTCGATTAACTATATTCTATGAGTTTCTTTACTGAAGTTTTAAAAGAGTTTAAAATTTCTAAAACTCATATTTGTTGCATGAAAACTAGCTTGTTAACATCGACGACTAAAGCCAGCCTAAGGGAGGCCTAATAATTACATTTATTGCATGAAATTTTACTTTTTAGCATATCAAATAACAATTTGTAATAAAGTTTTGAGTTTAGTATTTACATTGATAGATGATATGTCACTTATTTATATACATATTAATTAAACTCAATTATATGAAGTTTAATACTACCAAACTCAAATATATGATGAAATTTAATCATTAACTCTCACTTGATGCATGAAACTCAAAATTTATGTAGATATAGATATAAATGATTTTGGGTTGGCAGTATTAATTGAGAAGAAGCTTATATTCAAACCTGGCGAATGTTTCAGAGAAAAATCCGAAAACCAGCATGGAGATACCGGTTTGGTTGGTACATCCGTGTTAAAAATAGCTCGACTTTTCCCCTTTCAAAAAAAAAAAAAAAAAAAAAAAAGTTCGACTTTTCCTCGAGTAGCTTGAACATATATCATTCTTTCGTTTATTGGCTTGACTAAGCCTTATTCAAAAAGCATAAGGATATCGATCTTTTGCTCACATAGACCAATAATGTCCAAGTGTAACTAAAATAAAGTTGAAGTTGTTACTTGTAAGATGTGTGAATTTTACCATTTAGGATTGCAAAAATAAATGAAACTGGAAAGTTAAACATAGCCGATATTGAACGTTTTCTTTTGCAATAATTAATTAAACTCCCTCAACTTTACACTAAAAGTGGTTAAAACACCATTATCTTAAAAGAAGATTTTGGTCAAGGCCTGTGTATAACCTTTTCCTTAATGTATATATTTTTTTCTGTTAGATTGATTGATTTGTTTCATTTAGCTTGGTCACTTGGGTGTGAAGAAAATTTCAGATTCCATAAATTACGTTTGTTAAAAACATGATATAGTGATTAGAAAAGTTAATTTATTTCGTGTATTAGACAGCAAGCATCACTAAGTTGCTTTTATTAAGTTCCTTTTACTAATTATTTGTAATATGTTTATGATATGTTGCTAGTTTTTATTAACAAAATAACTTGTTTAACGGGTGCCGAAAAGGTATTGCTATATACTAAGGTTATAAATAGTGTGAAACGTGGCGTAACAACATAGTCAAGCCTTAGGAACTTGTTACGCCCATGGTTAGGATATGTGTCATAGTTTCGGAATTTATCTTGTATTCAACTTGTGATACAAGTTAGGGTTTATTTGGTATTTATACCGCGTCATTATAAATGAATTAATTAAGCTTTGCCAAATAAAATATATCTGGTCTTCTTTTCTTAGGAGCTCACATCACGCTTGAAGGGGTGCTACTATCAATACAACTTTAACCGGCTCATATCAAAACCATTGCGAAGCTACGGCGTTTATGCGTAACTTAAAGCGGCACAAATATTAAAATATTTATATATTTATATATTTATATCATATTTCATATATATCGGACAAAAAGTGTTATACATTGTGAATAAAGTCAAGAAACTATCATTTCATGTTATCTGAGTTGAATTCATAAAGTGCGGCACGGCTCACGACTTAGAGCGCCTTTACACGTCTCATCTCACGTCATCATGCCTAGAGTTGACGCCTTTGTCTATTTTGTAATGTGAAGGTCATGCCTCGCTTTAATGAAGCCATGACGTGCTTTTTAGAAACTTGCTTTATACGCATAAAAAAAACAAAAGCAGAGTTCAATAAAGTAAAAATGATATGTAATTAAGGTAATTGATGTGTTTAGTTTATGTGTATTAAATGCATTTTTAAACTTAAAAAAGGTTCGAGTTTAGTTAATAATATCTAACTGATGCTAGGACAAATATACAAAGGCCTTAAAATCAATTAATTGTGTAAAATCATCAGAGAATCCAAGAATATAACATCTAACCCATATTGGAAGGTATTGAAGTTTTATTTTTAAAATGTGTAAAACACTTTGAAGCTACAGAAAAACTTGCCAATGGCTGTAACCCTTCGTTCCTTGCTTTGATTCGTAAGAAAACGAACCCTCTTGGATTCTCTAACTACGGCCCTATCAATTTAATTGAATACATCTACAAGGTGATATCCAAGATTTTTTCATCGTAGTTAGCCAAAGTGATATCGACGATTATTGTAGGAAGTCAAATTTTAGATAGATGTTTAGTGGAAATGAACTCATAAAAATGGCGAAAATTGAAAACTCCAAGCTCATGATATTCAATGTAGATTTCGAGAAGGCGTTTGATAGTGTAAATTGGGTTTATCTTCTAAGATATCATGAGAAAAATGGGTTTTGGAGCAAAATGAAGAAAATGGATTGATACTTGTATTAAACAACATCTATCTCAATTAAGAAGATGGAAAGAGGTCTCTAACAAGGAGACCTTTCTAGTAGCCGAAGAACTTCAAATGGTTCCTATTAAAACTGAACTCGTTTTTCCTCTCTTCTCTAGCGACTAAAGTCGATCTCAAAAAATCAATTGCTAACAATACAATCTTCCTTTTTTTCCTTTGATTCTTTAGGATTAATACACATGTTCTTGTGCATTAACTATCCATTTGTGGTTGGTTGATGTACCACACGTGTTTTATTCATTCTCTCTTGAATTCATTAAGTTTAGGGTATCGTTATTTACGGATCTATTATTATTTAATTCACTGGAGTCTTGGGGTTCGCTTTGGACATTAACGAATTGATTATTATCGGTGTCCTAGAACCTTTTTAGGTTTATAACAGTTGGTTTTGTGCTTTTTCGTTTCTGTTCGCGATTAAAGGGTTTCATTCTCCGATTGAAGTTAGAGCATCTTGTACTTCTTTTGTGCTACTGCTGGTAAGTATGTAGTTTGTATGAAGCAAAGTTTTCAAAGTTCAGGTGGGAGAGGTATTAAACAAAAGAATTATTCGAATATTGTTAGTTCATTGAACAAGGATGCTTTGAATAAAACTATGAACATGGCCGAAAACGAAGACGGTGTTACTGCTAGTAACGTACACTTGGAACAAACTGTTGAGACGTCTAGTGCTACCAATAACAGTGAGGAAGACACGAATGTCTCATTAGATGCTAAGATTCAAAATTATGAAAAGCTAATACTGGAAGGCAAACTTGTGTTCTTGGATGATAACGAAAAACCAATGAAATCCGGAGGGAAAACTCAGTCATATGTTCATGAACCTGGCCCAATCTCTTTAAATGTTCCTTTGAAGGTAAATGATCCTTTGATGCTATGTAAGACGAATGTGGACCCAACTGCTGACTCTACTAAGAAGCCGGTTTCGCATGCAAGTGCTACAAGTTCTTAAACGAGGAATACTATGGTTAATTTTCATGCTTTGGAAGCAGAGAACATGTGTGATGGTACCGATCTTGCTATCCCTATTAAGGTTGTTGAAGCTATGAATCGTAGTCTTGAAAATACTCTCTATGGCTATTTTATTGGTAAAATAATTGCTTTTCCGTTGTGGAGTATTATGTAAGCTTGGGCTATATATGGTATTAAAAAGGTAATGATGAATGCAAAAGGATTCTTTTTCTTCAAATTTGATTCGAAAAAAGGCGTGGAGGATGTGCTTGAAGGTGGTACATAGATGATTCCCAACATCCCTATAATTCTTAAACCATGGACGATTAATACAAGCGTACTAAAGGAAGATTTAACTTGTATTCCGCTGTGAGTTAAACTTCATGACGTTCTTTTGGCTGCGTTTTCTAAGATGGTTTAAGCCTTATTGCAACAAAGATTGGTACTCCAAAAAAGCTTTATTCCTTTACAATCACAATGTGTATGGAATCGTGGGGTTGTAGTAGCTTTGCTCGTGCTTTAATTGATATTCTGACTGAAAATGAGTTAAAGGACAGTTTGACAATTCCAAAACTGTAACTGTTTCGGCCCTAGTTGTTGAACGAGTTGTGGGAAGTTCGGAAGATGTTTTCAAGTCTTGGGTAATAGGCGCAATAATGGAAAGAATAGTAAGCATGGGTTCCAAGCTCTAATATAGACCAAAGGCAAAAGCGACTACTTCTAAGACTCCTAGCATGTCTAATGTGGCAAAGAATATGGTAATGATAACATATCTAAAGGTGGTATAGAAAATGCTTCGTGTTCCGAGAATGTGATCAATACGTCGAATAAATATGATTTACTATTGAATGAATTTGACATTGTTTTTTAGGAGAATGAACTAACTAGTGAGGAAACTAGAACAAGCAAGGTACATGAGATGTGAACAGAAGTGATGACAGCGAGGGTGAGGTGGAAAAATTTAATAACGAAAGAGGAAAGTTTTTGGCATTTGGAAGTGGAAGTGGATTTGGGACCAAGAGTGTGTATGAACAATGGAAGGAATAGTGGGTGAGGATTATGATCCATATGCTGATGATTTGTACGATGAGCATGATATCTCAATAGATCAACAAGCTTTCTATGACACTTATGATATCAAGATTCGCGGTCGTAAAAAGATGTAGATTATTTTTTATGTTATGTTGAGTCAATTGTAATCTAGGAATAGTCGTATCTTCATATGAAGTAGTTTGCCTTGTAATTTTAGTCCCACCGCCTATGTAAGGGACGGACCTACATGGCCGTGCCACACTCAATTTTCGGTCACGCAATGTATTTTTTTCAAAATGTGTCGTTTTTTCGCATGTCCAACCCTTTGATATTTGTGATAGTTTCTTTATAGTGAAACTTTAACTTGACTAAGAAAATTCATTATGGTGCGAATTTTAGTAATTATGATAGAAAAAAATTGTACAACACCCTCCCGAAAATCTTAGATCCGTCCCTAGTGTGTTCCAATATGCTTTATAGGCAGTTTGGAAGTGGAGGAATAAGGTGCTAAACTCTCCAACGGATAGCGTTGAAAGTGCTAAAGAGGAGGATATAGTTCCTTTCGTTCAAAGAATATCGGAGAAATGGATTTCGGTCCATTACTCTCTAAAACCAACCTCCCGGAGCTGTTGGATCGTAACCTCGCGGTTTATTCTCATAAGTAGTTTTGCTCTTTTTCTTTACTTTTGGTTGCCTTTAGTCTATGGTTCGTATCTTGCTCTTTGTACTTGTTCTCGGCCGGCCTCCTCGGAACCGTTTTGTTAATAAATTCTCAAACTTTTCAAAAAATAAATAAATAAAAGATAACCTCTTAACATGGTTGCATAGTGGCATAGTTGCATTAATGCATATCTGAGAATCAAAATCTTAACATGCTTTCATCAATGCATTACTGAGAGTAAAAAAGAACACTACTAAAACTTATTCTCATAAAAAATAAGCAAGTTCAAGATTTCGAATCTAATGAACTACTAAAAAATTTAGTCGTTGATTATTACTTTATCTAAAAGTGAGCCATTTGTAAAATGAAAAATAATACGTTGCACGCATAAGATACAACATTAACATGACAACAAACATATCATGTACTTTATATGTATAAAATAGCTGTTCTTGTATAAAAATCATTTTAATTCCTTTTTAAAAGGGTATCTAGTTTTAATTAATCAGTACCAAATTTCCAATTAAGATATGTTGTTTTGGATTAGCACAGCCTAACACCACCTCAACTCTATCATCATTGTCCCTCTTCCGTACCAAATAACCAACTCATTATATGCATAGCTTGTCGGATCACTTATATTTCATACCATTTTGTATGTATTCGCTACTAGAGACGGCAAAAAGGGCGGGCCGGGCAGACACGGGCTAGAACGGGCACGAGTTAAACGGACACATATTATACAAATCGTTTTATAAAAGACTAAAAATGACAAAATAAATTTCTTAAATGTTATACATCATTTATATTTAAAAATTTATATATATATATATATATATATATATATATATATATATATATATATATATATATATATATATATATATATAAAGTTTTTCTTTAAAAACTATTATAATTTCTTTAATTAAAAGTAAATATGTGCCCATTAGTGACCGTTTAACCTTTTAATAAGCTAAATATGCCTATTTCAAAAAAAAAATAATAAAGGGGGGGGGGGGGGGGGGGGGGGGGGGGGGTTAAATATGCCAAAGTCTTTTACAAATTAATCAAAATTAGCTTTTCGTTGCACAAATTGTCACATCTATTCACTACCTATTAAGTATTAACTATAAGAGGTAATTGGGATACATATTTTTTATTAGGACACTCAACTGTACAAGCACTTAAAGCATAGTGTAAGAAGTATACAAATATGTAATGCATATAATTGAGGATTTCAATGAAAAAAAAGGTGAGTGCACAAATAAATTCTCATTAACTATACAGTAGTTAATAGCAAGAAATAGATTGTTCTTCGGGGGCAAACATTATGATTTAGTTATGATCAGATTTTTTTGATCGGGGAACAAGCACAATCGATCTAATAATCACGACCTAATTAGTTGTGCATATTAGAGCATTGATAATGAGCATTTTGATCATCAACTACTGTTAACTTTCTGAAAAGTATTGAGGCAAGGGTGGCTTAGTGGCAAAAGAGCTTGTGATGATTATCACTCTAAAATGTGTGAGGTATTAAGTTTAATTCCTACTAGGTGTAAACAACCTTAAGTGGCCATGCAACTTCCTGAAAAGGGAGGGCTTTGAATCTGTGTGGTGGTTGGTTCAAACCTCGTGGATTAGTCGGCCATAACGTCAAAAATCATGGTTAAAAAAAATGATAAGGGAAAAAAAAGGGTATTGAGGCAGTATGTTGTAGTGTGCAACTAATTATATGATTTGTATTCCAAAATTTATTTGTTTCTTGAAGAATACGCAACGTCACTTAATACAAATCAACAAATTTGTCTAACAATATCAATAGTTTTTTTGAACGGCGGCATTTATTAAAAAACTAGCAAGGTGCTAGAGAATACAAAGGAGAGATTAACCAATCATTCCAATTAATACATTTTTTTCCTCTAGACTTAAGCCATGAAAAAGAAAAAAGATGAATATAATCCATAATATCACATTTCCTCATAGTGAGAGAGTTGAATGTAACACAATTCCTGAAGCGCCATAAGATCCAACAGGTTGTAGCGAAGATGACATAAGCACGGTTCTTAATCTCCTGAGAGGAATGCCACGAGACAAACCAAGAAACCCAATCACTAGATGAATTAACAATCGGAATCTTTGAACCACTCCAAATGTGAATAAGCCTCCATACATTTGAAGCGACATCACACGAGAAGAACACATGATCCAAATGCTCTACATGGACATTACAGATCGGGCATACAATCGATTAAATATCTAAACCTCTAGAAGATAAATTATAGCGATGAGGCAACTTATCCAAGAAAAAACGCCACATGAAAATGTTTACCTTTCTAGGTAAAATCTTACACCACGTAGTGCTCGAATACATGGAAGGGAGCAATAAGTCATCAATGTGGTGCCGAGTGCTGCTAACCGAAAAGATGCCATCATCAGAAAGAGACCAGAAACACGAGTCGCTATCTTGGACGACATCCACAGAAGCAATCTCTTCTAACATACGAGAGAAGTCAGAAAGAGATCTACCGGAAGAGATTGGTCTAAGCCAATCCCATGCCCATGAGCCATTTGAAATACGATCACTAACCAAACATTCCTTATCATTCTCCAAGTGGTATAGTCTGTTGAAACGGTCACGAAGGGGGGAGTCGCCAACCTATGTATCAATCCAAAAACGAATTAAAGAACCGTCTCCCACCTTATAACGAATAGAGCAGGAAGGAATAATACCACTAGAATGAAGTTGGTTTATAGAGCCGACAATTCTAGACCATAAACCACTAGACTGACACCCATTTAAATCCAAACCTGCTTCACTACCATGAATAGATTTGATAACCTTTACCCATAATGCGTTCGGATTTTTCAAGACTCGCCATCTCCATTTGTAAAGAAGAGAACTGTTAAAAGCTTTAAGGCTCCCCACTCCCAGCCCTCCTTTATCAAACGAGGCTAAAACATTCGGCCACTTAACCCAAGCAAGCTTCTTATTACCATCTGTAGCACCCCAAAAGAAAGAGGCGCGTAATCTTTCTAACTCCTTTAACACCATTTCGGGGGCCCTGAAAATAGACATGTAGTATATCCCGAGGCTACCTAAGACAGATTTTATGAGAGTAAGGCGACCACCAATGGATAAGAGATTAGCTTTCCAAAGTTTAGATTTGAAACGATCAATTAAAATCCTCCAATTCTCAACACGACTCATATTAGAGCCTATAGGTAAATCGAGATATGATAAAGGAAAAGTACCAGGTAAACACCCCGAACCTGCTGCCATGCTACTAACCTCATCAGAAGGAACTCCAACCCCGTATAGGAATGATTTGTTGATGTTGATTTTGAGGCCTGAGGCCATATAAAAGACATGAAGTACACAAATAATGTTTTCCATATCTCTTTGGTCCCAGTCAGAAACAATGATAACGTCGTCCGCATAGAATAAATGAGACAATCGATAATTTGATGAACCAATAGAGGAACCACGAAACAAATTAGCTGCCATAGCGTCTTTAAGAGCAATGTGCAAACCTTCCATGACGATGATGAACAAAAGAGGAGACAAAGGATCGCCTTGTCTTAAGCCTCTCTTAAGCGAAAATTCAGAAGTGGGGCTCCCATTAATAAGAATGGAAGTCCTAGCCGAATGGAGACACGTCTTTATCCATTGACACCATTTAATACCAAAACCCAACATGTGCATGACGTGATCTAGGTACCTCCAACTTACCGAGTCAAATGCTTTCTCAAAATCAACTTTGAATAGCATGAGTTTCTTGTTTCTCTTCTTGTACCAATCCAAAATTTCACTAAGAATAAGAGGACCGTCCAATATTTGACGACCTGAAATGAAAGCTGATTGTTCTTGACTAACAATGGTATCGATAATCTTGGACAAACGGTTAGCAAGAATCTTGGCGATAATTTTGTATTGGATACCAATTAATGAAATCGGTCTATAATCAGTAATGAATAAAGGGTTTGAGATCTTCGGGATCAAAGTGATAAAAGCAGAATTCGAACCTTGTGGGAGCGAACAGGAATCAAAGAACTTTACCACAAAACCTTGAATATCAAGTTTTAAAGTATCCCAAAACTTTTTCACAAATAAGAAAGTATACCCATCTGGATCCGGCGCCTTTTGACTACCACAATCCCAAACCGCGGCACGAATTTCCTCCATAGAGACCACTGATTCCAAGTAATCTCTATCAGAATCACATAAATCCTATCAGCGGAGAAAGATGGGAGGTTCATCATAGTATCATACTTATTAAATTTCTCTTTAAAGAAATCTAAGAAAGCAGATTTGATGGTGATTGGATCAGTAGTCCATTCACCTTCGATCATAATACCTTGAATCAATTGAGATTTTCTATGCGAATTAATAATACCATGAAAAAACTTTGAGTTCTCGTCACCCTCTACATTCCATTTAATACGAGACTTTTGGAGAAGATCCAAAGATTGAAGTTTCTCTAAGTTGTCCAGCTCAAGAAGCTTATTAATACACTGTTGTCTATCTTCATCTGTGGCATTTCCAACTTCTAAGGAAACTTCAATATTATGTAAAGTAGTAATAATATTACTTCTCCTTGTATTTTCAGAAATCTTAACATGAGAATACCATTGTTTTAAATGATATTTCAATCCTTTTAGTTTAACATGACACGCCACATTTGAGTTCTCTCCATTCGACAGATTGGCCCAAGCATTCTTAACAACCTCATCAAAGTCGGAGCGATCAAACCAAGAATGAAAAATCCTAAATGGAGTAGGACCGAAGTCAATTCTCTTGCAATGCAACAAAACAGGGTTATGGTCAGACCATAATTTATCCAAAATGGTAACGCGCAAATTCGAATAAGCTTCTAAGACATCTTCAGATATCAAAAAACGATCTATTTTACTCAACTTTGTACCCGCTTTATTCATCCACGTAAACTTTTTACCTCCCATGGGGAGATCGAGTAAGCCAGCTTCTTGAATAAAAGAATTAAAAATAGCCGCATCACTTCTAGAAAAAATGGAACCCAATCTTTCAGTGTCGTCCCTAACCTCATTCAAATCACCAAACAAAACGACCTTTCCATTGTGATCTTGAATAAACTGTCTTAGAAAAGACCACAAATTTGCTTTATCCGGTTGATGTTGAGGACCATAAATATTTAGAAAGTAGTAGTCTTCTGTAGAATTCTTCCATTTTCCTTTCACAATAACGTGATTATCCCCACACCAAATATCACTTTTCACAAAAACATTAGGATCCCACATAGAAACCAATCCCCCTGATCTACCTCTAGCCAAAGAACAAGCGTAATCGAAATTGAAATTTCCCCACATGGATTTAAGACGAAAAAGCTCCAGTTTAGTCATCTTTGATTCTTGAACGCCCAAAAAATGGATATTATGTTTAAAACACATATCCTTGATCCATAAATGTTTCCTACTCTTCTTCAATCCTCTGACATTGATTGAAAGGACATTCATTTATCTACCATTGACACACCCATATCATTTATCAAACGCCTCAGTGATGATTTGCAGCCTTTAACGTCATATCCTAGAGCCCCACCCACTTCGATCATTCGATTCAATTCATCTATAATAGAGAAACCTTTAATGTTTTTTCTCCTGAAATTGCCAAACGAAGTGGAACACTTACTAGATCTTGGCAAATGAGAAGAGGAATAGCTTTTTTTATCCAACCTGATCACTTTTTCAAAACCTGGTGGTACGCTCCCATCAGAGGTATCTGTATTACATGGAACTTCTCGTGACTCCGAAACTTTGGCGACGTTCACATACTTAGACTCCTGAGAAGGAGTTGGAACCTTATTGTGGCAGTAAGTAGCATTCTCAAAACCTGGAGGGCAGCTGTCATCTGAAACATCCTCGATATGATCAGCTTCTATGTTCATATTATCGTTGCAAATGTGTTCTTCCAAAGGTTCTTCCAAAGGCTTCATGATATCTAAATCATCCAACTCTTCCAAGTTTTTGTCAACCCCATTTACAGATTTATTGTCATCTTCAAAACTAGCGTCTTCCTTATCCAAAGATTCTGAATCATCAGAAATATTAATGCTCCAACTTCCAACTTCTTGAACATGGACCTCAAAAGGTTCTCCATTGGTAACTACTTTCGCTGATTCAGATATAAAGGATTGCCTTTTCGTGGCAATGCAAACCCTACCTAGTCCCATGCAAGTGTCAAAGTCAGAATCAAAGAACATGAATCTTCCAAAGTGGTTTGCCACTTTCTTGTACGCATTGGAGCCCCAAGCACATAGAGGGAGACCATGAATCTCTAACCAAATCATTCTTTCATCGACTTTAAAGGAAGGGGAGACTGTTCTGACAGCAGTCCAAAGTTTCTTCAAGCTGGCATTTGCTTTAAACGCCGCACATGCAGCCTCTGAGTTGAATTGAAACCAAATCCAAAGCCCTCCTACATAGAGAATTTTAAGCCCAACAAAACCTTCATTCTTGCATAAATGATACAGGTTACTAATCGTATCCACATTCTTCATTTTGACCAAAGCAGCTTTAGATATGTCATCCACCTTAATTAGATCAGAATCATCAAGATGAATGAGATTTGTTTTCACTTTTTCCTGTGTGGTCTCTTTAGAGGTATTCTCTCCTTGTGCCACTGAAACATAGGATCTTCTAGCATTATATATATAAGGCTCATAAGAGCACATCACAGGGTGTGAATGAGCAGTGGCATTTTGATGTGTCGAGTTAGTTTCTCTTTTTAGTGATCTTTGAAAACGAGAAACTGAGCAATACAGATGATAGCTACCAATCCAAATATTGGACAGAGTTTTAACAAAGTTATCAACATTACTAACCCCCAAAAATCTAACAAAGCCAAAACGTTTCCCAAGTTTTGACCGTTTATTAGCAATAAAAGCATCCACGATACGGCCAAAAGGCTGACACACCTTCCAAAGGCCCTTGGCATCTAACGAGTCAGGGAAATTAGAAACATAGAAAGAGGTTGCAATTTTCTCCAAATCTTTCACAAACGGGTTATCAATTGGCTTAGAGTTGTGTGACTTACCTTTACGAAAGACCCAGGTCCAACCCTTGGAATCAGTAGTGAAATTAGTCATGAAGGAAGTGAAAATTTAGGGTTAGGGATTTGATTAAAATTGGGATAATTTGATGACAAAAATTTGGGGGAAATGATGGATAGGTGATTTGGGAAGTGGGGTTTGAAGTAATTGAAGTTTGATGGGTTAAAAATAAGTTAATTTGTGGATTTGGTTATAGTGGAGGTGTTACCTGGAATTCGTCATGGAGAAGGAGCTGTTGACCGATCTTGAAGTGAATGAAGCTATCTAACAATATCAATAGTACCAATAACATCGAAGCAAAAAAATGATAAGATAAGATATAGATACTCATGCCATTACTCGAATATATAAACTACATCAGAATTATATTAGCATGGTACTCATGTAAAACAGCGGGTTCAAAAGCGAATGTCTTTTTAACGATTTTCTGATTTCGGTTTTTTATGAATATCGTTTAATGATTTTTTTAATAATCGATGATAGTATATAAAATTTTCTATTTTTAGTAATAATTAAAATAAAATTTAAAAATAACGAATTGCGCATTAAATTACGACATTAAATTGTATGGTTGTTATAAGTTTGTACATTTAAGGCATTTAGTTTTTTAAATGTAACTTTATTTTCATTATTAATAAATGTATTATTTGAATTTTTAAGCATTTTGTTTTCAAATGTATTACTCCCGCCGTCCCAAATTAAGAGTAAATTTTTGTTTGTCCTAAAATCTTTGTCCGTTTTCCTACTTCAACCAATCAAAATACATTTTAGTGGAGAAAGAAAAAATTTGATTAGTGAATAGTGTACTTAGTGGGAATTTTTTAAACTTTGTGCAAATTAAAAGTTGACTTATAATTCGAGACGGAAGGAGTATAATATACTATGGGTTTTTCTATCTTGTGTCTTAGGGCACAAGATAAGAAAGACAAAAAGTATATAAAAAGTACTAAAAGACCAAAAAAAAACATATTTTATGGATCCTTAAGTTTTTAATTGTAGGTCCGTAGTACATTTTATGTACTTTTTATTTTCTTATCTTTTGCTATATACCACAAGATAGAAAAACCCATATACTATAGATAATTGAAGATGCAACTTTCTTTTCCTTTATTGGAGCCATAACTTTCATTTTTGTCACCATGAAACTACTAATAATGTTGTCATGTGGGACCAAGAAGTTGTTACTTCTGAAGGTGACATTCCACACGAGTGGAACATCATGAACGATACTTTACAACCCGCACGAGTCTTCAAAATTATAAATGTAATCCCATTATTTAAATTGCTCTAGAATACTTTTTCCAACCCCAATACAGGGTTTTAAAAATATTAATTACAAATGAGGGTACTATTGTAATCTTGATTCACTTGCCCAATTAACAAGCAATATGGGCCAAAGTAAACCTTGGTGTTTTGTACATTGATGGTGTATAAAATACATAGAATTGTATGTTAGCAAATAATACTCTGTATAACTTAGGGATTAACAATCGATACCGAAACCTAATGAGTTTGAAAGCTAGAGGAAAAGCAAAACTTGTTATGGAAAACGAGTAGCCAATTAACCGTCATGTTTGTTGGCGGCCGGGAATGGTACTTACTTTGTTGCTTAACCTTAGAGGAGAGGGAGTGGGTGAGTGAAGCCTGCGGGGAGGGTGGAACCCCGCACGGGAACACCGCCACCTCGCGGGGAACCCCGCACGGGGAGGTAAAATTCGGGAGATTTTCACGCATGCGGGGAGGGAAATGAGATAGACGTTGGAGGAAGAAAAATGAGATAGACGCATGCGGGGAGAAAAAAGAAGTGAGTGAAGGTGCCGCCTCCAAAAATGAAGTGAGTGAAGGAAAAAGTGGGAGATAATGTGGAGCAAGTGGATTGGTTGTGAGTAAGTGAAAGGGAGAGGAGTGAGTGATGCACTCCCCCACCCTTATTAGGGCGTGCCTCCCTAACTCGTGTTTGAACTCAACTTGAAATTCATTTGATCTCGAGTAATTTCAGTTAGTTGATCACATGATTGATGACAGTAAAATGAACGACAAGTTGAACTCCATTCAACAGCTAGACAAGATATGATTGGCACATTCTAGGAAGATATGATGGTAACTTGTTTTTGTATCTTAAATTACTAGAAACAAATTCATACTTCGAAAAGAAGTGTATGCTTTATTTAAAGAGTAAACATCATTTGAGGATCAAACTTTTTTTACATATCAACGGACTAATCTCCACCCTCCATCTTTTCTCCATCTTTATTTGATCTAATGGATGAGATTAATCCCAACAATTTAAAAAACTCACTTTCATCATTTTTTTTCAAATATTAATATCTTTCAAACCGTTAATCATTAAAAAAATATACCGTTACGACGAGCATTTAATTATCTTTCTATAGATAGGTTAATTGATATATTTTCGACAATTTTTTTTTCGTTTTTTTCACGTTTTTTTTTCGTGGCCGAAAAAATCATATATGATATTACATATAATATCATATATGATATATATGATATTACATATCATATATGATATGCAATATCATATATGATTTTTTTTCCGGCCACGAAAAAAAAACGTGAAAAAAACGATTTTTTTTCTTTCGAAAGTATATCAAAGTGCCCGTCTATAGAAAAATAATTAAATGCCCGTCGCGATGGTGTAATTATTTTCGCTTAACGATTAACGGTTTAAGAGATATTTAAATTATAAAAAATTGGTGAAATAATAAAATACTTTTAATCTCAACCATTGATTTCCTTTTTAGATGGATGGTAGGGATGAGTTCTTTGGTATGTGAGGAATATTTGGTTTATAGAATAACTCGACTCTTATTTAAAATCCAAATAATTCAAACTATCAAAGAAAAATAAATTTGGTATATCAATAGTAATTCAGGCTTGACTAAAAAGCATTAAGAATTTGAGTAAGTAATATTTAAATAGAAAGTAGTTGTGTTGTATATTTCAAATTTAATATTGTATTAGAAGTCGAGAGGATTGCAACCTGAACGGTCTGTGACTCTAACTGTTTTGAAGCTCGCATACTCTAATAAAAAAACTAGTGTCATTTAACACTAGTAGTAAATATGTTGGGTGTACAAACCCAATTTTACACTCAAAGTTAATTTATAAGCTTGGTGCGCTACTCCTTGTCTCCTTTTATAACCAATTGGTTTTAGAATAGAACATCAGTTGGGCTTATATGTTAGACTTGGTGAGATGTTGAGTCGTAAGAATCTCACAAGTGGTATCAGAGACAAGTTGGGCCCAGTTATGATGTGGATGGTGTTCCCTCGATTAGACCCCAGTTCAACGGTATTAGTGAATCCCGGTAAACCTTGTACCGAAAAGGAAGCCGGTAAAAGGCGGTGTGTTCCTATGGTAAAGGTCAGCGGTATGAAAAAGGTGGGATCGTGGCTATAATCGAAAGGGAAGCCCATGGTGGTTTGGGTTTGAGGGAAGGATTGTTGGGTGTACAAACCAAATCCCACATCGCTAGAACTATAATCTCAAAGTTAACTTATAAGCTTGGTGGGCTACTTCTTCTATCACCAATTAATTTTAGAATAGAACCTCAATTGAGTTTATATGTTAAAATTGGTGAGATGTTGAACCGAGATGCTTTCCAATCAAGTGATTGTGGTTTAAAATTGTCTAAATAATGACGTGAAATATTTGTACCGTAAATATTTGCCAATATTTCAATTGGCCTAAAAAATGGCTTGACTCTTTGGTACATTATATATCGTAGCCAATATTTTCTTGTAGTGACGAATTGTGTTGGAAGCTTGCTAAAATTAGAGCAAAAGAGTTATGGAGGATGAACTTGGTTCACAAGTTGATCAATCCGATTTGTAGTGACGAAGCGTATCGTATCCGTTCTTGGTCGCTTTAAGCTAAGTGGTGACATATGTTGTAAATTGTACTTTTGCAAAATGACAATTTAGAAGTCTAGCATCGCAAGTCACTTTGTTTGTTGATGTTCAACAAAAAGTTGACAATGAAGAAACATACAATTAATGATTCGACAAACCACGCATGGCTTTTGATGAACTAATTAACTAGAGAGATGGTCGAATGATATATATAATCAAACACTGGTGTGGAATGGACCAACACATTACATGCAATAAGAACCAAGGCGAAAATGCTTGAAGTGAAATTGTGATCCTTGAACCGAGTAAACATGACGAAGACTTGAACTACTTTAGGATGAAAGTTGAATTTAATTAGACAGCATGCGACTCAAGCCTCGTGAGCTTAAGGTCTATTAGGGTTTTATGTATACCGTCTCATAGAATTTTCACAAAAGTTAGCCAACCACAACTTCAAGTGAGCTGTTGCTCAACTTGTTCATGCACTTTCACACAAATACCACTAGGCCTTATTAGCCTATTATTTTCCTCTTAAGTTTATCGTTCATCATTATACTTAGACCTTTCTATATTATATCAATTTTTCAGTCCAACTATCCACACACTTCGATCTTTATCGTTACAATATCCTAATACATGACATCATAATCAACCCATTTCCAAAAAAACAACCAAATAAACAAGAACATAAATAGCACTAGACAAGAAAATGGGCATAGGTCACTTATGTCGCTTAAAATTGGGTTCACTCAACACAAAATATGCAAAGATGTAGACATGTACATGACTAGTCAAAGTAACCCCTATTTGCACGTGGGGCCGCCACACGTGTGTGATCGTTACTTCTGTTCAACATAACATATATAAAATTTATTAGTTTGCGTACTATATCTTCTGGAAATAAAAGAAAATTTGGGAAATCTTATTGCATGTGAACCTTGGTTTGCGCTATTTACCAAACATGAGTAGGCATACATATTCGTGAGTACCGAAACAAGTTGTAATGTGTACATGGAAGTGAGTTCTACAAGACATACGCCTATTTGTTCTATTCTTTTATAATCTTTCAACAATGTGACATTGTGACCATCTAGTATCGCAAACTTTCATTTCACGAATCACCTCTTGTTCAGGAAAATCTATGTATGTATACTTTTTCGCGAAAAAAATTTGTTGATTCGCAACATGATGTCTTGAAATTGTTCTAAGTCATGACTCATGACTATGTTTCCCATCACAAGTAGTCAAGTCAGGGACGGAACCAGAGGGTTATCGCGGGATCTCACGACACTCATAAATTTTTTTAATGTAGTGTTAATTTGGGATGTTAGATAACCTGACAAATCGAACCGAACCTAATCCGAAAACCAAAAATAAATAAATAAATAAATAAAATAAAATTATCACGGTTCAGTTTCAGTTTTATTTTTAGATATACGCGGTTAACCAAACTGAACCTTGCATATTATACACGAAGGTTTTTGACTAAATATCCAATTAATTGTACAAGTATTGATTATATTATTACACTAATAACACTTGTTTTCTCCTAATATAAACATTTACTAAATATTTGTGTATAAAAATTGATTAATTTGATCGTAAAATATAAACGTTGAACAAATATTTTTGTTAATATGTTATGGATGTTTATTTGAATGTCATTGTTGTGACATAATAACTTTAATATGAGTTTGATCTATTCTTTTATATACTTTACTAAAATGAAACTTTAGTTCTAGATCATGTTATTGTTCAAACAGTTAAACTCCATTAAACGTTTAAAATGGTTAACCGTGACCCGAACCGCGGGTAAGCGTTCATTTCGGGTACCCGCGTGTCTGGTTACTCGCCAAGTACGGTTTGATTTTGGATGGTAAAATGAATTAACGCTTCACAATGAATAGTTTAAATCGTCTAACTAGCCGAACCGAACCGCCCTATGAACACCCCTAGCTTTAATTTTTGATAAAATTAAAAAAAAAAAAAAAAAAAAAAAAAAAAAAAAAAAAAAAACACTTTTCTTAAATGTATTTTAAATGCATCCGGTACATCAAAATGTGTTTTTAATGTTATTTTATTTGTATACTTATAAAAAACAATTTGTTCATTTAATCATATATGGTCCTGGTTCATCCAAGTCGAAGTGACTAGCTAGTTTGTTGATTCATACTATATCTGTTGACCATGAAATTTGTGGACATGCCTATAAATGTACACGACGCAAAATTGGAAATTTGTGGCTGCAAGGAGGCACTTTATTTACCTTTTGTTCAATTATTTTGATTTGAATCAATTTCCGATACAGATTGGTCTTACGTACTTGGATTCTATCTTGAATTGTACTTTCTATGTTAACTTTTATACATTTTTTTGCTTGTTGTCTAAACTTTAAAATGAACGTGTTGAATTGTTTTGAGTGTGTGTTTCTAGTAAATCATATCATATATACTTCATGTGCCTAACTCATTTTCTTCCACACATAAAAATACATGTCACATACTTCTTTACTCTCCTACTATAAGCCAATGACTTTTTGAAGTCTTATTAAAACTAGCCAAGAGATAAGTAAAAGAAAATTTTAAGAGGACATAGCAATTCTCGGACTGCTAATTGGCGAATTTTACAAATACCAAGTTACCAACAATGCTACTTGGAATAACATTTATAACCAGTGAACAAATTGAGTGTCACAAATCATATACGTGTTCATACCTGAAGAGTAAAACCTATATTTGTACTTGACTTAGGGTATGTTTGACAAAAGTAAATGTTGCTGAAAATGAAGATGGAGCTATAGATGAAGATAGAGTAGAAAATTATAAAATGAGATTATTTTTAAAAACTATATAAAGTAGCAATTGATTTTCAGAGAGATTATGAAAGATTATTTTTTTATACTTTTATAAGTTCTGTTTCTCAAACAAAGCTTAGATATTAAATAACTTATTTTTTTTAAAAATAACCATAATCTTCTTGTCTGATCCAATAATAGAAATACATAAATGAGCCCATTGGACCATTTAAGCTGATCAGTGTTCACTTATTGACATTCACAGGTGCATTAAATCAAGTCAATTAGGGGGCTCTTAAAAAACAGATCAAAAAAAGATCTGAAACTGACTCGACTAACTCGAGGTCAAGCTGCTCAATAAAACTTTGGAGTTGAGCTTAAGAGTAGACTTCTACACTTTTAGCCTTTGTAGATGGTGTATGATCAGAATCATTTAAGTCATCCGATAAATTATCGTCTTAGAAATCAGCATATGGATCTAAAACATAATTAGTAGTTAAATAGAAACAAACTATACATCTTTAAGAATTCCTAAAGCACACATGTAAGTCATTGTCAAAGATTACATATGCAGTTCCTAAAGGATCCAAAACCGATCTTCACACATCACCATCTTGTATTAAAATAGCAATGAGAGAAACTCGTTCTTCCATAAGAGACAAATCACAAAAAGTTTAATTTTTCAAAGAGATGCTAAATTAATATAATTAGTTAGTTGCTTAATGCTTACCAATAATTGAATACTGATAATGAGTTAAAAATTGCACAAAGAATCCATTAATCATATCTAGAACACGGATGTAGTTTGAATGGGAGGCAATCGTTCAAAGTCCAAACCTTAAAATAAGGATAACATGTAGTTAACTTATAATCTATCCTCTTTAAACAGATGACAATAACACTTTTGTAGCTGTCGATTCACGAGAATGGTCACATGAACTTATGCAAGATCATAAGTATTTGGTATATATCCTTCCAATGATTAGGTCCTAACCAGTATTGTAACATATAATTAACTCGATTCTGTTATTATTTTGCTCGTGCCTCTATGTGTCCAGGCTATGTACAATAGATTGAAAGTCTAATTAAGCACACCCGTTTGGTATGTGATGTAAAACAGATAATTTCATGTAATAGTGACAGCATGTAAAAAATAGGGAAAAAAGAAACCCATGTTTAAAAGGTCATAAACTCATAATTTCCGCACTTTAATTAGTTACAAAACTCATAAGCGGGCACAAAAGGGTCTTGTGACCAGTATAAACAATTTTACTGCCTATCACAGTATGACCCAACCATTGAGGCATCAAGCCCTAATTCCTTCATTTAGGATACAAAACTTAACGTTCCTAACGTTTTTGATATTTTATTACTTTTTGGTTTCCGAGTTATTAAGTAAAATCACTTAGAAAACACACAATGATCTTCAGTTATAATCACCTAGACCTCCTTTAAGAGGATCCTCACTGACACTATACAATTTCTCAAAGCAGCATTCATACACTATTTTATGTGCTATCGTCCTGCGTGTTACGTGAGTATCTAACCCAAAATGTAATGGCCATGGTGCAGTTGGAGTCATATATGAGCAGGTTACCATTTTAACACAATTGTGTATAGGTCTAAATCGGATGATGTAAACATTCTATTAAAAAACACAACTAAAGATACACGGTGTGCAAGACGACAAGGGAGAAACATGAAATACCCACCGTCGTGAAGGACAGCGACTTTTGAAGTAGTTACAGTAAATGAATTGGAAGCTACATAAAGCAATCTCAATCATTCACAGGTGTAATCCAAATTTTAGAAGACTGAGCTCAATGACTTTTGGTCTAGGAGATTAAGACATATACATATATGTTTATTTAATCTTATCTCTATCACAAGAATGTTTGACCAGGTTTTAGCACATAGCATTTTCCAAGCATTGTCGTTCAGACCAGAAATTTGTTCTCATATGTTAATTTGAAAACCCAAATACTTTGCATATGTTAGGGTGACTTCTATTATCGGTAGACAAGGAAAATCATATGACACGGAACTAAAAGTACTGTAGCATATATTAGATCATCAATAATAATGAACATGATAACATTTTACTTGAGAGATGTCAAATTTTCATTCTTCAAAACGCATAAATGTGATTTTCACAAAACAAGATAGGTATGTAACAATGTTACGTTTGCTTCTGATTAGGTCATACTCTACATACTCATATTCCTTGCCACGGTTAATATGTTGTGCATGTCAATATGTTGTGAGATAGGAAATGAATGGTTCTCAAATTTTACTTGAAAAGGGACCCCACCATTTTGTTTATTTTTATCTTATTGGTTCAACATAACCAGGCAAGAGCCGATAGTCATATATCTAACGGGTCGAATGGGTAAAATTTTGATAATTAAGGAGCTAAAAAAAAACGGGTCAAATGTCCCATAACCACTTAAGCAGTCTTCTTCTTCCTCCCCCTCCCCCCCCCCCCCCCCCCCCCCCCCCCCCCCCCCCCCTCTTCAAAAAGTCAAGTTATTCTAGTTTTTGTAAACACGAATAATTCAAGAAAAGTATTGGAAAAAAAGTGTTTCGCTTAACACAACCCCACACAAAAAAGTGAAAACATGTTTTTCATATTCTATACACAAGCTAATCAGAATCTGGCGTGGAACACATTTCCATGTCTATCTACACGCGAATTATTGGGTGCAAATGAGACAATACAATAATGGATCAGTATAACCGTGTGTTTAGTGCCAAAGGTGGCAAATCTATACAGTATAGTCACGGATATTCAGCTAGAGAGTTATCAATAGATTTCGAGAAAGTCAAAGACAGGCCCATGGTGGTGGAAACAATGGATACACATGAACCTATGGGGTACTGGGGTAGCCTACATGTGCATTAGTGTGTTTATGTTAAGTTTTGCATCTAGCGTACCAGTTCTATGTATGTTATCGTATTTTTAAAGTGCTCGACAGCCATGTTATCAAAAGCCTAAGGAACTTTTGTATCTTTTTGTTGGGGTTAACAATATTATGCCTATAAAAAAAAATGCATCACGTACACAAATATAAGATGAATTAGCAGTTAAAAGGAATGTCATGGATTGTGTTGCAAAATGATGATCTAATTGTGTATCACACATTACCACTTTCCAGTGTTTGGATGGAAGTCATGTGATCCAAAAGAGAATTGGATGGGCGGTTCATATGCTGTGAGAAAGAAGGAGCATTATGTCTATCTTTAGGATACACAAACTGTTCTATTTGCACCAAAAAGGGATAACATGGCAGGTTTGCTTTATAGTAATATCTTGGGCCACCGTTTAATTAAAAGCCAACATTTTCTTTAAGCTGTCTCGTATAATCGTATAATCGTCTAATATGATTCATATGTGTTAAAGAGATTCATATGTGTTATCGATTTAACAAAGAAATTCAGATTGTTAAGTTGGTCTGGGCTCATTTCCTAACTGGACCAATCTTAATATGCAAGCCCAATTCAGATACTCTTCGAGACCCACAACTCCACAAGCTGTCTTTCTTTTATTACTAATAGTTCCAAAAAGGCAAAATCTAATGAAAGTAGCTATGTACATTTTATACCAAGTAAAAGATGGGAAGAGTTATTGTTCATTTTATTCAGTGGTAATCCCCTCAGTTATATACAATTCTATGAGACTATGACAAAATAAAGGAATCAAATAAACCTAAACTACTAACCTAAATTGATGCTAACTATTGTAACAATAAATTTAATCAAGACTCCCTAGAGTTACATAAAGTTATAATACAACACGTCAAAAAATTGAAAAAATACTTGGGAGTCCTGGACATTCAACATTTTCATTTTGTGGATCACATTTACTGAAGACATGTATAACGATAGATAGTTAAACGAAGGAAAGCGAACCTTAGTTAGGATCACTTTGATTTACAGGCGCTGGAATACTTTTAAGGACATCCCTCAAAGCGTAATAATGACTATCACATTTGTGGTCTGCAATTAAGTTGCTTGTTAGTAGTATTCTTTCAAAATGTTCACCTGTGTTTCTCTTCCAAAGAGTGAATTTGTTCACTTTGTTTCCATTGTGTTTTTCTTCCTTCCTTTTTAGATAATAAACGGCACCTGGAATAAATAATTCCTCTTTCGGATATATATCATGTCTTTCTTCTTTAACGTCATCAGCTTTTGCTTCAGCTGGTTCAGAAGGTATACTACTTGGAACCGCAATCGAATCTTTTCTACCAGGAACATCTGTTGGGGTAGATGAATAATTCATTATAAAAAATAATAATAATAAATAAATAAATAAATAAATAAAACAACCAGCTAGACATTAGGAAAATGCAAAATCCAACATTTGTATATGTTAAAATCTACAAGCATCGAATACAGGATTTTCACTCCTGTTCTACATAGTTTGATGTTTGATGTATTGTCAAGTTGTTTGCACTTATAGAGACATGTAAATGTGTTTTACATAATCACATCTACAACCCCATAGATATACAAGAGTTACAGAAAACTATTGCAACCATTATAAGCTTGCAAGAACATAAAATGTCTAGACTTTTCGCACGTTATTTACTACAAACATTTTTCATGAGTTGTAAGTGCAAGAACTCTTATGACTTCATATATGGTTCCACACTTATAAGTGTAAATATCTTTCAAACGTATATAAGTGTGAACAACATAACAAAAACCTGCACATGTGTCAAAGTCATTTTGTTTATTGTTTCGAGTAAATAATATAGCGATCGCCTGCATGCAAGGTATAACTCACCGACAAATTTTGTCTGACTTCCAAAGTTGGTATAATCAACTAGCTTTCTAGCTGCATCTTGTACAGAGGATACAGCATGCCTTGCATTAGAGACTAAATCTAAAACACTTTTCCAGTCCTCCTTCTCAAAGATGGTTTTCCTGCGAAAATCAAAAGCTAGATTAAACACAAATATCATCATAATACTGGAAAACCATAGAAAACGTGGATAGGAAGTGAGAGGGGCCTGCAAGAAAGGAGTTAGTGTCCTATAAATGGATTCAATTTTAAGGATTTGACACAATGGCAATTTGTTATATTTAGCCATTTCTAGGAAGCGAGCTTGCCTTTTCTTTCCCTAATGTATATTCTCTATCTTAATGTAATGATAAAAGAACAATACACTTGAACTCACATGGGACAAAACAAGAATACTCAGCAGACAAGCGGAAAAACAAAAACTTAAATAAAGTACCTTTGAATCACTACTGAAGGTGATATTTTTGACCCGTTTACTTATAAATGGGTCAAAGTGTCAAACTCGGGCAATGTTTAATCCCAAATAGCTCAAAAGGAAATATCAAATCTAATATGAAATATAGATTCATGTCAAACGCAGTTTACATACAAATGGGTCAAAATGTCAAACACGGCAATGTTTAATCCCAAATAGCCCAAAAGGAAATTATCTATCTAATATGAACTATGGATTCATGTCGAACGTGTTGGAAGTTGGAGGCTTGTTTTTAATGCATAAAATTTCGTTAAAAAACTTACATTGTTATTGTACTAATGTAGTCCGTGCAATCATTTATAACAAATTAACTAGTAAAAATTATTAAACTGGGAATATTTATTTTCAAGTCAACCCAGCATCCAACCCGCTCGACCGACCCAACTCATCTCTAATCATTACTCAATACTCATCATCAAGCAGGTTTGACCAAAAACATTAACAGCTGTAAGCAACCTTTTTGATAATTGGGCTCGGCGTCCAAACCCCCTTAGCTCTGCTCATCTAGCTTTTCTCCAGAATCAGAGTCTAAAACCTAACAAATATCTAACTACAAGAATGTATCAGCCATGTGGGTCTTTTTTTAATTCGACTGATCTCAGGCCCCGTGCGGTTAGTCGAAAGTCATCAATTGCTGATTACCAAACTGGAGGTGGGAGGTCACTTTAGTCACTACTGGGACATCAAATACATGCCATGGCAAAACTTGTGGTGGAAGGGTTCAGGGTCTGCCCAATATAAAATGATGAAGATGAAATGCACTTCCCTTTGGCAAGTAGATCATTCATTCATGTTTAGCATGAATTACCTTAAGTATAAATATCGAGTTACTTATATTGAATTGTCAATTCTGATAACTTAAGCGACATGTGAGACCAACTTCTGGAATTTTGTTAACTTAGAGCAAGTTTGGTGGTTTTCTTGATTATTGTAGATGTAGGTCATTAGTAACGGAGGTTTTCTATTTTCTATGCCAGTGCAGGTATATTAAAAATTCACTACGGATACATTTTACTTACCAATCAGTCCGCAGGATTTCATTCCTCAATCTCATCAGAGTAGCAACACTTAGCCTCGGGATTATATCATCCTGTATGACAAGGAACACATATGAAAAACGACAAACAAGAAAATGGCATTGATACGAATAAAAGTAACATTTGCATGTGTAGATATTATAGCAATCCATAAACCTGTGCACAAAGTATATACCAACCTGCATACAAACTGTTGTGACATAATCAGAGCAATGTTCCGCAAGATCTCTAGAAACACAAGGTGGTGTGCCATATCCGACCGCTGTAATAATCTCAGGGCTAAAACCCAACTCCTCGCTCGTCTTCTTGCGAAGCATTATAGCAAGCATCGAAGCAATCGCACCTCCAAGTGAATGGCCCACCAGCCTTAACCTAAATCCCTGTAGACAGATTAGAATTACAACACAATAATTAGGCTTAGTGCAGAAGGTAACCAACATTTGAACCAATTTCTATCTCAGGTAACCCTCTTATATTGTGAGCAGAACCATTGAATTTTCAATATTCTTAATAATAAAAATGATGACATGGAATTTGACATGTCAATAGTAACTTTGACCAGTTGGCTGTGGCGCTGGGAAAACGATTACAAGCTGCCAGGTTGAAGATTACCTAATATCATTCTTTTAGGAAGTCTGGTACTTTTTGAAGTTTATTTCTACGATAATGGACCAAAGTTGGCTACCTATTTTATGCAATTTGCCCACATTAAACTATCTATTAAACAAAAGAAGGGATAAATTAACAACCTCATGCTTTTCAAGGTACTTCTTAACGGTTCCTATCTCATGAGTTAGAAACCAACGGGCAGCCTCGGCTGCGCCAAAATGAGTTGAATAGCCTTCAAAATTGACTTCCCCGTCACTTGAAGAAACAATGTCAGTAATTAAGTCAGAAACTGTATGTGTTCCACGAATTCCAAAAATCACAAGTCTATTGCGTGTATCAACACCAATGTAGTATCCTGGTCGCAGCATACTGGAGTTCTTCACAAATTTCACTATGTTGCTTTCTCGAAGCATGCTGTTTTTCGCTAAACCTGCAGCACTATCTCTATACGCCCCCTTTGCTAATTCTACATGGTATATTAGATCCTGGACCTATAAAAAGATGACGCCGATTATATAATGATGGCACTAAAACTTGTGAACTGTAAGGTTAATAGTAGTTACTAATTACCAATGTGTCAGAAGAAATCTTTACTCCCTTAACATTCTCAAATGGATTTGTGGTTGCTTGTTTGAGGTATATAAGGTATAAACCTATTGTAAGATCGCTCAAGCTCCATTCTTGGACTCCAAGTTTACTTTTTTGAATGCTTGCAAGGATTTCTGTAAGTGATCGACTACTGGGCGGAATTTTATCATTTGAATTTCCTGTGAAATAGAATAAAGAATCAACAACTACAACTACTGGGATTTTTACAAATGAATTATGTAACGTAGATGGTTGTACAACGGATTGTGAACAAACCAGGCCATTTCCACAATTGCAGTGCTGGTTCAAGCGCTTTTGTGATCCATGCAAGTTCTGGCTTCCACTTGTTACTTGATGGATCTTCGTCATCAGAACTATATTTGCTAACGCCAGAATTTGGCTCTGTTTGGGTACCCTGTTGAGATATTCCAGGTGATACAGATGCATCCTTTGCATCTTTCACGTTCGGCTTTTCTACCTTTTCCGCTTTTGACCATTGTGATTGATAGCGGCTGATTGTGTTGTATACACTCCGTTGATATGATTCCCTCTTTCTTATCAACTTGAAACTAAAATCTGCAGCACCAAAATGGAGATGAATAAAAAACAACAAAATAGACAGTGTTACATTACATGCTGCAGAAAACAAGTCGTTCATTTTCGTGGTTCAAGTACAACAAATTGGTTCAGGTAAATAATGGAATTTAAAGAATCAACCCAAGTTTTTGAGGCAACCTCCAGTGCCACACTCTATCTCACTATTTCCAATTCTAGAAAGAAAGAACGCAGTTCCTTATGAAGAAAAGGCATCTTAACTCGCACGTTTGTTTCTATAGTTATTTTCCTTGTATTGTTTGCTAAATCATCATCCGTGATTAAAATCATGAAATGCTTACATTCTAAAAAGACTTGAACTGTGTAAAAGACACTCCGTTGTAATTTTTAAGAAGTTTAATAATTAAGTCATACTCCATAGTTTTCTATGAAATTGATATCTAATACCATTATTATAAAGTGATCATACATATGTTTTTTTAGCACTGAGATTGCTTGTATATGTGATGTAGAAGGAGCTGTCTTAGTCTCCCTCAACTAAAATAAGTTCTCTTAATTATAGTTTTATGACTTTATCCACCACACAAAATGAGACAATGACTTGTTAGCATCTAAGCCATATCCGTATCTCATCTTTTATATTCTTCCAGTAAAAAATACTTCTAATTGATAATTGATACATTACTATATATTTTAACAGAGCTTTCTCGTAATCACTAATTTGCAGAAGATCTCCAATAACACAATTTTACACTCAAACTTTTCCTAACAAAATCTTCTCCATTTACATCAACTCATGATGGCACTTTTTTTTTAATAAACAGCTAATTATTTGTACTCGATTAACCATTACAGTGACAATCAATTACATTATTCTAAAATATGCACCACAGCATATCACTCAAATAAAATATTATCAAACTAATTCAGTAATTTGCCTTCCTAAAAAGAATCAAACTTTTCTAATCGAATAAACAAAGACATAAGGTTCATTATAAACATTATCAGACCATAAAAAACTATACATACAAATTTCACTTATTACATTTAAACAACATTTAACCGACAGTAAAAATTACTCATATACTGAATGTAATGACTACGAATCAAAATCATCAACTAATTATGAACATTAACCTGATTACTACGAAAACGTCTCATACAAATATTAAATAGGATACAAATGAAAGCTTATTCAAACGTAAAAACTAATTCTAAACCATACCTAATGAATCATCAACAGATCAACTAACTATAACTGAAACAGAATAAATCCCCACCTAATTATAATCATGAAACTAATTATAACAAAACCGACTTATAGAGAGATATAAGATGCTATACGGTTTTAAGCTTAATCGACTGTAAAAGCAAAATATAAAACAATACCTAATCTAACTATAACTGAAACAGAATAATTCCGCACCTAATCAAAATCACTAACCTAATTATAACGAAACTGACTCATGAATATACGATACCATAGAAATCAAAGCTTATATAATTAACAAGGCTATAGAGTTCATCATAAAAAATAGAATTTACATATAAAATTTTCACACATTACATTTAACTAACATTTAATCGACATTACAAAGTTATTATATACCGAAGCTAATTTCTAGAAATCAAAATCATCAACAAAACTGAAATATAAATAATTCGCACCTAATCAAACTCATTAACCAACAACTAAAACGAAACCGACTCATCTGTTACGATACAAATTGAAGGTTAATCGAATTAACAGGTTCATTATGAGAATCATCAAACCGTTATAAAAACAAGTTATTTTTAACACATGTACATATAACTACTAACATTTAACCAACCGTAAAAAAAATACTTAAATACCGAACCTAATGAATACAAATCAGATTCACTAACTGAAATAGAATACATTCGCACCTAACCAAACCGATTCATACGAATAAACAATACCAAAGAAATGAAAGCTCAATCGACCTTAAAACTAATTATAAACCGAACCTAATGACTACAAATCAAACTAATCAACTAACTGTAACGAAACCGATAAAAATAAAAGCCTAACCGACTCAAAAAACGAATAATGCTCATTGTGAAAATCATCAGACCGTAATAATACTTATATACTGCGCCGAATGACTATAAATCAAATCATCATAAACTAATCATAACCGAAAGAATCAGACCGTAACAAAACCGATACGATATCGATTAAAGCCTAACCGACTAAAAAAAACGCATACATTTCAACAAATTTACATATAATTAACAATTAACCGACACGAAAAAGCTATTATAAACCGAAATTAATATCTATAAATCAAAATAATCAAGTAACTATAACTGAATCAAATCATTATAAAAAGCATAGGTGAATCAACAAATGCATACAGTTGGTAATGAAATGATTAAATTGTGATACCTAAAGTGTGGTATAAGCGTTTTATGTAAATATTAGCGGCCATTGCTATCGCTATATGTTGGTTACAGAAAGCAGGTTCTAGTTCTTTTTGGTTTTCTGGAGGTGGTGTGATTTTGGCATTTTGTTTTGTCTGAGAAAAAAGAAACCGACTGACTGGGTGTTTGTGTGAAGCGGTTTATTATTTATATGATGGGCTTTGTTTATTGTAACTGGGTTGGGCTTACAGAAAATTTAGAACTACGAGTGTGTAGTATCTGCTTAACTAAGGTCATGTTTCTTTTTTTCTTAGTAGAAGGAATTGGGCCCATACAGTGGGGTCCATGTATTTAATATTACTAGTCGGATACCCGCGCACAGCTGCGGCGAAAAATATAGTAATATGGTTAGTAAATGAATTGCTAGCCCAACTCTTCCCGCAATTCCCTACCCGCTTAGTGAATTCGTTTCACAACACTCTGAACGTATATGTGTTTGTTTGGGTTTTTCGTAGCTTTCTCGTGACATCATTATTACCGTATATAGAAAGATCCTCGCATTCTCTTTCCCGTCAAACACTCACCTAAAAGTATATGATTTTAACGAATCAAGATTGTATTGATTGAAATAAAGGTTAAAGTTGTAAAATTTTGAATAAAAAACTCACTAAAAATCTACAAAACTAAAAACTTGTAAAAATATATTAAAATGGATGTTGAATTAAAGAGCACAAAATTTTAGAAAACATGGTGAAATTAGATAACAAAAAAAAAAATAAATAGATAAAAAGATATTTCAATTTGAAAATAAAGGTGAATTTTAAGTTGAGAAGTGACACATGTCACCTTATTATTAGAGCTCATTATCTTAATTTTTGGTTAGGAGTTAGGCTTGGAGTTAGTTGAGAAGTGACACATGTCACCTCATGATTGGATCTCCTTATCTTAATTTTTGGTTAGGAGTTAGGCTTGGTTTATCCATGCATTATATAGTAGTATAGAAGTATAGAAGTATAGATATAGATAGACGAGTACCCGTGCATAGCAACGGGATTTCTAGCGGCAAACAGTTATAAGTGTCACATGATATATGAAAGTGAAATAAATAAATAGTGCATCATATTATTGACAATCAATAACCTTCAAATGCACATGGTCATCCTTTTTGCCTCTTTCTTTCATGTTACATCATCAAATATTCATTCCATCTGAACAAAAAAAAGATCAAAAGTGAAAAATGTTAGCTTCATGAGAAAAATATTACAGTAGTAATCAAGAAGTATACGCATGTATGTATTAAATAGAAACCATTTTCACAAATAGACGATTGGCATATGGTTGGCATTGGCAGTTTCAACTTTTCTCAAATCATTCATATCTTTACTACATATAATTGAGATAAAGAGATGGATCATTTAGTTTAAAGTTTACAATAGTTTCCTTTATTGTCATAACAAGTCAACATTCATTAGCATTTACAGCCATTGCATATCCTGTGCATTTACAGCCGTGTAAGAACAAGTCAACAAAATTTGTTTCATTTTAAGGTTATCCACTTTTCACGTTAACCGTTTTTCTTTTATAGATAGTCTAGATTTAGATATATTGTCTAGTCTTACGTATTTATAGATATATATTTTCATGTCTAGTCTAATGGCATAAGTTTCGACTATGTTTAAATGGTATTACCATAAAGCTGGTGAATACAAATACACAATTGGCATAGCTGCTAAAGTAATTATGTGAATCATTTTTAATAAACCATAAATGAAGATCAACCAACAATACAAGAAGATAACAGTGAAAGACCAATAGAGGCTACTATAATGCTCGACAACCATCATGCAAGAGTATACAAGTCTGATCAGATCTCTCTAAATTTTATACCAAACAAAAGCAAACACGAAAATTTTTAAATACATTAAAAAACATAAAACACAATCAGTATCCACCATTCATCATCCAAAAGGAGTCGTTATGGCTCTATCATTCAAAGTGAATCAGGACAAAATCACTCTGTAAATTGAGTATCCACCAAGGCGCAATCGCTTGCCAATGGTCTGGCCCCTGTTGAACAAATGATACAAGCGCATTGTTTATAAGTCATCATCAACATTCTTTTATATTTCTTTACGTGTGTGTCGATTATAGTGGGTTTGCAATATACACTCGCCTGTTTATGTGTGTGTCGATTATAGTGGGTTTGAAAATTGCAATATACACTCTCGTGTTTATATAAGCAACAACCCAAGCACAAATTTGAACATCCCCTAAATCATTTTCCCGCTCATAAATTGATTCATTGACATTGATTGGCATATACTTTCCTTGAGCAACGAATTGTAACATCAATATGACCTTTTGTTAAAACAACTTGTTTTACATCCCCTAAACCTTTGAGATTCATTTTCATTTGAGATTCATTCACATTGAAGTTTCATTTAAAACAACTTGTTTTACCTTTTGATTTGGCATGTCCATTTGAGATTCATTGACATTGATTGACAGAATGGTGTCTCTTTACAATAAATCTTAAACGATGAACTATGATTAGAAACACATGTTATGACAATCATAGGATGATATATTACAATAAGACTTTCATATATAGTTTTTATATCAAAGTGTTCAAGACATGAACATCCTTAGGACACAACATTAATAGGATTTGACAATAAATATAAGCAAATATTATACGTATAGATTCAGTTAACATGTGGAATATTACAATTACAGGCAAATAGTATCTTACAATTTATCAAATGGGTACCACACAAAACAAACGCATCATATTGTACATGACACATTAAATCGTGCATAATATCCTTCTGAGTGGCTTCATATTGTACATGACACATTTATCAAATTGGCTCATCATGGTTACCCATACCTGTACAATGTATTCCTTGTTTTCTTGGTCATATGTTGGTCATATCTTGTAGCAAGTACAGTAACACACACCCAAAAACATACAAAACCGTAATTGGTCATATCAGTTATAGATTTGTTCATATTTTTTTAGTTTTTCTTATAATTAAAATAGTATTCATCTATCGTCATTAGGGCTTTTACGACCAAAAAAATATGTTCCACAAGATAGTGTTTTTTTTTTTTTTTTTTTTTTTTTTTTTTTTTTTTTTTTTTTTGAATCTCTACACAAAATTAATTATAATGAAACGTAGTTATCTTTTATTATCCATGATTTGTAAAAACGTCACATGATTTGTAGTTATCTTTTATTATTCTGGATGACCACTACTGTTAAAGAATAACATAAAGTGATGAAGCTTTTTTCATTTCATAAAGATATGTACAGGTATGGGTAACCATGATGAGCCAATGATTCTTCTTAATAGCCCATGATCCAGTCATTCAATATTTATGTCGATTGAATGATAAATATGCACTATTGCTAGCCATACCAGTAGGGTAAATTATAGCAACAAGAATGTTTTAATAAGTAACAAAGCAAGATTTATTCATTCACTTTTTATAAGAAAAGAAACAAAGTAAACCAAGATATAGTTTGTAAATGGTGTAAAACAAGTTGTTTTAACAAAAGGCATAAACCACAATTCTATTCTTCATCGGTCTCACTTTCATCAACCAAGCAATAAACTCTTTTTCGACCGGGCACGAATACTTGACTCGCAACAGTTGATGATGATATGTGCAGGTGGGTTAGGATGTGCAAGAGGATTAGGATTGGGAAGAAGCTATAAAGAAAAAACAATACATTAGAAGAAACCTCAAAATGCATTAATGCATGGCAGATTATTGAGTACATTATCAAAGAAACCTCATTATCAAATGAAAGATTAGAACTAACCTCCAGATCATCATCGAGATTCCTTTGATTTGTCACGTCCATTTCTGTTGAATCGAATTGTTGTTTATATAGGCAAGAAGGTATACATTAGGCTTGTTTCGAATTTGAGTTTTCCCACCCTCATTGATGAACCAAAGAAATCCATTCCTTGTTACCAAATCGTGGGTGATATTTCTCGTTTATAATTTGCCAGGAACTTACAGCCCATTATCACCTTTACGCATGGTTGTCCACAACTCATACTTACCGAAATTAAGTTTTCAACATTATCACCTTTACGCATGGTTGTCCACAACTCATAGTTACCGAAATTAAGTTTTCAAATTTACGCACGGTTATCATGGCTGTATATGTGATGAAACGGATGGTTGTAGTAGTCATGGTTGTTCATAGCATAAACTTGTTTCCTTTATTAGCCATACTTACCGAAATCACAAGTTTACAACCAAGTTTAGAACCTGCGTTTTTCACAATAAGTCATACTTACCGAAATTAACTTTTCAACATTTCAACTTTTCACAAATCTTGACTTTTCCACTTTCACCTTTGACCATTTTTACATTATAGGTAGTATAGATTTCTTTTGTACATGGCATCCATTTATTCTCTTGTTTCTTTAGTTTGGTAACAGGAAGGAATATGGCACTCTCCCCGTCCAGTGCTTCCAACATAGGCAGACCCACACTAGACCCACACAATTTATAAGCCGCTGAATCCAAAGGATAAGAATAAACACGCCTTAAGGGCCTATTTGGTCCATAAAGGGTTTAGGATTTGGATTTGGGTTTAGATTTGGATTTGGTTTTGGAATTAGATTAAAATTAACGATGGAGTGAGAAATTTTAAAGGATATAAAAATATATTTGTATTAAAGATTTTATTAAAAATATTATTATTGAAAAGAGAGATAAAAGAGAGGTAAAGAGAAAGGTAGGGTCCTACTTGAAAGAATATCAAAACCTACCTAGTAAGATAGAATTCACTTTTGATAGTTTGAGGGCTTGTTTGGTAGGAGCTTTTTGGGGAGCTGTTAACTTTTTGTTACAAAAATAATCTTCTCTAAAATAAGTAGCTCCGTTTGGATACATTAACTTCAAGCTTTTATTTTAAACAAATAGCTCCTAAATGAAAAGCTGATTAATAAAGCTTTTTATACATCTTGGAGCTGTTAAAACTTTAAATTTCTTATATACCCTCCAAACATTTGTTTACAATTATAAATATGTCTTTTTATGGCATTTTATATCTTATAATTATATTTAACAACTAACTTACTAAACACTTTTATTGAAAAAAAAGATGCAGCTTGTAGCTTATGTTAACAGCTTACAGTATAGCTAGTTTTGCCAAACATACACTGAATCAATTCTTGTTATCTAAACCATGTACCAAACTACATTTTTTATTGTGGAGCTCACACCCTATCATTTAACACCCAGGAAACAAACAACACCTAAGATATTTCTCTATGTTTGTTTCCCCATTTTTTTTCCCTTAAGCTATGCTACATCTATAAAGAAACACCCACAAAAATGAATTGACATATTTTGATTGGGTTAATCAAAAAGAAAATAGAGAAATCATTTGAAAACCACCAATCAAAACATGTCAATAACCATTAATAAGCTTTAACTCCAATTAATTCAAAGCTTTATAAAAATATAAACTTCAGCTTTCAGCTTATGATATAAGTTCAGCTCCAACTCGAACCTCAGCCCCAACCCCATCCTCAGCCTCAACTCATTTTGCCAAACATAACATATCTCACATATGTCTCCGACGAGACTTGAACTCGCAATCTCTAGATTGTTATGCCACTCACATACTACTGCGCCAAAAAGCCTTTTGTCACACAAGCTTGTAGAAGTTTTTAAAAGTTGTGAGCTAGCTTTCACAAGCTCAAACTAATTAAAACGTGCTTTTAAAATGAGTTGTACTTATTTAGTCAAATTATTTAAATATTTTGAAAATATACTAGATGAATATGCGTAAGTTTAAAATATACTAGAATTTATTTTAATTTAATGTGTTTTTATTTAATTCTACAGTAAATAGCTCTAGCTCCACTGATTCTCCAAATACTGATACAAAAATATAATACTAATTTCGCAAACATACTCTTACAACATCAAACTTCATAATAGCATTAGTTGGTATATATAAACAAATGTATTCTAGGGTTCGAAACAAGAGAAATTCTCGAAATAACCCAAAAGTGAAAATTTTGTCTACGTTCAAGCCTAAAAAAGTGAAATTTTAAAATGAACCAGTGCAATTGACTGACCATGTGACTCCAATATAATCATGACATGCGTTTCCTCCTTTAATAATAAAGTACAAGTGGTTGTTGGGTGATGAAAGCTACCTATAAATTGATTAACTTTGTAATTTTTTGTGACTATCGGCTTATATTAAAATTTTTGTGCGACTAGATATAAAAGTACCTTTTATTTTATTTTGTTTAGTTTTAAGTGCTATTAGTATTAAACCTCGTGTAATTATCTTGAATTGTACTTCCCATGCAAATAGCTGATGCTAGTATATCATGATCTTTCCCACGCAAACTTTTAATTATCTCTTCATTTAAGAGATTCTCTTTGTATTTCCTATACAAACATTTAATGCTTGTATACCCTGATATAGCTCAATACACCCCAAGCAGTGCAACTTGCATTATGAAATGATTACAAGCAAGGCCTGGCCTTAAAGTTTATAAAGGATGAATTCATAATATCTATTAGAGGAAATTACCAAAATAAGCCAAAAACATTCCAGCATTTCATGTTTTGGTCAAGAAATGACCCTTTTCTCAATTTGGTCATGCTCGACTGCTCAACTGCTCGACTTCGTTATTTTTATGACATGTGTCCATTGCAAGTACAGGAGTTAGGTGAGGTGTCACTTTCAAGTACACGAGGTAGGTGAACATATTTAATTGATTTTTATTAAATTACAAAAACACCCTCATATATTATATTATTATATTTTTAATAATGACTCACCTAACCTCACTCACCTACTCACCACTTTACCAGTCCATCACAACCACCACCACCACCGCTCGACTGCCACTACCGCCACTGATCAACTGTTCAACCACCACTGCTCACCTACTCAACTGCTCAACCACCACTGCTCAACCACCACTGCTCACCTACTCAACTGATCAACCACCACTGCTCACCTACTCAACTGCTCAAACACATCGTAACCGTTAACCTACTCATTGGTCCATGATGCTTGAAACTCAATTATTGATGCAGCCTGGATCCTAACCAATTACAACACAACTACATGAACATAAATTGCAAAAAAATAACAAAACAAACTGTATTCAAATTCATTACAACTTCACCATCCATATAAAGTTAAAAGTAGTAGCACTAATTTGCAAATAGCAATAAAACCAAACAATAAAAGTAGTAGCACTAATTACTCCTATATACTAAAAGTCGTCCCTTTACTGTTCTCTTTTTAGCCCATTTGGTTATGTGGTAAGCCCAAACCCAACACACTTATTATTACCCGGCTCCGACTCTGCTTTCTTCTCCCTCACATGCCTCTCACAATTTTCCGGTATACCGGAGATCCGTTCGACCCGAAGACCGACCCACTCTCAAACGAATCGGGGCATCTATAGTGTTTTGTGTGTCTTACGCTACAGTATTATCTACAGGGATTGAATTCCTCTAATTTTTTAATGGGTTTGAAGTACTTTTATGAGAGGATAAGTAATTTGTGGCTGTTTTTTTTTCCACCTGTTGATGTCTACCACTACTTTTGTTTCACTAAATGACCATTTAGAAATGCATCTTTTGTCCATTATATCCCTAAAAGTCGCTTCTAGATCTATCTTCTACTCTTTATGTGCACAATCACATATAGTCACTGTTGTTAGGTACGGGTTCTTTGATCTATGTTAACCAGCTTTTTGTATGTTTACTTACATGTTTGCCATCTGTATTGTGCCGTTAAAAAAAAAAAAAATTGTTTTAATCCCTTTTAAGCTTCGTGGTTAATGGTCTTAGTAAATGTCATCTGCATTTGTGGTTGGATTTCTTGCATTGTGACCTTTTTTTATTTTTTGATTTCTGTGTTTAATGTCTTTTATCATAATAGATTTGAGGTTTATTAGTGTTGTCATTATATAGATATTTCTTCAATAATTAGGACATGCCAAAAAAAGCCATTTATTTAGGTTCCTTTTACTGGATTTTTGTGATGGTACCATTTATATGGCTGGTTTGCACAACACTTGACTGACCCTCCATGTATTCAAACGAAAAGTAAAAAAAACAACATGGTAGGTTGCGCATAAACCTACCGTTGGATTATCTTATGACTCTTTATATGTGTGTGTTACATTGCCTTATGTAAGAACTGTCTGCATCAAATGATATGTAGGTTAGTCTTTCATGTTCAAACATTGCTTAAAAGGCACTTACGGCCAGTTGTTTGGGAGTTGTCTAAAAGCCATTTGCTTTAAACCTTTCGTATTATTTCATATCAGGTTCTAACGAGTTTATTTGGCTTCTAACTGTTGCAACTTATTAATTCGCAATGTCATTGTTATTCGCTATTCTTAATACCAGATCACTATTATTTGCCAATTTGTATTTTAATATTTTCTATGATAAAACCCCTGTATCTTGCTGTTCTGAACTATGCGACCACAAACAAGAAAACGTTGCCGCAATATTAGTGCCCCGATTTCGGATACCCAACCATCAAACAGCTATGATAATCCACAGTGTCCTTTATCTCCGAATCACAAAGTCTTCACCTTCAGAATTTACCTTTCCATGCCCAACTCCTTGCGCCTGTTGACGGCGCCAACAATGCAAATGTTTCACCACAAGGTGACCTTCTTACTCAAGATTATTTCATTTTATAATGGTTATACAATCATCCTCAATGACGTCCACTTGCTCCAAATCTCACTGTCATGTTTATTTTATGTAGGTGAATCTCCGCACTCGGCTTCGCATGATTATACTTCTTTCCTGCAATCAAGATTTGACTGGCGTGAAAGATCATCAGACAATGTAGTGCAAACTACTGAACAGCAACTCCAAAATGTTCGGCGGCGTGTCAGGCAACGCACGCTCTACCATGGTTCGCACCCAAGTTTGCTTAACCAGAATTCGTTCCAGCAAATTACACCTGCCTCCTGCGAAACTAATGATCCATATCCTTCTGTGGAAAGCATCATCCCTGGTCAAGGTAATTTAAATGTCTATTTGTTTTTTGCAAGATTTATTAGTAACGTAGGAACATTTGAAGTCTAATAGGAGTGTTTGTTTTATGCAGCCCAACCTTCTCGATAGCCTTTCATCCACCCCCCTCACCTTCTGCAATCGAAAATTGACTTCCGTAAGCGACGGCCGACCAGCTTTACACAAAATCAGCCTCAACATCGTCAAGATGCTATCAGAAATGTTAGGCGCCGTGTTGCCAATGAAGATTGTTTTATGCAATCTGAAATTCAAAATGCCAGTGTCAGCTGCATTGACAAAGGGCCATCTGCTCAGGGATTTGATGTTCTGTCCAATGAAGGTCAACATTTAGATTTCTTTACTATGATTTATCATTCTTTTGGACACATTTTTCCTAAAAAAAAAAAAAGATGCTTATTATTATTTTTTTGTTTCTTTTCATCTCTTTACACAGATAACCAGCAGCCAAGACCAATTGTCCATTCTTCACGACCCGGTAAACGTTGTCAACCTGCAGCCCAGCAAAAGAGAGCCCGAAACACCATTGCACAGTCCATACCCCATGTGACCCCTCATTCTATGTCAAGTGAAGGTACACACTTCAGTTGCTTTCTCATGTTTTATTACTACTCATTCTGTGTCTTTTAAAAAAAAAAACACTTTCTTACAACTTTTATATAACTCTTGGTGCAGGGAATGACTTCGCATCTTCGCTGGCTAATAATGCTCACCCTAACGAACATTGTGAATATGGGAATCAGACAGCAGAAACAGAACAAAGCAACCCAAGAGGCCGTAGAAAAAGGCGAAATGGTTCACGTAATGTACGTCCCCGTATTCGCTCAGGGAATTTGGAATCTGCCTCTGCTGATGGCTCAGGTCCCTCTGGTCAGGGTGTCAATCGACATATCAGTGAAGGTTACTCTCTAACTTGGTTAGCGAAATTCGTATGGTTGCATAGGTCACTTATTTCGTACGTGGGCATTTTGGTACACACTCTCATTAACATTTTCGCAACACTGCTCTCTATAGCAGATAACGCTTGGCAACCTAATCCAGTGACGGACCCAGGAAAAATGGATGTGGGGGGCAAAAATTTTTTTTTTGAAGATAACAACAAAACGCGGGAAAAAAAATAAGATCGTAATGATAAATCGAGTATTTTTACTTATAGATGAATGATTTATAAAGCTTTAGAGCGTTGATTGTTAGATTTTAGTATGTGGGTGGAGGGCAATTTGAGTTTTGGGTGGGGGTCACTTTCGAAAAAAGGTCAAAATTAAAAAAAAATTACACTAAAATTTCAACTTTTTCGGCTAGCCATGGGGGCACCGGCCCCCATACTTACACTCTAAGTCCGTCCCTGACCTAATCACCTTTTGTATAACTCTGTAGGAGCTGACATTTGCCTTTGCGCCTTCTTTATTGTACAACATTTAAACAACAAATGCATGGAAGTGCTACAGATGCACTTCAACTTTATGTCAATAGATATGCATTTTCAATGTATGGTAAGTTGTTTACGCCCTGCAATACATGTCCTTTTTCTTTGTCAAGCATTTTTTGCCACGCATTTTGGGCCATCAACTCTTGCATTTCTGCATGGTGTAACCTGTTTCTACAAGCAAGATGACAATACAAAAAAATTAAACCTTGAAACTACTTGGTGCCATCAACAACAAAACCAAAACACACTTGAACCTCTTTTTCGCCCTCACTTACATAATCAAACATCCCGCGGCAACGCGCGGGCTTAAGACCTCGTTTACAACAACATATGACAATTCCAATCTGAATTTATATATAAACTTCATAGCAACTCTTTTTTTTTTTTTTTTTTTTTTTTTTTTTTTTTTTTTTTTTTTGTCAAACACCATCCCACCCGTCAGCTCCGGTGTGGGTGGTGCAGATCTGGAAAAAAAAAAAAGAAAAGAAGAAGTGTTGGTGGTGGCTAATGACGGGTTTATAGGAATCAAGAAGACGCAGAGAATTTATTTTGGCCGGATCTTTAAAGATCTTGGTCGGATCTCCTTAGCTCCGGTGTGGGATTTATTCTTGGATCCACCACACAACAAATCATTCATCCTCTCCACATCCGCTGCCACCACCCATTTTTATAGATCTTTAATGATCTTTGATGATTGTAAACTGGTCCTCCATTTTTATAGATCTTTAATGATCTTTGATGATCGGTGTTGGCCGGATCTAGTACAATCGATGTATATATGGCTGTGAGATGGTTTTATGGCTGTGAGGTATTGTGGTGGTGGATGATATGAGATGGTTTATTGCTGAGGGTAGATATGAGGATGGTATTAATAAGATAGAGCGATGGTACAAGTAATAATGCACAAATTACTTATAACAAAACATCAAGTACAAGCAAATAAAAAATATTTAATTAACAAAGCATAAGGGCATATTAGTAATTGTAGAACAAATCAATAAAATATCTCACCTACCTTTGTACTTGCAAGGGACACGTGTCACTCATATAGGCCAGTTGAGCAGTTGAGCAGTCGAGCAGTTGAGCATGACCAAAATGAGAAATGGGGTCAAATCATGATCAAAACATGAAATGGGTGAATGTTTTTTGCCTATTTTGGTAATTTCCTCTATATTATTAGTCTAACATAATATAATAGTAGACTTGGGGATTTGATAGCGTATCGATATTAGTAGCCAAAGCCCGCTAGTTACACGCCAAAATTGGACCCATTATCAGCACTTGAATAAGTCTATAAACATTCCCAAGTCGCATATGGCCTAGGAAAACCTCTTAGACCACGTTCATGTACGCACAGACAACTGTCACCTAACGGTTAGGATACAATAACTAACATGTGAAAGTAAGAGACACACGACCAAAACATGAGGCAGGAACGATCATGTACGAACCGTACTGAGCCAAGGAAATAATGCCACTTGTCATTCTTGTTTGCCCATTAGATGATCAAAACACATGACATGCCCAGTTGCCCACAGCTATTGATATGATTCACATGAGGTTTATCCCAAAACCCTATATACCTCCCTGTAAATAAAGAAATATCCCACACAAGAAGGGGATCAATTCCTTCACATTTTCACACAATTATTCACGCACAATGAATACACACTTGGTTTTTATTCTCCATCATATTTTGGGGTTCTTACGGTTTTATACGAGAACCAAACAACATATCCATTCTAATCCACTCATAATCACGTCTTACGATGTCATACATAAACATGTAGCTTACAGCCTTACACCACTAACAACTACTTGCAATTTATTATTTAAAAAGAGACGTCATGATTTTAGTAAAGTGACACACACGGTCAATCACACTAGTTTCATAATACTCCAGCTTTCAATTCTACTCATATATATTGCAAAACAAGAAAAAAAGGCAGACTCCCAGCCGGACATTCAAAAATTCTGACATACCGTTCGATTTCTTCCAAATCGATACCAATGCCATACAACTTGCTCTTATTCAAATTCACCTTTAGTCCCGATGCCAATTGGAAACATTTGAGTAATTTCATCAATCATCAAAGTTGCGAATGATCAACATGGTCATGTTTTTCTAACAGACTATTACTCAACAAAGTCGTACCATTTCCGAGGTACATCAACATATCTACTGTGATCAACTAGACACCGAGGAAATAGTATACACTGCGTACGAGGTTCAAAAATGTTATAGCTAAAACATCGAGTATATATGCACACAAGTTATCAACCTATATTGCATTTTTGCGTGATCAAGTTTTCATATGGAGTGATTTGTTTTCCAAGCATCACGTTTCATGTAGCTGCGTGTCTATTTTGAGGTGCGATCCGGTATTTCAAGTAAAAAATTAACTGAGACAAAAGTGTCATTGAATGACTTTACATTACGGACGATCACATTGGTTATCACATGTCCCCAATACATGTCGACGACAATACAAGATAATACGAAAAACATGATAAAAAAATATACACAAGGTGTTTTCTACAGACCCATGGGAGGCCTAAGTTCAAATGTGATACATAAAAGACAAGCCAAATTACATTATGAAATGACAAGAAATAATAATAACAAAAAGCTGTCTCGACTCATTACCAGCATGCAAAAGTGAGGACACGAATCGTTTTAATATATTATCAGCAAAAACTTGAAAATATTACAGGACTAATCAAGTTAAGACTTTGCCTTCGATTGCAATATCTGAACAAGTAACCATAGTATATCCATCCTATGAACATTTCTGTTATTTTGTCCCTGCATATAGAATTGATGGCTTAAAATCATCACAAGATGTAAACATTGATGGCAATTCTACTCATTCAGTACTAAGTAATGTGTCGATTCAGGTTATATTTCATCTCTAATAAGACAAACCACTAAAATCAGAAAAGGTAAGTCAACCGGTTGATGAGTTAAAAATCAGGTTGAAAGTTGCCAAAATTTGTTTTACCTCATCTAACTTCCTAAAGCATTAGCATTAAAGAATGGATTTGTTTCTAGCAACGATAATACTACTTTTATTTGTAAGCAAAAAGTGTTTCAAGTCTCCCAACCTGACCCATTTAGACTCATACCCAGTTATTTTGCACATGAAACAATACCTCTACAACAAAACACATCCACATTTTATCCCCGTCAGGTTCTGCAACCCCTTTCAGAATGGTGAGTCCCAAGCTCCGAATGGCATCCGCTATCTCAAGAAAATGGACACCTTCCTCACACATCATCTGCATCACATAAATTTATCTGTTTTAGTACTCTGAAATTATAAACTGAATGATCAGACTTTGAATTTTGGAAGACCGGCTATACCTCCACCAGCATTTGGCCATTTGTACCAATGTTTTCTACAGTCACAGGACAAACTTTCATGTCATTTCCGACCTCCATTGCCCAACTTGAACCCTGCTCGTGACTTGAGGTTCCTCTTATGCCTGTTTCCTTGCTAAGCAACTGTGAAATGGGTAAACGTATGAGGTTTAAACCTATTCAGTCAGGATACCCCGGGAGGGTGAAATCTTGACTCAGCTGTACGAAGCCTAAACAGGGTATCCCCGAGACCGTTTTCGCCCCTTTCCCTGGCCATCCCCAAGATGTTTACCTAGTGAGGTTTGAACGTGAGACCTCTTTTGAGAAAATCAGGATGCGAGACCACAAGGCCACCTTGAGGGTGGTTAAGCAACCGTGAAATGCTAATCACTTAAATAAATAACCTCTTAACCATTCTTATAACTAATTTGCCTATTAATATGAACACAGATATATAGTTTTACAATAATAATTCAATTTTCTTGAGGAAAGTTTTAGTAATACCACAAGATTGTTTAACTCACTTAACCCAGTAGAGATGATAAAACATCACTCAAATCATCTCATTAATAAGCAAAACTGGGTCGAAATTGCCACCTTTAATCTTAATGCATACTATAAAGGGTATTTTTCGGAATGTAATAGCACCAGAATTTTCTCTCATCCTGTGTTAAATTTATACATCTTACTCATCATAAGATAAGTTTGTGTCCCGTTTGGGTCATTACCAAAACCCTCAAAAGCAACTTCTAAAAGTTATATTTTCATATCAACTTGTTAGATTTATGTAAAATGTTATACTGATATACAATCTTGATCACTTTTTTAATGTCAAAATTTGTAGATTACAGGTTACAAAATGACTCAAATGGGGACATATAACCTTACCAACTATTAACGACTCGTATGTACAAATGAAAAAATACATTTTATCTTATGCAAATGTGACTATCATCAAAAAGCCTATGAATATTTGCAACCGAACCGAAAGTAATTTCATTTAAAAGACAAAATGCAAAACCATACCTTTGATTCTGCATATTTATCAATTTTATCAGCATGCTTAGTAACAGACTGCATGAAGAGCATGTGCTTGATTGTTCGTTCAAGAAGTGAATCAATGCTACACTGTACCATAAATGCCCATTTCAGTAAACATAGAAAGTCCAAAAACAATTAAATATATATATATATATATATATATATATATATATATATATATATATATATATATATATATATATATATATATATATATATATATATATATATATATATATATATATATATATATATATATATATGCAAAAGAAGTAACCTTCGATCCATTAGGCACTAGCTCGCGGAGTTCCTTAATTCGATCTTGAATAAGTTGTCGATCACGGGGCCGAGGCCTACTACTTTCACCAGGTTTAGCCCGTTTCTTGGTAACATTAGCAGGTGATTCTTGTGACATCACTCGTTGGTCACTACATCTACTATGACTAGCTGACGAGAACCCTAATGAACTTTCAAAGGAGTAACAACCTGAAGTACTAGTTTGCATATCATTAAAATGAGTCTCAACCCATTTCACTGAGTTACTAAATTCACTATCACTTTGGCTAACATTCGCTACGACTGCTTCTAGAAGATGTTCTGATCCTGGATTTGGTGTCAGAAGATTGCTACTACTTGTTCCGGGCATCTCCTCTAATTTCTGATAACTATGGTTATCGTTTTGGGTATAAAATGCAGGTCCCAGTGCTTCATACAACTCGTATCCAGCAGGAAACTTAAAAGACGTTTTTAAGGTATTCATGGAGTCGGTTTCGCTTTGGACATTCGAAGAACCAGGCATATATAAATCACCATGTTGATCAAGATCTGATATTGTGTTGGCACCATAATTAAGCGATGTAATGGTATCGTTATATGAACTAGTATTGCTCGGTGTACATCCCATTAAAGAATTTTGCAGATCAAGAATAATATCTCGGATGTGATTCACCATCTTTAGATCCTCGGGTATCTGCTCAATTCAAACGGAATATTTTTTAAGCTTCTAGCTTTATTGTCACGCGATCCATTTATACTATCTTTATTTGTAAGTCTTGTCTTTAATTTTGTATGTTGATCAATATAAAGAAGGAAAAGAAATCTTACATGATTTGAAGAACCAAGTTGTACAACTCCATGAGGAACAACACCAACAACGGCAATCGTCTGCAGAAAAGAAAAAAAAAAAAAAAAAAAAAAAAAAAAAAAAAAAAAAAAAAGATCAATTCACTTTCTGAATTAAGAACCTGATCCTGATATCTACAAGTTTCTAGTTAACTTTTATACTAAAGAGATGACATACTGTGATCCCAGTGGCAAACTGAATTTTCCATTCATCGTAATCCTGAAAAAAAAATGGACTTGCAATATAAATTATACATTTACAATGCATACAGTACTAGGAAGAATGGTTACGAATTTTTTGCACAAAAAAATATTGGTGCTTGAATTATTCCTTACCTCAAAGGACAAGTCGGGATTATTAACATATTGATCTCCGAAAATCCACACGTGTTTATCTGTGATTGCAACCTGACCAACGATTCTACCAGTGAAAGTATTTATTAGAATAATGAGCAAACATAATTAATAGAGGTGGCAAGATTGGTGGGTCAGGTGTGTATAGGTAACTGGTCCGACGTGTTTAAAATGCACTTTTTTGCACGGGTCAAAATGGGCTGGTTCTAGTTGGGTTGATCCGCGAAAACTTTTAGAACTTGTTTGAACAGTTACCCTTGAACCTTTTTTTACTTGACCCGTTGATAAAACAAAAGCCAAATCAACCCATTCAAGTGAGAAAACAATGGTAAAGTGTATTAACATACCCTTCCCCGAGTGAATATCTACGAGAACACATCTTCGCAACAGCGAGGTCAAGAATGTCTTGTGCATACTGCTGATCAGGTAAGTTGTCCATCCTCTTATTGAATGGTTTGCTCCCTGAAGGATCATTTTGGTCATAATAAGCATCTTCGCAAGTCAACATCCTACAAGAAGTTCATATCACGGGCAACAGTAAAAAACCTAAGGTGTATTAGTTTATACTCAAATCGGCATGTATTCATGCATAACTCTTAAAGTATTGGACATTCCAGATGATAACAAAACTTACATATCTACAATCAAGAAACTTAGGGTGCGTTTAGTTGGAGAGAAATTCTCCATTTTTCATAAGAAAATGAAAAAACTGAAAACGCGTTTATTCGCACTTTTTTCCAACAATTTTCAAAAAGAATGAAATTCTCATTTTCTAAATTTTAACTAAGAAATTGAAAAGCCCAATCTACCATTCTCACTTTTTTCTTTTTTATTTTTTTTCCCAACTCCAAAAAAAACACATACACCATTCTACCCCTAATCTCTCGTGTCATCCTTCACCGCCGACCGTCACCGCCACCGCCCGCCGTCGCCGCCACCGTCGCAATTTGAGGTAATCTTCTTATCATTTTTAAAAAAGAAAAATATAACTCCAACTAAACGCGTTTTCAAAATTCTCAACTCTTCTCTAAAGAAGAAAAACCATCTCCTTCTCAAGAAATTTAGAGATGGAAAAATTGAGAAATTTTCATCAACTAAACGGCCCCTTAATACTTTAACTATCATGTCAGAACACATAACGCAGTCATTATATAGGATCCTAGCGCCATCCATCACAATTGTAACATATCTAAAATCCAGAACTGAATATTACAAATCCCAAACCAATTCACCAAAAAAAAAAAAAAAAAATCAGAATATAAGATCCACTGGTTTTAAGATGTCTACAACTGAGAAGCTAAATACTGCACATCCTAAACTGTTATTTAACCCCTTAATAATCAGATCATCGGAATCATTTTTACTCTATCCAAACAATAGAAACAGACCACCTACGACCTAAATATCCACTTACTAATGAGCTGGTTACAATAAATCTACAATCAAGTACCATAACACCAAAACAACATATACAATGAATAAACAACAGTACAACACAATCAACAAACGTATAAAACCTGAAGTTTTTCAAATGATCTTACATTCGAGCATGAGGATCCGGTTTCCAAAAAACAGCATAATTCCAATCAGTGTTAAGACAAAGAGTCTTGAGTGCTTGATGAAATGCACTACCCTCCATCTTCTTTCGAAAAAATTACCAAACACTTCCTACTATAAAGCTAATGAATTAGGACCCTCAAACCGTCAAATTTAAATAAATCTAAAAACTTTTTGCTTTATCCTATCTTCAAACTCTAGCTCCCTCGATATGAACCTCTCCCGGCTTGTTTTCGCCGTAGCCCGGCTCTTCCTTTTATCGGTGGGTCGACTGTCAAATTCAGAAAACTATCTAATCCCATTATCTTTTCCCCAAATTTTCTTTAACACCCAAAAACAAAAACTCACTAATTTTACTTAAAAATTTCACCAACCCAATAACAAATTTATAAAATTTACTCCAAAAGATAACTTTTTAAACAATTTAAGAAAATACCCATTAAAAATGTAGCAACTTTATATTAAAAAACCCTAACCCTAACACTTAAAAAACTTAAAATTTTATAAAAACTTCAACAACCCAACCAAGAAAATTTTCAAATTTTCAAAATTACCCAATTTAAGAAAATACCCATTAGAAATCTTGGATTTTTAATGCTAATCAGTAAAAAAAATCCCTTTTTTTGGATCTTGTGATCAAGAATTTGAAATAGTTTAACTAATATCAAACGACATCGATGAAATAAGTATAAAAATCAAATCTTTTCACAATTCCAATCATAAATTTTATAAAATTTGTTAGAAAAAAAATGCAAAAAGATTTGATCTTTGTGTTGAGTTTCAAATCGTAGTTTTATAAACAAAAAAGCGGCTATTATTTTTATCAATTAAATTTTATATAAACCAACCCATAAGTTTTAAAATTTTGATATTTGGCACAAGAAATGAAACCATATTTGCAAATTGACCCATTTGTGTTATAAAGTTTTTTAGGTACAAAATTTCTTTTTCATGGGTTCTCTATGGTTATCATTTTTGTGGAGTTATGAGTGGCTTTTTATAGATGGTTTTTATTGTTATGGCAAACAATATGATTTGTTTAGTTTGAATAATGTTTCTTGTTTCCCTATCATCTTTTTTACTCACCATTTCATGAAACTCACTATTTATCAATGATTTGGATAGCTAAAAGTTGTGACAACAATAAACGAACTCGATTGGTGTTGTACGGGTTACATGTTGTGTTTTAGTTGTTGTCGAGTCATTTGTGCAATGTTGTGAAAAAGTTGTCTGTACAATGTGTTAGCATATACGCGATTTTTAGTCTAAGGAGTGTATACAGGGGTGGACCTGCATTGTAGGTTTGGGGTGGCGGTGGCCCTCATGACTAGCCGAAAAAGATAAGATTTTGGTGTAATTTTTTTTTAATTTTATTATTTTTTTTTACCTTTTTCGAAAGTGCCCCAAACTAAAATTCAAATTGCCCCCCCCCCCCCCCCCCCCCCCCCCCACATAAATAGTAAATCTAACATTCAACAATCTAAAACCTTATAAATCTTATAAATCATTCATCTCCAAGTAATAATACTCGATTTATCATTTTGTTGCAACTGTCGAAAAAAATTGCCCCTCACATCTTATTTTTCTGGGTCCACCACTGAGTGTATATATGTAATTTTTTTATTTTATTTTTATTTTTATTTTTTTTTCACTCTCTAAATATATCAAACAGAAAAAATGATTAGAATAACCAAGCCATAAGTCTAACTACATTCATGTACAATACAATGTTTGAAGCATGGTTTGTACAATTTCCTTCACCACATCGTAGTCATTGATTTTGTCATGCGTTAGGTTTTTCTTGTCAAAATTAAAGTTAGATTTATGTGTTAGGTATGCCAATCACCGCTCGCGTCGATATTCCTTATGATAAGCATATCGTTTAATGTCTCGATTCAAATGGTGCAAGCTCTATTAGTTTAGATTTCGAATGACAAGTTGCTATGACGAATTATCATGCATTTTGACTCTTTTTTTTATTCACGGTTCTTTCCGATAACAATTAACAATTACTTATCCAATATATTTATTTGTAATAACTTAACTATTAATTTTAACGCAACATAGAAACCAGGTCATATTCAAAACTATAATGAAATTAAGTGTTAACAATATATCATCATCGAGCTAATTCGAGCCATGAACCACATAAAAAAGCTTAAAAGCTCTAATCCAACATTCTTACTCGAGTTTCTAGCATTATTGTTCAAAATACTTGATTTTATTTTCTTTAATTATGATACAACTAAATTTCCTAAAATTTTAATATCATTGCTAGAATTGAATATGAAATGATACATGTCGATTGAATATGAAATGATACATGTCGGATTCTCAATTAGAATGACCAAACTTGTCTAAAGATATGCTAGGACGTCAACTTCTTGGTTTGGCCCTTGGATTAGAAAATTGTTTAGTGTTCCTATTTTGCTAACATAATTATATTTTATGTTATCATTTAAATGGAGTTGGAATGACCCAAAATTTGAAATGTTTTCCATTCTCCCTCCGCTAAAGAAATACTGTAGTAAAAAGAAATTAATTCCATTATTTTAATTTATCAATTTTATAAAAAATAGCATTTGACGTGTGGCTATAACATATTAGTTATAGGCATTAAACTTTATATTTTAACCCTCTTCAACTTTACTAAACTGTAATAAATGGTTTATCAAATTTTATATTTTTACTTATTTAATCATTTAATGTTACTAAGTTTTATTTCTTAATACCTATTTAAGTTTAATTATACAATAATTTACTTATCAAACACATTAACCTTTACATTTTTACCTTTTTACAATTTTTTTTTTTTTTTTTTTTTTTTTTTTACAATATTGGAAAAACATAATATCTTTAAAATTGTATTATGTAGATACAAAATATTTTTTTATTTCATCCGCTACAACGTACAGGCTAAAACATCTTATTATATATGATACACAGGATTGTTACTGTTCTCTGAACAGTGGCAATTTTATCTTTGCTAAACAAATTAATGTTAAATCTACGTATTGGGATAACATAAAAACATTTACCATGTAGCACAATGGATTTGTGATTCGCTCAAGGCTTTCCTAACGCTCCCCGCTCTAGGTTTGAGTTTAAAGCCCCTCCCCTTCCCCTTGTCATTCCCCCCACCACCACCCTTTTTTTTTTTTTTTTTTGAATTTAAGTCTACTAAATTACCAATTGGCCCGTGAACTCTAATGTTTGAAGAATTACATATCAAATAATTCCAACACTTTAAGCTTTGAAGCTAAAGAGATTAACAAATAACCTCAAGTTTTAGTGTTTTTAAAGGATTTAAATGATCCTGCTAATTCCGTATCGCCGTGTTTTACTAAAAATACTAGAATTAAGCTTTTGTGTTAGATTTGTCGTTAAAGCTTTTTTCATCTTGGTTGAAGGAAAAAAATGCTGCATAAAATTTGTACGGATTTACGGTTTTTTTTCTCATCATAAGAATTTATATCAGATCCGCAGTGAGACACAAGAATAAAATCCTTTTTATTGATATTTTGTTCTCTTTTATGTTAATTTCCTTAGGCGAATATACTTTCAGCATGGACGGCAATTTTTAATAGGGCAAATAGCATAAAAAGGTATCCATCTTAGGTCCAATTTCAATTAAAGGTACTACTCTTTTTTTTTTTTCTCAATTTAAGGTACCCGACTTTTTTTTTTGGCCGATTAAGGTTTTTTTCTAACTTTCGTTAACTATTTCGTTAGTAAATTACATAATTGGTCCTTGAGTTTGTATAGGCATTTCATGTTTAGTAAATTACATGATTTAGGTTATTTTTCTAACTTCCGTTAACTATTTCGTTAACTTTTTACGTTTTTCGTCCGTTTTTTTACGTTTTCGTCTGATTTTTTACGTTTTAGTCCGTTTTTTCAAGTTTTCGTCCGATTTTTTACGTTTTCGCCCGATTTTTCACGTTTTCGTCTGTTTTTTTACGTTTTTCGTCCATTTTTTCACGTTTTCGTCTGTTTTTTACGTTTTTCGTCCGTTTGTTCACGTTTTCGTCCGGTTTTTCACGTTTTCGCCCCATTTTTTACGTTTTCATCCGTTTTTTTACGTTTTCGTCCGTTTTTTCACGTTTTTGTCTGATTTTTCATGTTTTCGTCGGTTTTTTCACGTTTTCGTCCATTTTTGTCATTTTTTTACGTTTTTGTCCGGTTTTTCACATTTTCGTCCGTTTTTTCACGTTTTCGTCCGGTTTTTTACGTTTCCGTCCGGTTTTTCACATTTTCGTCCGTTTTTTCACGTTTTCATCCATTTTTTCACTTTTTCTTCCAATTTTACACGTTTTCGGAAACGTGAAAAAACAGACGAAAACATGAAAAATCGGACGGAAACGTGAAAAAACAGACAAAAACGTGAAAAGACGGACGAAAACGTGAAAAGACGGACGAAAACGTAAAAAACGGATGAAAACGCGGAAAAACGGATGAAAACGCGAAAAAACGTACGAAAACGTGAAAAAACGCACGAAAACATGAAAAAACGGACGAAAACGTGAAAAAACGGACGAAAACGTAAAAAAAAGACAAAAACGTGAAAAAACGGACGAAAACGTGAAAAATCGGACGAAAACGTGAAAAAATGGATGAAAATGTAAAAAAAAAACGGACGAAAACGTAAAAAAAACGGGACGAAAACGTGAAAAAATGGACGAAAACGTAAAACAAACGGGCGAAAACGTGAAAAAACGGACGAAAACGTGAAAAAAACGGACGAAAAACGTAAAAAACAGACGAAAACGTAAAAAATCGGGCGAAAACGTAAAAAATCGGACGAAAACGTGAAAAAACGGACGAAAACGTAAAAAATCTGACGAAAACGTAAAAAGTTAACGAATAGTTAACGGAAGTTAGAAAAAAAACCTAAATCATGTAATTTACTAAACATGAAATGCTTATACAAACTCAAGGACCAATTATGTAATTTACTAACGAAATAGTTAACGAAAGTTAGAAAAAAACCTTAATCGGCCAAAAAAAAAAGTCGGGTACCTTAAATTGAGAAAAAAAAAAGAGTAGTACCTTTAATTGAAATTGGACCTAAGATGAATACCTTTTTATGCGATTTGCCCTTTTTAATACTAGTCAATTTCGATTATATCTTGTGTCTAATGGTTCAAAATTTATTCTAAAAAACTAATCAATAATAATATGAGTCAAGGGTCGCACCATGCTTACAAGTGTTCAAATTGTTTTATAGAAAAAAAAAAAAAAAATAGTAGTTACTCAAAAATATAGTTTATGTGATCATATTAAATATTTACAACTACAAAGAGCAAAAAATAAATTCATTTAGTTACATATTCTAATCTACAAGACCATATCAAAGACCAAAGTTACCTTGGAAATAAAAGGATTTCATTTGCATGTTTTTGTTTTTCTTCTGTCTACAAATAAATAGAGGAAAAGGATGACATCATATGAAACTATAAGTAAAATCTTTGAGTGAAAATAAATTCTAGAAAATAAAAAGTCAATTATTTTTAAATTTACCAAAATAATTAAGGATTGGATGGCATGGTTAGTGATGCTAATGATGATCATCATTTTATGTTTTTATACTAAGAAAAGATTGTGGTTAAGATATAATTGCAATCATAAAGTACAATGATGCCATGCTTTTTACTTTTTTATGTGATTTTAAGTACTTTGGTCAAAAAATTGTTGATTTTTTTAGAACTTAGGCCACGTTGATTCTTCAATGCATTTTCTTGTTCGGTTTGATATTATTACTGATGGCTTTATTTTTATTTATACCAGATCTCATCAAATTTTTCATTTTTTAAACATAACTTGTTTAATAAATACGACGAGTTGGATACACATATGTGAAATTTTTTATATGTTTTCTGACGTACAAGTTATTTTTATTGTATGAGATTATTTTTTCTTATCATATTTGTAGATTTTCACACGTTGAACAAAGGTTAATGGACTTTCTTTTAGGGATAAAAGGGTTTTTACCCCGATGAATTTTATCGATAGTAAACACTGACGAACAAAAAAAGTTATCGAAACCACAACTCACAGAGCAACACGCTATTGAGATCAAACCAAAGGCCTACGAAAACAAATACGTAGCTCCCGGAACCCAAATACACACGTTGAACAAAGGTTAATGGACTTTCATAACCAATTAAACAGCTTAATCTTCTTATATTATAGACAGTTGGAATTTCTAAAACTATTGTAGGTTGAAATTTTTAAGACTACTTGTGGTGGGTAAATTTTTGTTTCCCACGGATTAAACACAATCTATTTATTCATAGGCAAACTTTCGTGGGTTGTTTACGTGTATATTCGTGATAGTCTATAAAATTCCATAGAAAATTTTCTCATGAACTTCTTGGAATACCCACATAAAATGTCACGGGTAAAATTCCCATGGAGTGAAAAAAATCATGGGTCGGTAAGGATTAGCCTGGGAGAATATATATCTAGAGTAATGCTATTTAGACCTAAAACACATGTCTAAATACATGTTTAACGCATAAATCACTCTACAAGTATATTATGTACTTTTTCTTTCAAAATTCTCACCAATCATTTTTTCAAATCATTAGGTAAGTAGGCATGATTATTAGGCACAATAATCATTTTTCATATATCTATGTTCATCAATTGATGACTAATCCGTAGCCCGTAGGTATTCAAGCTTTTTACCCACGTATCTAGTTTGTGGTTGACTGGCAGATTTCTTGTAATAGACGGTGATTTTTTTTTTTTTTTTTAAGTGTAACACATTTGTCTAAAAACTCGTAAGAGCTCATGTAACACTCCAACCCGAATGAATGCATTATTTTTTAAAAACCTCATATCTAAATACTACGTAGTAATACTCATGTAACACTCCAACCCGAATGAATGCATTATTTTTTAAAAACCTCATATCTAAATACTACGTAGTAATACTATTTAGACTAAATGCTTGATAATTGATAAATATTGTGATCCCAAATAAAGCATGACTTGTTATACTTCACCGTACTCCATCTTCTGTATGTCTCAGCTTTAATAATTTCAAAGTAAAATATTGATTTGTGTATGGTTAGGGAACCCAAATCATAAAAAGTAGATTTGTAGCATAGCTTTTAAGTAACATGTAATCTTAGGAGGATGACTATTTGGTCTTCAAGATTATGAGTGATGTTTGATTTCCTTTTTCTCCTGATCAAATAAGTCAAAATGGATGGCTTGAAAAGCATCTCACAAATCATATAACTACTACTACATTTTTAGTGTAATATGTTTATGAATTGAGATCCCTATCCTATGTTTATCTACTACTCTAGTGGCCATTACTACCAAAAACTACTCTTCTTTTCCACATCAATTGTTGAAAAAGAAAGACATTACCGAAAGGGTTTGCATGACATATAAATTCAAGGTGCTTTTCATTTTTATAGAACAAAGAGATTTTGATTGTTTGAATGCTACCAATTTCTAATGTAGGACACCCTTGCCTTTGAAAGGAAGAATTTTTGGAGTGTGAAGTAGTGTGAACTTAGATCATCTCATGTTTCTGATCTTAGTAGATTAAATGTCTTGATTAGTAAGGCGTATATTATTGTTCGTTTAAAACTTACCTAAAGAAATAAGTACAAAAGTCAATAAGATCTTGTTTTCCAATAAGCTTTACCAAAATCCCCATAATATTCTTTTCTATAAGTATATGAAAGCATTCTCCAATGACAAAATAGACAAAACATGCATTGCAACAGAACTTTTTACTCATTCAACCTTTGTTTATACAAAGTTTAAAAAATGTTTGACATCACTAGGATAAAATATTTCTACGTGGTTAGTAGTTGTTGTATACTTATCATAGCAAATGTTGTTCAAAAAAAAAAAAAAAAAAAAAATCATAGCAAATGGACAAAAACAATAATTTGTCGAATTGATAGTTATTTTCGAATCAATAGTTAATTTTCTCAAAGAACCAAGAAAACACAAATAATTAATCCACTAGACGGTACCTAAGTAAGATACTTAATTACTTATAATATAAATCTTTTAAATAGTCAGAAAGGATCACAGGTGTTAAGACAAAATCCAAGTATTATCAGCATCCAATGACACAATATTCATATTGTATATGGTACCTAGTCAGACGTGACATAATCCAATGTTTACTTAGTTATTTGTTTATTAATGTGTGCTTCATAAAGAATGAACTGGTTGGTAAATGTAAACCTGCACACGAGCATGCTGATGGCGGATTTTGATTTATTGAGCAGGCATGCATGATAAGTTGACAACAATATTTTCATTTTATAGAAGTTCTAAACTGCATATATGTTATTCCATGAACGTAAGAACAGACTAGAAAGCTCTTTAATTCTTTAAATATACTTAAATGAACCAAAAGAAGGGTTAGGCCAACGCAATTGTTCCTGCAGTTACACGGTTACACAAATTCAGCTACAAAATTTTAAATTGTTGTACAGCATCCCAACGGACTGAGTAAGCCTGGGATTGACTCATGAAGTTGCCGTGTTTCTTAGCAATATGGGTCGCACGGATATTGCTACAAAAATGTTGAATTTTCTAACATGTCGTGTAAAGTGTCCTCTTAATAACCATAAAAAGACAGCACAACCATCCAGGTCTAAGTGAACTCGGGCTTGACTCACTAGGGTGCCATATTTCTAAGTAAATGTGGCATTTTGACCCATTTAATTATATTTGGGTAATTTGGGCTGTATTTGATTTCAAACGGGTCTAATAAAGAAGTTAGTCATAAGAAAACGGGTAAAGTGTATCAAATAGGTTGAAACTTGAAAGTCTCCTACATTTCAAGCATCCCCTTTTCAATGATTCAGATTACTATTACTATGTTGGTAAATTTTTAATCAGAATTGCCACACCTGTCTCTAGGACATATGGGTTAGCACAAATTTTGCTACATAAGTGTTGAATTCTCTTTCTTATTCTCCTAATAAGAAGACTGACATTTAACAAAAAATAAAAAATAAAAAATATTTTTCTCTTTCGGTAGGATTTTGCTGAGTGTCATCCTTTTATTATATGAAAAATAGGTAGGAAATTCAGCAGCAGTCGTATTGTTATCAAATATCAAGGAACTAAAAAGATCAAACTTTCTTTTTGTGTAAAGCAAAGAGCAAAGGTGAAATCAACAAGAGCTATATAACAAGCAGAATTCTTTAAGGAATCAGCTACAACATTCCGATTGTGTAAAGCAGAATTCATTAGGACTTAGGAGTAAAAAATGGATACCCGTGAAAGAAAAGTTAATATGAATGTAAAATACAAGGTAAACTAGTCTCAAATGTTTTATGTTGTTAGAAAAGTCAATTAACAGTGATGTTTCCAAGCCAAATGAAGAGTCGCAACTGAGCTAAAGCAATGAAGAGCAGAAGGTAATGATGCCTTAGAATCGCAACTTCTAAGCTCAGAGAAAAAAACTCTCTTGAGTGTCTTCACCATAAAGATTCCCATACATATACAAGTCCAAGGTATCAAAAGAAGTAGTATGAGTACGACTTTTTGGTTTTTCCAAGGACAGCCAAACACAATTCTGCGAAAACATAATCCATGTATGCCATAATACTAGTATAAAGTAAATGTGCCTCTGCACTACCCAAAGAAAATAATGACACCGTTGGCAACAAGACCTGTAAAACCAGTCAACTAACCTCTTCATGAAAAGACACTTAACAGCTTCTGTGTTAAACCTGCAACTGCAAATCAAAAGTTAATTAATTGAGAGGTGAGTTCCTACGGAAATAGCAATGACAATATTAGTATTAGCTAGAGGTAGCAATTCCTACCAAAAATAGCAATAGCAATATCGGTATTAGTTTGAGCTGGCGATTTAGGTCCAACTACTTATGATTGGTTTAGTTTGAGTTGTTTTATCCCAAACGTGTCGAATGTCCACCAGAAATTACTTTTAAGCTGTACAACTTTCAAAATCTTTTTTTATAATTAGATTAGTATTAAAACAAAATAACTTTTGTAATTATATTGGCACGCTGCATACAAAAGAAAATTTAAAATGGGGAAAAACGAAGTGTTTCTAGGTCAACCAAACCCACTCACTACCAGCACCAAGTAGTATACATTTTGACTGATTACCAAAAACATCCCCGACTAACCCATTTCCCCAGCTCTATGAGACTTTTCATAATGTTGAAAGGATTGCTAAACCACAATGATCACCTTTCAGCAGGCACTATGAAACTTTTTGGTGGTTAAAAATAAGATTTCACAGACTTTTTGTGCCAGGTATGACAATATATATGAAAGACTAAGGCGCTAAAACACCATGTAGGAAGATAATTCCTAACAATATTTCAGACTTTTTGTGTGCCATGAATGTAAATTAGTTTGTATACATACATGTATAATAACGCAAAATGATCCTTACTTCCCTTGAAGACCCAATGAGAATCCAGCAAGAACAACATAGGTACTGAAAGAGTGAAAGCCATTGATGGGATATACAAACCTGGCCCCTTAATATCATAACAAGGGGGCTTATATGATAGGTTACAGTCACATAATGGTTCAATGGAAGTAGTACTGTAGATCAGAAAAGTCCATGCTAATATGCAATAAGAGATAATTGTAACATCACCTCTGCAGCCGTATCAAATTTGCAACCATTATTATAAATTATCGATATCTAATACATGTTGTTTGCCTGTATTACTCATCGAGTCATCAGGATTTTGACTCGTTACATATCTTCCTATAAACTCACCACTCACATGGTGACCTAGTGGTAAAAGCTTGTGCCTATCATTACTTAAATGTAAGAGGTCTCAAGTTTAATTTCTGCTAGGTGCAAATAACCCTGAAGTGGACATGCCAACCCCCTAAAACGGGAGGGCTCTACCCTGGATTTGTTAGCCAGAAGGTCGGAAACCATGTTTACACAAAAAATCACGCTAGCATAGAAATTGACTGAACTATCGGCTTATACTCCCTTCAGCTCAAATTTTGTACTTTACATACACATTCGACTGTTCAGGCTACTAACACAAATACATAAACAAATATTACGTAGTAACTAACATAAATGTAAAGAAAACTCAAGACATAAAAAAATGAAACAACCTAATCACCAAATACCTGGACATCAACTATTACCTGGAGTTACTCACCTTTTAAATCAAACACCATAATTTTCCCATTATTGATCACACCAAAAGGTTCAAGAACAGTTATGTGCAGCACAGCACAAACATTTCTTGAAACACCTCATTTACATAAAACCATTTATATTGTAGAAAAATGGTCTTTTATTGAAATGTCTGCCACCCAAGCACATAGGAGCGGGTAAGCTCTCACTAAAATGTTTGTATTTTTTTCAAATAAGAGCTTATTGGCTCATATCTACTTGGTCAGGTGTTTTAATACAACAAGATTTAAAATATTACATTAATCAGGTGAAAAATGACATTTAATGGTGTTAGACGCAATTTTGAAAGAACGTGATACGATAATTGGGATATGGTACTCAAGGTGGACACTTTAAGATATCATCTTTGAGACTAGATGAGCAAAATATTCTTACACTAAGTATTTGATTCCAACATGTACGTATTTTTCCTTATTAAAGATTATCTTTTTCGGGGTATAAGGATTTAAATCCGTGTAGGTACACGATGTCCTCTCACCAACATTTTCACAAATTTCAGGCACTCCAAAAAAACATGCTATATACAGTCTTCGGCACCATTCTCCCTCCAACCAATGTGTTAAAACCCTTCCCAACCCTCAAAAACACTAGTCGTATCATTTATTTTAAGCTTCATAGTCTTCCTAAGACCATCGAAACTACGGATGAAAACCGTAAAACTCCTATTTCGGACAAAACTACGAGGGAAAAAAAAAAAAAAAAAACTGTTAAAGGAACTCTAGATGAATATACTCCAAAACCGAGTTCACATGAAAACATCAAATAACAACACCACTACCATCAACAAAACAACCTACTAATAAAATGGTGAAGAGGGAACCGAGAAGAACAAGAAGAGAGTGAAGGTGAAAGGTGACGATGAGGAAACAAAGAAGAAGAAGAAAGATGGTTCGCTCATAAAGTGGGTATGGAAAACATTGTAATGGGTCTTCATCTTCTATCTTGTTTCTCATCATAAGTTTTCATCTCCACTTTATACTTTGCTCACGATGTATTTAAGAGGCGTTGCAAGCCCAATATAAGACGGATGCCACATCCGTACCAAGTATGTAAGAGGCGTTGCTAGCCCAATACTAAGACGAATGCCACATCTGCACCAAGTATGAATGAGGCGTTGCAAGCCCAATACTCAGACGGATGCCACATCCGCACCAAGTATGTAAGAGGCGTTGCAAGCCCAATACAAAGACGAATGCCATATTCGCACCAAGTATGTAAGAGGCGTTGTAAGCCCAATACTAAGTCGGATACTATATCCGCATTACTTGGCCATGGAAGTATGTCTTCCATCAGCCATAAGTCGCGTACTATATACGCATTACTCGGCCATGGAAGTATGTCTTTCATCAGCCTCTATCATACGGAGTCCACCTTCACTGATATAAACCCCCCTCTTCATCCTATCATACGAGATAAGACGAAGGTATCCGGTCAACGCTAGTGTTACCCCGACTATAGAAAACGTATTATTCTTATGAGGTCTTTACCGTCTAGCCACGGGAAACCAAGCGTCCGTGCACAATCACCAGACACATGTACGCAGGTGCTTGCTGTCTGAGATAGGGCATGACAATGTATAGTGTGGACCGACCCAGTCCACCTATATTGTTATGGGCTCACTTGTTGAGGATGTATGACATAAGTCTAACATAACATGATCAAGAACCATATCATACTAGACTGGGGGACATGTTGACTTATAGTCCGGAATGGGCCAGACCCAATGGGCCGAAACCAATAAAAGGGTGGCCCACATCCTACTCAACCCTAATCTATACACTATAAATACAAGGGTAGGATCATCCTTCCCAACAATTTATTTTCTCTACCACCTCTCTCACTAAACACATCCATTTATACAATTCTGACTTGACTGTCGGAGGGTGGATCCCGGGGCTCCGGTCTCGGGTTCCCTTCTAACCAGTTCTTTCTTGTGTGTATCATTATGTAAGGCTCGGGAGGACGGCACCAGAGGAGTCGTCAAGACCGACCCAACACAAAATTATGCTTCAACAATAATATAATTACTACTATTAAATTTAATGAAACTATATACGGAGCTAATAAAAAACTTTGGAGATAATCTAGATCTTGTATTGTATCATGAAAATGTACTAGCTAGATTGGAAATTATATTAGGTACACATATCAAACCAATAAAAAATATAACCAGAATAGGAAAAAAAAAAAAAAAAAGGGGGGGGGGGGGGGGGGAGTATGATAGACCCCATTACTTCAAAGAGATCGGATATTCCTACCCCGGAAAATGATAATAACAAGGTTTTAATTGCCCACGCCTTGTGATGGGATTGAAACAATTGTGTATGATAAAAACGTAAATTGTAAAAAGTCGATATGGATATGAAGTCTTTTTTTGTAACAAGTTTAATTGTATGAATAAACAATTGAAATTTAAAAGGGTGTAAAGGTACACGATTAAAAGTGAAAAACTTGGAATAAATAAAAAAAATTGTTTGTAAATTGATATTAACTGAATATACACCTCCTAATTCTTTTATTTTTTTGTTTATTTTTATAATTTCGCTTTTATTATAAAACTGCGAAACAGAAAGTTCGTAACATAAAACTATACGAAAAGTTGTCATGTTTTATTAACAAAGAGGGTAAATCTACCGAAAAAAAGTACAAAACATAAATTACAAAGTTTAACAATTCAAAAGTAGTAAAGGATAAAAAATAATACGAAAAAAACTAATAAAGTTTGTCTTATCATGTCAATATAATGAATGAAAAAGGAGGTAGTAAGGTTAGGGGTGTACCCATAGTATCAGGGTATCACCCTACTTCAAATAAAGCAGCTAATAAGAAACGGGCCAGCACTTGAAGCAAAATGGAGAAAATAGTTAAACAGGAATTGAAAAAAAAGTTAGACTCGAAGACGTTAGTCAAGAAAACCAAATAAAGCAAAATATATACACTAACATTGGCATAAAAATTGTTTCTGAATAAAACATGTCCCACATTTATAAAGCATACGAAGTTCATCTCGATAATTAGAAGAAACACTAGTTGGCTTCAAATGATCATCAGGGGTGGCTCAAGCCTTATGAAGGCATAAAGAGAAATTCAAATATGAGACCTTTCTAAAATTTTCATTTTTTTTTTCTCTATGCTTAATACCAGTCTTTTGTTCTTCCAGTTTGCAACGAGTCTCGAGTGCAAGATCAACAATGGCAATTAAATCTAATTTCATCTCAGAATCGGCTTCATGTATGTATTGATATAAGTTTTTGAAAATACTAGGATAAAATGGAACAAAAGATTATTAAATGAATGTTAGTTCTTTGTAAGTGTTGTAATATTGGACCGATATGCAGGGACGGAAGTGCCCAAACGCACGTAGAATAAACTAAACAATATTACAAACACAAATTTTAAGAACCGGGTGAATTTGAGAAAAATCGAGATTTTTTTAATAAAATTAACTCTACACCACAAAAGTCCATGAGTAACCCGTGATCTCCGTGAGTCCGTGATCCACCCTGGTTATGTCACTTATGATATGACACAATGGCAGTTCACAATCAAACGTATTTCATGAGCTAGAATCGAAATCAAGTGAATATTCATGAATCACGAACTTTTATTAATCAACATCAAAACATAATCGATAGACTCTAGAAACACGGTATCTGAGGAAAAAATTAGGCAAAATTTACATAGAACTAAGAAAGAGAAAATCGTCAACTGAGCCCCTTAACGATTCGTAATTGCTGAAATTATATTCGGAATAAATCAAGAGGAATGATCAGTGATGATGTTGTATTGATGACATATTTGTTGCAAAATGTTGTATACCCTGCATCATATAGACTTGCCTAACACTTGGAGAAAAGCATTGCGCAAACATTCTCAAATATGATTCCTACGGTGAAAGCAACTGGGTTGACTCTTCTTAGATTTTCTGTTGCAACCTTAAAGTAGAAGAAACAGTCGTTAATCCCAATGGAAACTTCTTATTGTTTGATTAATGCGGAATATAAAGGATTTGTAGTTTACCTTGTTGCATCGATAGTACAACACCCCCATCAGTAAAAAATCATACAGGATTGTAACCATGCCATTTTTGGCTATTGCACGACTCAACTGATATAGCATCGTCGGTCCCTCCATCTAAATATGAAAAAAAGAAATGTTCAGGATCGTGAATTAAGATCACATTCCTTGAGTCAGGAAAATAAACTTACATGCAATGCTAACGGTATGCCAAAGAAGAGGGAGATTATCGAAACATAAGCATACACATTGGTGCTGTCCATACGTTTCTGTAAAAGTATCGAATTCAAGCTTAATAAATACACCAATTTACTGCTTTGAGCGGACAAATGATTTTATCTTACCATGGCTTGTTTTGAATAGATGTTTCTACAAGTCAAAGACAAGATGCCCCCTGGGAACTCACATCAATTTAAAGAAAAAATCGGTTAATGTCATTAATATACCTACTAAATAATAAAACTCATATATCGCTACAATCACTATCATTCTCTTTTTTATGCATTAAAGAACTCTTAAGGATCTGTTTATGATAACAACATGACCAGTTTGGAGCTCTAACGAACCATAAAGTCAACTAAGAAGATTAAAGATTTACCTATAACGATAACGGCAACAAACATCCAGAATTGTAAGAAGAAATCAGAGTCTCTAAAAATCCAAAAGCCGAATCGAGATATCAAGTAGCCGAATGTAGCATCGAATGGCTCCAAAACTTTTCACAACAAAAATGTTTTGAATTATGTCAATATATCAATTCAACCTTACCCCAAGTTAACTCACCAAAACGCCACTTTGTCAAACTGGGTGCGTTACCTTTATGTATAAGTGAAACAGGCCGCACCACCTCAGAATTCAAAATATTGTTAAACAAGAGGTGAACAACAGTATGGAAAACTGCAACAGGAGCGATGACTGTAAGGAGTTCCTTGTTGATCGGCTAGAACAAGAAAACATAATAATGCATTGGAACAAAGTTTATTATGCCAAATAGATTGTACAGCTTATGCTGAAAGAAACTCACTGCACGGTTATGGAAACCGAGGGACCAATTCATGATACACAATGTAACGCCCACAGCAAGTTGAGCAACTGAAACAAAGCTAAAAATTCAAGAAATTAAGTTACAGTCATGAACGTATGATTTCAAGTTAGAGGTGACAAAATGGACTGGTAATGATGGGTAAAATGCCCAAACAAGTGGTAGCTTGTAACGCTCATATGGTTAGCCATTAGCCAAGGACGCCTACACTTTTCAACTTTGTGTATTTCAGTTTTCTGCATATTTAATGTGTGAATACATCTTGGGGAAACTATTGGCCTATTTGACTAGGTAATTTTTTTATTACCCTAATTGAGCTATATCCAGAATGGGACATAAGTATAGCCACATTCATAATTTACCTCATATGATACGTCATGTTCTTTATTTGGTTGATTATTGATTGGAAGAAAGGCTAGATAAACTTACTAAGGGAATGGGAAGTAAATGTAGATCTTCCGGGTGAAAATGCGTAATAAAGTACTAAATAAGTACCTGCATAAGTAAATTTTACCTTTCATAAAGTACAGGTCAGCTTATAAAGTAAAGTAAAGTAAAGTAAAAAAAAAAAAAAAAAAAAAAAAAAAAAAAAAAAAAAAGATAATTATACATACTTTCAAATACAAACAATAAGTAGTTCTAAGATTGCAATTGAAATTAAACGAATGATAAGCATACCAATCTAAAGAAAGAAGTATAGGCAAATTTGGGTCTTCTTCAGCAGGGGCAGAAGAAGGTTCCACTGCTGCAGCTTTTATCACTGGAATTTGAACCGAACCACACCTTCTAGTGAGTTGATCCCTGCCCGAAAATCTCAATTGCTTACCAGAAAGTTCAAGTGGTATCTTCCCTTGTGAGCTTTTTAGTGAAAGAACAATTGCTTTACTTCTTGTAAAATGGGGACCACTACTCATAGCGTAGGTCAGCCGTTTCCTTGAAGAGTATGCGGCCGGTCCAGTGTGGAGAGACAAATGAGACGTGAATGAAGCCATTTGTCACCTTATGTATAACAGCAAGATATGCCACTATCATGAACATCCAAACTTATAAGCGACAAGAAGAAATTAAACAACTCCACACTTCATTCTTCCAAGTACCTAACTTAACAGTAGTCGCTCTTTAAAGCTCTACTAAATATCATACAGGGTATATCGTATTTAAAGAAGGTATGCAGGACTATCAACAATTTATTGGTAGAAACTAGAAATTAACAGCCAGATACACAAATTATTGGTTGGCTTAGGCAAAGGAATCTTGATCGTTATAGAAAAACAAGATGCTACCTTGTTCAAAGCTTTTTTTGTTGTGCTTACTACTTTCAACCTCGTATGCAACTATTGTCCAAATTGTCGTAAGAAAAGTGGGATCTGGATCCAACAACCTATACATTCAAATGGTACAAAGTTATATGAACAACAAATCAACAAGCTAATAGTTTTTTTAAAGCTAATAAACGATAAACGGATAACCGGTGAATGATCCCTCTTCAGATTACCCAGGAAATCTAACTTTTTTCTCTAGAATGTGGTATTCCCGTGGCCGTTTATGAGACTTCTTTTTGAAAAGCTAATGTAAACACAAACTCGGATATATATAATTTACTAATATAGATACATACAGATTCAAGATAAAGATATGATGGTCTCGAAGATCTTCAGCAGATATAAAGAGGGTTGGAATAACTTGAAATCACATAATGACTCAACTCGGTTGACGATATCGAAATCAAGGAGACACGGGCTAGAATCTTAAAATATTAGTATTGCCTTCCAACTTTACTTTAGAATTTAGATGCATGGCATGTGCCTCACATTTTCTAATGAACTTTGTCCTTTTGTACACTTTATACTCGAGACATTTGGGTAGTTATTTTAGTTTATTTTATTTGCACGCGGTACACGCAATGACCAACCACATTCACACTTGTAGTCCAAGATTTGTAGAACGAACATCCCAATATTGAACACTTGAAGAAATCAAACATTTGCATAGTCTTGAAAGAAGAAATTTATCAACTGGCATTTTCTATGATGAGACTAGGGTCCGTCAATTTGTGATAAAATATATTGTTTTCTTAAAATATTGTGTCAAGAGAGTTTGAATTCGGGTCCCACTATGCTACATCACCAAAACACCTCAACTTCAACTAACAACAACAAACCCCCCTTCACCAAACAACAAACCTCAACTTCCCCATTCGGGCCCCACCTCTTACACACTTATTTTTTTATTCATTTCTTTAAATAAATTAAATTAATTCCATTCAAAACAAAAATAACTAAAATTAAAATTTTATGCTTATATTTTAAAAAAATTTAATCTGCTAAAAAAAAAAAAAAAAAAAAAAAACTGCAAATAAACAAGGACCAAAACTGTAAATATTAAAAAGAAAACTACAAGGACTTAAACTGCAAATAAACTAAACCATAAGGACAAGCTTATAAATGTTGTCTTCTTCTTCAAAATCAAAACACAACCTGCAAACAAAATCTGCTGCTGGGTTACAAAATCAAAACACATCTTCAAAATCAAAACCAAACAAAAAAAACACAACAAAAGAAAGCTGCTGGGTTACAAAGCATTAAAAAAAAAAAAAAAAAAAAATGGGACGAAGCATTAAAGCTGCTGGGTTGTCAGATTTCACCTTCGCCGTGGCCACGGCGAGCTGACCATCGGCGAAGAACGGCGAGGCCCAGACGGTGTGGCGGCGAGCAACGGCTCGCCGTTGGAAGTGCCACATCGGACGGCGAGGTGCTCGTTTTCGTCTGCACCTTGTGCTCTAAGGGGCGTTTTGTTCATGAAATTATATTCATATAATTTATATAGAATTTCAAATGTCAGGGAATGTAAGGAGGCATTTTGTACCCTCCTTTTGCAAAGGAATGCATTCACTCCTTTTAATGTATGTTTGGTACAACGTTAATGGAATCAAAATATGTCTTGAGAGTTTCATACCCTACATACGTGGACCCAACTTCCTTACACCCACTCACAATCAATATTTATACAATAATGAAAACTACAAAACAATCACAACTTGTTAATAATTAAATATTAATATATAAAACACTTGCTAAACCAAACAATTGTAAAAGACTTCATAACCAGTTTTATATCCATTCCATTATTCTCATTAATTAGGGTGCGTTTGATATCCGACTATTGGAATGATACTATTACTATGAAAGTGATTAATGGTGTTTGTTTAAGATGATGAGGCCCACCACTATGGTAATCAATGATAGAAATATTTCATACTCCATATACCTCAAAAGGGTAAGGTATCAATCTTTCATACCGAGGGGCCCACCATTGCTATCAAAATCATTCACATTGTGATTGATGGTGGCATACCAAACACACCCTTAAAATCATTTTGATACCGATAGCTAGACAAGTAACCAGACGCACCCTTACCATGATTTAGACTTTATCACATGTTTGGTTGAAAAAGATATGTCGCAATATTTGGCAAGGGTGTCAAGATCGAGATCTCACCTGACATCGTTTTTGCCTTTGCAAGATTGAGATTGTAAGATCCTACCAATTTGCATGTTTTGTAAACAAAGGATAAAGGAATTGAACTGTTTTACATTTCTAGTCAACATCAAAAATAAATTCATATAATATCTTCTTGAAAATGTCAAAGTTCTAATTTCAAACACCAAAGTAACAGTAAAATACAAAAAAGTCAGGTTTTAATTGTTACATAGACTATTATGCGAGAGCTTTGATTGAAATCAATGCTTCCAAGGATTTCTGTGACAATTTAGTTTTGGTTGTTCATAAACTCGTAGGGGAAGGGTATATTAAGGAAACAATTCGCATTGAATACGAGTCGAAACCACCTCGGTGTGGTGCATGTTTATGGTCATTTGAATGATGATTGTCCTAAAGCCGCTCCTAAACGTGTGATTAATGGGACGGATAATAAAGGCAAAGGTCCGGTTTCGATAGCTACTAAATAGGTGTAGAATGATGGGTTTACTATTGTCAAGCGAAATGGTCCCACTTTTAGCGGGTTTTTGGGGTTTCTAAGACCAAGAAAGTGGAGTATCTTCTGGTTGCTCCTAAGAATACAAAAGCTTCTCCTAAAGACTCTACTAAGGAGGCATCTAAGTCTAAACAACCAAGTAAGGATGCTGAAGTGGTTAAAATGTCTAATGCCTTTGATGCTCTTGGTAATTTGGATGAGGATCCTATTGTTAGTATAGATTCGGACTTTGATAATGGCTTTCGGAACATGCATAAACAGGCAAGTGCTACTCTTGTTTCATTTGGCTGTCCAGGTACTACACCTATTGTTGAAAAGATTAATAAGCTTGAAAGTCAATGAATTGAAGGGAAGCTTGTATTTCTGGGTGTTGATGGGAAGCTGCTTCCTATGCAAAAGGCGTGTAAAACTATGCAAGCATCCCAAGTTCGTCCAATGCGTCTCCTCCTTGTATTTCGAAAAGCACTTCTAACATTGTTAAAAAAGAAAAAAAGGTAGGTAATCCATTTTCTAAGGTTGGTGATCTAGTTACCTTGGATAATGATGACGATGATGAAGTCCTTGATGACGTCAATGAAACTTCTAATTTTATGGATTTTGACGGTTCTAAAGGTGGTAGTGGAGTGGGCATGAGGAGCTATTGAAGCAATGCAAGGAAGATACCCATGACCAGAACCCTTATGATGATGATGAGTTTGATGATTGTGGTCTGATTGATGCTCAATTGAAGTTTGCTAATGCTTATGACATTAGCCTTCGTGGTCATATTAAATAGGTTGTTTTTACTTTGTTTTGTAGTATGGCATGTCATTTCTTATGCTTGGATAGGTCTTAAGCACTGTAAACGCTTTTGGTTTACCCTTTTTGGGCTGAGGTGTGGGATTCACCCACATCTGTTGTACTTAATTGTGTATGTGTGTGTCTATTTTTTTTTTTTTTTATTTTTTATTTTTTTTTGTTAATACTATTTTACTGAGGGTAACCCTTTTACCAAAAAAAATGAGTTATAAACGTCTCAAAATATATTGAGCCGTAATACGAAAAGATTCAAACATAACACATCATGTATACAAGTATGCTAGCTATCATCTAAAAGTTAACAACTATACCTGTTTGATTAGCAATCACAAAAGTTAACAACTACAAATTATTGTCCTGAAGTTCCATGAAGGTAACAACTTAAATAGTAATCAATAATCAAGAAATAAGAAACAAGTTCATGAAGGTAAGTATATCAATAACTAAAATCAATTAAGTGGTAAGTCTAAACTATAACAAACAAAAAATGTATTACATTAAAGTTTCAAGAACAAAATCAATTACATGCTTCAAGGTGTTTGATTCAAGTGATGGAGAAGACTTTGATATTTTATTTATTGAAATTCCGATTTGGGGCAAAAGTGAATAACTATATATAATTTAATAAGAAAACCAATTGTCTGTTATGGGTTATCAACTTGCCCTTAGTATTGAAATGGGTTATTTAGTTACCTGTCACTTTTTTTTTCTTTTTTCTTTTTTTTGGGCTTAAGCATAAATGGATGGGCTAAGAGATAGAAAGAAAATATAAAAAAAGGGCTTTGGCAAACTCGGCTCGACTAGCGATCGTACGAGTTTAAGTTCGATCCCACGATCTTACTCACGATCCTACCCCACATACAATCTTATGACGATTCTACACGGATTTAACTAATGAGTACGTAAGATCATACGATCTTACAAGTTTGCTCACGATATTGACAGCCTTAACATTTGGAAATTAGATTATATGAAATTACATACTTGCCCCTGTATTACTTTATAACAAATCTAATTTTATGTAGAAACGTAGAGGGGGGGGGGGGGCTGAATACGTTTATCTTTAAAATTTAAAATGTTTCGTATCAAATTCCCGATCAAGTGTGACTAAATATGAATAGTAGTTATGTCACTCATAACAAATATATATATCACTAAATTGTAGGTACAAAAGTATCACATAAACATAAGCAACACACAAGATGCAAAAGTATTTAGGTTGTTTTAGATGCACTGTGGACGGTCCTTTATATACACAGACGGTCCATTAAATGTTTGGGGACCGTCCCTGTATAAGGGATCGCCACCAGTGGGCAGGTTATTACGAGTGATTAAGTTTTCTTATGTTTGCATTTTTGTGTTAACTAGTTAATGTCACAAGCATGCACACAACAAACCACACAAACCTAAATATAATGCAAGTATAGAAAGTAAAGAGACGAGAAAAAGAAAACGCAAACCGGACATGATGATTTATAGTGGTTCAACATGAAGCATCTCTTTGTCCTACTCCACTTCCTGAGTACCACACTCGAGAGTTACTTCACTAATCAGCACCCTCCTTTATAGTGGAACAAACCATACACAAGCTTACACCAAGTTTAACGACACTAAGCAGAATGTCGAGTCCTAATCCTAGCTAGAACCAATCTACACCAAGGCCCACTTGGCCACACGAACAAGCACTCTTGTCCCACTTAGATCGACACACGATCCAAGCCTTCACACGAGCGAGCACTCTCGTTCACTTGAACCTTCACCCGATTCAAGCCTTCACACTAAGACACACTTGGATCATCACCCGATCCAAGCCTTCACACAAGGACTCAACTAAGTCCTAACCTACATACTAGGACATCACTCTCCTCACAACAAATACATGAACTAATCTAGTTACAAGACTTCTTGGATCTTCATCTTCTTCCAAGTTCACACACATAACTCCATCCTCGACTCACACACATGTCGGAAGTATTTACAATATTTACAAGACCTATAACCGTAACACTTGTTACGTTTGTGTATGAACACCTATAACATTTCGAATCTTCATCTACGTAGAGAGTTCTTCTCTTGCCCATAAGGTAGAGGAAAAAGAAAATCGTAACACTAGTTACGTTTGTGTGTGGACTCAATAACACTTCGATTCTTGACGACTTCGAGTGTTCTTCTCTTGCACATGATGTAATGGATGACGGGATCACTTATAAACACATACCAAAGAGTTATAGTGATCAAAGAAGAGGAAACAAAGAAACAGAAAGTTTTGTGCAAAGAGGATCAGTTTTTCTGATGAAAATGTGTTAGTATTTATAGGCAGCTCGAGGAGTGTGGGACGGTCCCTTAAACCTTGGATGGTCCTTTATCAATACGGGACCGTCACATAGATAAGGGACCTCCCCGACAGTTTTTGTCCTTTAGTGGTGAAATGTTACCTGGTAAAATTTTATCTGATTTGGGCGGGAAATAAGGCCATTTGGACATTTTGAAATTCAAATTTCAAATTTATTTTTTCTTATTAAAATATTTCTTTATAAATACATAAATAATTTGTCCAGTTTATTTTTGTAAAAATGTTTGTCACATTTATAAAATGTAAGGTTTAAGGACAAAAAGGATTTTCTTTGATCACTTAACAAAGTTAGTAAAGTGTTTGTTTATACCTGAAGTGATGTCGAGGGACGTTGATGTGTGAACGAGTAACTTGTGCACTTTAGGTTATGTATTACAAGTTACATGTTTGTCATCGTTAAAACATGAAGATACTATATAGATTAAACATCGTAACATTTGCACTAACAATCTCCCCCTTTTTGATGATGAAAAATATGTAAACCGTAACTCATAGTAAAGTGTAGAAGTTACTAGTTTACACTCCCTCTCTCCCCCTTTTGTCGAAGCAAAAAGGTGTCGCCAATGTTGAGGTAGAAAGAAGATCGGCATGAACTTGAGAAGATAACTTGAGAGGACAATCTTGAGCATATAAAATGAGAGATGATCCCCGAATGTATTAGACTATCTCGACCCCATCATTTAAAAAATTGAGCGTGCATCATCCTAGTGAAGCCTTGCTCCTACCGCCATGGTTTAACCAACTCCGAACCATGTACCCAACTACTTTCGAGCTACCCCTAGCTCATTGCATCCCTAGTTTGACACTTGCAAATGCTCCCCCTTGGTGTATGCTTAAAACTAGTTTTGGCTACCAAAGAATCGAGCAATGAAGTAATGCTGCAAAACAAAGTTAGTAGACAAGTGCACATATATAATAATGATGATATATATAGGATGAAATTATCGAGGATTAATACATGCATGACTAAATTATGATTATTCTAAAGCATGGCATGAAAGGGATTGAAACTAAACATATAATAGTTGATTAGCACACCATTCTCTAACTTCTTTCGAGATAAGTGTCTAGTGTCTAGGTGATATGGGATGAGGATGATATGCTCCTAGATATGGATGAAGATGACTCTCTAGGACCGAAAAAAAAAGAGTATGTTTTGAGCTAAAGTTTGGCAAGGATGGTGTGAAGATGAGACAGAAGATAGAAGACTTCATAATTGAAGGTAGTGGTATAATTTATGCTTATGTTGAAGAGGATGAGCGTAGATGTGTGTGGGGAGATAATGAAAGGAACGTTTGCACTTACAATGAGTGAGGAAGAAAAGAGGAAAGAAACTGACGGAATACAAGCTCCCCCTAGTTTAGTTGGGTACTTTATCAAGAAGATGTAAATGTGACAAAGGACGAGGGATGATACTATGGACTCTTACAAAGGAGTTTTTGAACGAATTCTCATGGATGGTACCAATTATATTGGATTTGTCATTGGAGGTGGATATGTTGGTAACAATGAGTGTTCTTGAGGATTGAGGTTAGGAGACATTTTGTGAATTTGAGTAATCATTAATGGATGATTGGGAATCATGGAATTTTAATGTGTTTTGTTGGTTGACGACCGAAGGTGGATATGTGAAATGAGGTGGTGATGACTCGACAACACTTAAAGCTTGGATATCTTCTTTGTGTTCTTCACTTGCTAGAAACTGGAAAAGACGCATTTCATAATGAAATTCACTTGACTATTGATGACATAGACTATTGGGAATTAAATAATCAGAAGAATCAGCATAAAGGCTTAAGGAAATACATCAAGTATGTTTCTGCTGATAAAGCACAAAGCACGTTTCCACTGATGGATTCTGCTGAAGAACGTTTTCTACTGAAGGTGTTTCTGCTGATGGATTCTTCTGATACTACTATGACTCATACGATAGCTGTGTAGATAAGTACAACTTATTCTACTGACTCATATACAAGAAAATATCTTTGTTGTAGTCATCAAATTGAACACTCCAAGTGAGTTGTAATCCTAGATACATGTTGTATCTTAATGACTAACATGATAAGTCATCATCTAGCTAGAATGAAGATTAATCATAAGCTAGTAAATTAGATGAGTCATATAGATTGTAAAAGATCTTTTCCTTGGACTATAAAAGGAAGATCTCAGGTATAAGTGTATATGCATGTGACGAGTGTGATAGTGATAGACATATACATACAGAAAAACATTAGAACAAAACACAAGATTCAAGGTCTTTGTAACCCTAGTGATAGTGAAGATCACTCGTATTATTCTGAATAATATTGAATCGTTTGGTGAAATACTTTCATTGTTCTTTGTTAAATAAACACAAGCATCACAATTCCATTTCCAATAAACATTTTAAGTGTTGTTAAGTAGATTCCGCATACTTAATCATATTCACTCAAAGTATCATATTTACACATTACAAAGGTGTGTGATCAAATCAAGTGATCCTCTCAGTTGGTATCAGAGCTTCTCAGGTTGATATCTTTGATTTAGAAGAAGAAGAAATGGATACAGAATCTATTCAAACAAATATTGCTGCAAAGTTGCCAGTTCTCAAACAGAATGAGTTTGAATTGTGGAGGTTAAGAATAGAACAGTTTTTTTAGGTACATGATTACACTCTCTGGGAAATCATTAAAGATGGAAACTCTTTCAAACCCACAACCACTTTATCAACAGTTGAAGGTAGGGAAATTACAGTTGTTCAAACTATCCCTACAACTGCTGATGAAAGAATAAAGAAAAAGAATGACCTCAAGGCTAGAAGCATGCTGATGATGACCATTCCAAATGATCAACTTATAAACTTCAGCAAATTCAAAGATGGCCAAGTCATTATTTGAGGCAATTGTTGCAAGGAATGGAGGGAATGAAGCCACCAAGAAGACCCAGAAAACCCTTCTCAAGCAGTAGTTTGAAAATTTCTCATCAACCATGAATGAATCTCTTGACCACATGTTTACAAGGCTATAGAAAATTGTGAGTCAACTTGCTGTTCTTGGGGTTGATATACCTCAAGAAGATTTAAACTCAAAATTTCTGAGAAGCTTACCAGAAGAGTGGGCTATGCATGTTGTTGTTTGGAAGAATAAACCAGATATAAACACTATGGATCTTATGGATTTGTATAGCAACTTTAAAATTGGGAACAAGAAGTAAAGAAAACTGGTGCCTCTAGTTCATATACTGGGGACATGGCTTTTATGTCATCTCCTAGTAGTTCAAACCCAGTTAAAGATGAAAAGGTTGATAATGGAGCTGGTGCTGCTAGTTCATCAAGCAGTACCTTTGGTATTTTGAATGAAAAGGCTTGTTGTGCCTTTTTCACAAGTCAGAATAATGGGTCCATGCTCACTCCTGAAGATCTTCTAGAAATCAATGATGATGATTTAGAAGAAATGGACCTAAAATGGCAAATTTCTCTTCTTAGCATGAGGGCTAAGAAATTCTACCAGAGGACGGGGAAGAAACTCACCATTAGCAGCAATGATACTGCTGGTTTTGACAAGTCAAAGATAGAATGCTATAACTGTCATATGTTGGGGCACTTCTCAAGAGAATGTAGAAGGCCAAGGCAGCAAGATAGCAAGAATAGAGGTTTTGGAAGCAAGTCCAAGACAGGGGAATCAACCAATCCAAAGGCTATGGTAGCAATTGATGGATTAGGATTTGATTGGAGCTTTACAGCTGATGAAGAAGAAGAAACTTCTCCTCAGACAGCTCATATGGCTTTCACCACAGAGGTACAACCTGATAAAGTTTGTTCAAATAATTGTTCTGCTCTTAAAAGTTTAGAAACCTTAACCAAACGTTATGAGAATCAAAGGAAAGAATTAATTGATACAGCTTATAGCTTAACAAATCATAAAAGAGGTATAGCTACTCAAGAGGAACAAGTCATACATTTTTGAAAAAATGAATCTACCTTTACTGATGTCAAAATTCTTCTTGAAAGAGAAATAATGTTTAAAGATAATGACATTAGTAACTTGAAAGCTGAAGTAGATAGGCTTAGTAAGGCTAAAGAGAATATTCAAATGAGTGTAGAAACACTAGATTATGCATCTAAGGGTGTGACTAACTTAATTGAATGTCAAGTTATAAATAAAGCTAAGTCTGGTGTTGGATACAAATCTGTTCCTCCACCATATAGAGGTATTCCTTCACCCCCAGGAATTGACCTAGAACACACAGGATTACCTGAATTTCAACTACCTGAATTAAAATATGGTGTTCAACCAAAATCTAATGTAGTTGATAATGAACCTTTGAAAGAAAGTGAAATTTTGAGTAAAACTTCACTTCCTAAGGACAAGGTGTGTTCTTGTAGAAAGTCAGATGGTCCAATCATTGAGGACTCAACATCTGATGATAAAAAGTTACTACAGGTTATGTCTAAACCTGAAGTGGTTAAGAAAGCAAGAACAAGAGTTCCTAAGATAGTCAAACACAATACTGATAGGCCTAAGACCAATGAAAAACATGTTAGGCAACCAGTAAGATATTGTGAACAATATAGAACCATAAACAAGCCCAGTGGTAACCAAAGGAATTGGTATAGCCTCAAGTCTCTCCAACAAAGAGATAACAAAGTTTGTTACACATTTGGTAGTTTTGACCATCTTGCAGCTTTTTGCAACCAATGGGTATCTGGGTATGAAAGTAATAAAGTGAACTACAAAAGGCAAACACCTAAATCTCATTTTCACTCTAATTCTAAAAGATCAAAACCCAAAACAGTCACAAAAGCAGTTCCTGCTGATAGAGCAAAAACTGTTCCTGCTGAAAGGAAAATGGTTTCTGCTGAAAAACCATATATGACTGTTTACCCAAAATCAACAATTAAAGGTGCAAAAACAACTTTCAAATATGCATCTAATATTGTTCAAAGGCCCATTCAAACAAAAGCAGTGGTCCAAAAACAAGTTTGGAGACCAAAAGGTACAACTGCAAAGCCATCAGTTTCTGCTGATTGCCAAACAGTTCATATCACTGCTAAGGGAAGCAGGGCAAATGCTGTTAAGGCCTCAGCATGTTGAATTCTTAAATCCAATGTTGCATCAACAATTCTCAAAAGATTACATCCCATTGATGCAAGAGGCGGATCCAAGTCAGAAATGGTTTGGATCCCAAAACAAAACTAATTCCTTTATTTATGTGCAGGGACATTCATCAGCAGATACTGAAGATCAAGGATTCTCAGATAGTGGATGTTCAAGGCACATGACAGGCAACAAGTCTTACCTCTCAGATTTTCAATCAGTAGATGGAGGATATGTTACCTTTGGAGGAGGAATTGGAGGAAAAATTAATGGTAAAGGTACTATTAAAACCGGTAAATTAGATTTTGAAGATGTGTACTATGTCCAAGAGCTTAAGTATAATCTTTTCAGTGTCTCACAAATGTGTGACAAAAAGAACAAAGTTCTCTTTACTGACACTGAATGTCTTGTATTTTCTTCTGATTTTAAGATGTCTGATGAAAGTCAAGCACTTCTTAGAATTCCAAGAAAAGGCAACATGTACAGTGTTGATATGAAGAAAACTGTTCCAAAAGATTCTCTTACTTGTCTTATTGCTAAGGCCACATTGGATGAATCTATGAAATGGCATAGGAGGCTTGGTCATATTAACTTCAAAACCATAAATAAGATTGTCAAAGATGGTTTGGTAAGAGGTTTACCTCAAAAATGATTTGAAAATGATCAAACATGCATTGCTTGTCTTAAAGGCAAACAACATAAAGCCACTTTTAAGCCCAAAATTTTTAACTCTATCAATCAATCATTGTTTATGCTGCATATGGACTTATTTGGTCCTACAAATGTTAGAAGTTTGTTGCATAAAAGATATTGTCTAGTTATTACTGATGACTTTAGTAGATTCACATGGGTATTCTTTTTAGGAACTAAGGATGAGACTTCTAGCATCCTTAAGACCTTCATTACAGAGATAGAAAACCTAGTAAGCAAAAGAGTAAAAGTCATTAGATGTGATAATGGGACATAATTTAAAAATAGAGTTATGGATGATTTCTGCAAAGAAAAAGGTATTAAAGGAGAATTTAGTATTGCAAGAACTCCACAACAGAATGGAGTTGCTGAAAGGAAAAATAGAACACTAATAGAAGCTGTTAGAACTATGTTAGCTGACTCTAAGTTGCCTATAACTTTTTGGGCAGAAGGAGTCAACACTGCTTGCTATGTTCAAAATAGAGTTTTAGTTGTAAAACCTCACAATAAGACATCATATGAACTTTTTAGAGGTAGAACTCCTGAAATAAGATTTCTTAGACCTTTTGGATGTCATGTGACAATTCTGAATACCTTAGACCATCTTGGAAAGTTTGATGGTAAGGCAGATGAAGGATTCTTAGTTGGATATTCTATCAATAGCAAAGCATTTAGAGTATACAACATGAGAACTAGAAGAGTAGAGGAAAATCTACATGTGAAATTTTTGGAAAATAAAACCAATGTAGAAGGTCAAGGTCCCAAATGGCTATTTGATCTTGAATCTCTATCCAAATCAATGAATTATGTGCCTTTTGTTGCAGAAACTAATGAATTTTCAGGTTCACAAACTTCTGATGCAACAAATGGAGAAGGATTAGAGAATGAGGCAAATCAAGATTATGTGATAATGCCAATAGGGACAAATACAAGTGTGGATTCAACTTCAATAAATGGTGAATCTTCTTCTGGAAATTCTAAAGAAGACGTTGAAGATGAATACAAGGAAGACGGAGCTAAGGAACAAGAGTTTCAAGTCAGAAGTAACACTGCTGTTTCTGCTGATAAGCAAATCATTCCCGCTGATGAGCAAAATGTTTTTACTGATGAACCATCAGAAGAAACACAAACAAATCTCTCAGACAATGAGGTGGATTTCAACAACCTTCCACCTAATTATCAAGTTCTTTCTACTCCACACTCAAGGATTCACAAAGTCCACTCCCTGGACAATGTAACAATTCACATTTTCAGGTTAATTACTATTCCCGAAAAATTTCACTATTCACTTTTACTATTCATTTTCCCAAAATTTTTCAGAAATTTGATTTTTGTTTCTTGGCCTCGAGTGATAAATCATTTCCATGGCAAAATAAAAGTTTGACACTCATTAGATCATTTTCGTGAAAGTTAATAAGGAATTACACGTTTTAGGGTAAAACGTCATTCAAAAATTCTATGCACAACGAAACTCGACCGCATTAAGTGACCCCGCATCAGAAAAATGTTTGACACACTCATGATTTATTTGAGAATTAATCATGACTGAGAAAAACATGACCAAAATAAGCCTCGGCCGTGAAAAACTGGAATTTTCAGTTTTAAGCGTTTTTACTCAGCTGTAACCTTAGCCTATACCTACACCGCGTTCCTAAGACGATTTGAGTTTTCAACTTATAAGCAAAAGTCAACATATTTTTCCCTCCTCCTTTGACCAAAAATCATTCCTTGATTTTATAAGTCATTCCTTGATTTTTAGGCTTACGGTTTGATGTCTAAAAGACATTTAATACCAACCGACACTAGACTGAGCCCAGTCTAGACATTATAAGTCATTTTAAATCATTTTTATCCTATTAGAAAAGTAACATTTTACTTTTCTCAATTTTACGCAATATTCGTACGTTTTACGTATTACGCGTTTTAGACCCGTGTTTCCAGTTTTAGCAGGGTTTTACCACCCCAATGGAACCTACCACTCATTTTATATTTTATTATGGAGTATTTTTCCAAGTTTAATCATTCCTATAAGTTTCGTATTTTTACGATACCCGGTTTTACGTTTCGTGGCTTAACAGCTTTCAATTAGCGATTAACGGAACCAAAACACACTCCGTAAAAGCAAGATAACATCAAAAATCATACCTAGTCATCCAAGATAAGCTATGCACAAAATTTTTGAGCAAGTCACAAGCCTTGTTGGCTTGTGATGAAGCCTTGATCACTAAGGATGGTTACATGTGTAAAACTTGCTATGTAAGCTTTGAAAAAGTCTTGCAAACTAACCTCCTCATTTTAGTATAAAAGGCGACTCATTCCTCACTTAGTTTCTCATCAAAAATCTGGAAACACTCAATTATTATAGCAATTCATCCTTTGATTTCCAAGTTGCAAGAATCAAGAGCAATATCAACACATAAACCCTAGTTAGCTTTTGATTCATTAAACTACATCAAAACCCTAGAAATTCTTGGTGATTCTCTTGAGTTTAAATCCACTCAAGTAACAGCCCATTTTTAGACCAAAGTCATTATATAAAGGTTATGGTTTATAAAGACCAAGAGGTCTTATGACCTAGATTCAAGACCACAACCATGGATAGAGCCAAGGTTGAGTCTCAAGACCATGGAACAATGACCAAAGGTCATGGCAAAGCCATGGCTAAAGACCATATATACATACCAAGGCGAAAACATGAGCTAAGGTTTTGGCGATAACTTGAACAAGCAATTTGGATCTACTTCACTTAAAAGAACCATGAGATATTATAAAGAAAAATGGTCATACAAGTTATAAGAAACTTCCCCTAATAACAATCTTCATGTAATAATAAACTTTCCTAAGTTTATTCAAATATTGAACATGTAATTTTCGGATCAAAACTTATATATATATATATATATATATATATATATATACTTTATCAACTACTACAATAGTAGGGAGCCTCATGTGAGGAGTTCATTATGTAAGCCGTCGAGTTAAGTTGTGGATTTACGAATTAAAGTGTCCTGGCTCCTCGAACGTTTACTACATGACTTCTGAATTTTGTCGGCCCGAACGGTAGTAAACGATATATAAACTATACATGTTTCATGAATCATTTCTTTTCAAAGACTTACACTATACATTGTACCACATCATGGACTAAGTGCAAGATATATATTGGCACGTTTATGTTTCCTTAGACATTATTCCAAACCTAAGTTGCAACAATTATTCTAGGTTGCTCGTAGAAGTTCTTACGGCATATCCATCATTCTCATTATACATCATCCAACTCAAGGTGAGTTCGTAGCCCCACTTTCAATTGTTTAACTATTTTACAAACCCATGGGGGGGATACATGCTATTATTTTTCTACTCGAACACAATGCTTTCTACTGTATGCTACACGACTATGTTTTATTGTCACTAAGTAACGATTGCCATGTTCGAAGTCCCTATATCATGAACCATTAGTCACTACCTATAGTGAGCGCGAATATTGTGAATAGATCTATTGGGATTGACGGATCCCATTTGTGTTGAACAACTACGAGTTCACACAAATGCACTATATTTGAGATTTAGCGGTATAATGGCAAAAGTACCTTGATAGGGCTTCTATAATGCCAATTTGTGGTTCGATGTTAATGCTTTGGTTGCATGAGCTTAGTGAAATAATAACGACTTTTGTTTTCTAACTATGAATGTGTGATTAATTATCTCACATTACGATTATTGTGTTCAACGTTTAATTAAAAACTCTACGAATATCACTCAACCTTTGTGTTGACCTCTCAAGCATGTATTTCAGGTTCATGACGATCAAGGATGGCACGGAAGGACACAGATACTCAAGAGGGCTATAAATTTTATTATCATTCAAAAACTCATTTAATGTAAATTGTAAACATGGAACCATCTGGGACCTCATTTTGTAATCTCTGATATTTATATAATTTGAATGATAAATCTTTTAAAACGACTCAATTAGAGTTCGTTTTCTATTATTGTGACTATTGTGCCGTTGAGTAACACCCAGTTTGAATTCCGCTGCATCCATGAATTGGGGGTGTTACAGATTGGTACCAGAGCCATGGTTATAGAGAAACGGGTCTATTTGAGACCTAAACTATAACCACACATACAAGCAAAAACATTTTTTTAGCCTTCCGCTCTCCGTGTCTTCCATCCTCCAGACGATTATGGACTTAGTAAGCATGTTATGCTACACAAACATATTAGTATATTCATATATACCCATTTTGAGCACTTCTCCGTAGACATTTTTATGCTACACAAACATAATTGCATATTAATATATGTACCCTATACATAATTGAGCATTTCCCCGTAAGCATTTTATACTACATGAACATATTAGTATATTGATATATAAACTTGGTTTATTTTCAATCATTTATCTAAACAATGGACTAAACATATCTGCGTATGCCTATTCTAGGGCATTTCGACACAACTACATTCTCCCAATCATGTTCCTACTCCAACATTTTATGTCTAAGATATTGTAACTTATTGCAATGGTATTTCCTTTTTCCAAGACATTGTATTATACAATGGTCTTAATCACTTCTCAAATGTTTTGAGTCACACAATGGTCTAACCTACTTCCCAGACATTGTGAATTGCACAATGGTCTATTCTACTTTCGAGACATTGTGATTTGCGTAATGGTCTTTGGAATTATTCCATCACATCATCAATATCATTTCATATGATATCAAAAACCCATCACAATCTATCGATTTCCAAATAAGAAATATGAGATTTCTAAAGGACAAACTAATCCATCACCTACAAAAGCTGAAGTTCAGCTCTACATTCATCAAAGTTTTCTTCTGAAACCTTCATTGTTAAAAGCTCGTGATTCTGGCCAAGTATGGACTGTTTTAGAACTACTTAAAACTTTCCTTTCCACACGTATCTACCCGTACTATCTTCTATGCGATGGAATGTGAAAACATGGGATACAAGTCTTGTATGGGCGGGACTTGCAACTGAATTGTTTAACATCGCCTTTGTTTAGTGGACAGTTTCCCGAAAGCAACGGACATATCACAAGTATACCTAATTTAGGTATTTGAAAATTTTATCGAACCTTGGCTAAATATAGACTAGTCACCTATATTTAACCTAGGGACAGTGGAATATAGTCTGACTAACTATATTCGACTTAAAATTTTCAAATACTGAGAATAGTTGTGCTAGGGTTATGTTCAGGTTAATTTCCTACATGAACTCAATAAACCACCAGAATTCATTAAAACAATCTAGAGACACGATAGTGTCTTACCACTCAGTGAAATCTTAACACCTTATTTGTACTACCTAATTTCATTCTTGAAAGTTTTCATTTATGAGATAATCCGAACTACTATCTTGGGATAGTTATCAATTCTTCTCTTCATCCTGTAGAAGTACTATCCTGTTTAGGTCCTAAGGATACCATCCCGTCATAAACCTTTAAAATTTCTTAAAATTTTAAAGCAAACTTGACATCTCTACCAATATTAACATTAAGCATACACTACGCACTTTTGTTCATCAACATATCACAACATTATCTTCACAACCGTGGCAAACACAAGCTCATTAACAGATCTTGAGGCACTTTTAAAGCTCAAATCATCCTTAGTTACACCACAAGTACCCTCATCAGCTTTACAAGATTGAATATTCATTTTATACTTTTGGAACACCATTATCATCTCGTAATACACTACCTTGTAACTCACCGGCTAATTGTGAATGTTGTGTTGGGAATTCTTAAGTAGGATGATTTGTAATTATTTGAATGGATTGGGATGCCTTTCCATTTAAATAAAGAAATTGTAAATCACCGAACCATAAGTTTATATTCCCCTATTTACATTGTTTGGGATGCCTCTCTATGTAAATAAAAAATTATAAACAAGTGGGCTTATTTGTATCTGAAACAACATAAGTATGAAGTCAATAAACACTAGGTACAACAACAGATTACCAACTAGGCTATGATTGCAACTACTATATCAATTCCTATTAATATTCGACTACTATATCAATTTCCTTTGATATTCGACTATTACCATACCTTTCCTACATAAAAGTAAGCCTCATCCTACACCATACACTGAAACGAAAAATCAAACTACATCACCGGTAATCCCAGACTTTAGTCCTAATAAGTAACCACACCTCTTCATCGACACGACTCCAACATATAACACACATAGAACTTCGGGACGAAGTTCCCCGTAAGGGGTAGAGACTGTAACAATTCACATTTTCAGGTTAATTACTATTCCCGGAAAATTTCACTATTCACTTTTACTATTCATTTTTCCCGAAATTTTTTAGAAATTTGATTTTTGTTTCTTGGCCTCGAGTGATAAATCATTTCCATGGCAAAATAAAAGTTTGACACTCATCAGATCATTTTCGTGAAAGTTAATAAGGAATTACACGTTTTAGGGTAAAACGTCATTAAAAAATTCTACGCACAATGAAACTCGACCGCGTTAAGTGACCCCGCATCAGAAAAATGTTTGACACACTCATGATTTATTTGAGAATTAATCATGACTGAGAAAAACATGACCAAAATAAGCCTCGGCCGTGAAAAACTGGAATTTTCAGTTTTAAGCGTTTTTACTCAGCCGTAACCTTAGCCTATACCTACACCGCGTTTCTAAGACGATTTGAGTTTTCAACTTATTAGAAAAATTCAACATATTTTTCCCTCCTCCTTTGACCAAAAATCATTCCTTGATTTTATAAGTCTCCTTGATTTTTAGGCTTACGGTTTGATGTCTAAAAGACATTTAATACCAACCGACACTAGATTGAGCCCAGTCTAAACATTATAAGTCATTTTAAATCATTTTTATCCTATTAGAAAAGTAACATTTTACTTTTCTCAATTTTACGCAATATTCATACGTTTTACGTATTACGCGTTTTAGACCCGTGTTTCCAGTTTTAGCAGGGTTTTACCACCCCAATGGAACCTACCACTCATTTTATATTTTATTATGGAGTATTTTGACAAGTTTAATCATTCCTATAAGTTTCGTATTTTTACGATACCCGATTTTACGTTTCGTGGCTTAACAGCTTACAATTAGCGATTAACGGAACCAAAACACACTCCGTAAAAGCAAGATAACATCAAAAATCATACCTAGTCATCCAAGATAAGCTATGCACGAAATTTTTGAGCAAGTCACAAGCCTTGTTGGCTTGTGATGAAGCCTTGATCACTTAGGATGGTTACATGTGTAAAACTTGCTATATAAGCTTTGAAAAAGTCTTGCAAACTAACCTCCTCATTTTAGTATAAAAGGCAACTCATTCCTCACTTAGTTTCTCATCAAAAATCTGGAAACACTCAATTATTATAGCAATTCATCCTTTGATTTCCAAGTTGCAAGAATCAAGAGCAATATCAACACATAAACCCTAGTTAGCTTTTGATTCATTAAACTACATCAAAACCCTAGAAATTCTTGGTGATTCTCTTGAGTTTAAATCCACTCAAGTCACCTAAATCCTCATCACAAATCCTTCAAGAATACAAGAGTAGAAAGATTGCTTGAAGTGAAATAGGGTGAAGCTAAAGTCTACCAAAGTCCTTTTCCTAACATGCTACTTAGGGCTGAGCATCGGGCCACTCCCGACCCGTCCCGACCCGATCCCGATTATCCCGAATCCCAACAAGCCGGAAAACACAAACCGACTCCCGACCCGTTTGACATCGGTTCGGTATCGGGACAGTCGGGACGGGACGGGATCGGTCGGTTTTCTCGGTTTTGCTTGTTGTTTTTCGGTTTTTAGCCCGTCCCGACCCGATCCCGACTAACCCGAATCCCGACAAGCCGGAAAACACAAACCGAGTCCCGACCCGTTTGACATCGGTTCGGGATCGGGACATGAATCGGGACTCGGGATCGGGACGGGATTCGGGATCGGGTCGGTTTTGCTCACCCCTAATGCTACTTACCTTTCTTTGTAGAAAGCCAAAGTTGTTAGCAAACTCTAATACACTTCCTTGCTTAAATATCATAATCATGTTATTTACATATCATTTATGCTATATTATGTCTTGTATTCATGTCCATGATGTATAAAAATGAGTAAAACAAGTTATTACAAATGATTGTTAAGATAAGTTATTTAAACAAGTAAACTAGTGACTTTCTTGGTGAAACCTGATCAAAATGGTAAAATTATGATATTGGATTATTACATATTACAGTATAGGACTTAACAAGGAAAACATAGCAATTTGAATCACCCAAAACGAGTACCCGAGTCAAAAGTTACGACCATTTGAAGTTAGCAAAACCAAAACGCCGAAACTGCCAATACCTACTGTTTTGCATTCTGCCATTTTGAAAGTCACCCTTCTGGTCCGATTCATCAAAAAGTTAAAACACGAAAGTTGTCCAGAACGACGTTTTCGTTCAGGGACAAAGAAGCTCTTTTCCGAGTGATATTTTCTTCAAATTCTTAACAGCCCATTTTTAAACCAAAGTCATTATATAAAGGTTATGGTTTATAAAGACCAAGAGGTCTTATGACCTAGATTCAAAACCACAACCATGGCTAGAGCCAAGGTTGAGTCTCAAGACTATGGAACAATGACCAAAGGTCATGGCAAAGCCATGGCTAAAGACCATATATACATACCAAGGCGAAAACATGAGCTAAGGTATTGGCGATAACTTGAACAAGCAATTTGGATCTACTTCACTTAAAAGAACCATGAGATATTACAAAGAAAAATGGTCATACAAGTTATAAGAAACTTCCCCTAATAACAATCTTCATGTAATAATAAACTTTCCTAAGTTTATTCAAATATTGAACTTGTAATTTTCGGATCAAAACTTATATATATATATACTTTATCAACTACTACAATAGTAGGGAGCCTCATGTGAGGAGTTCATTATGTAAGCCGTCGAGTTAAGTTGTGGATTTACGAATTAAAGTGTCCTGGCTCCTCGAACGTTTACTACATGACTTCTGAATTATGTCGGCCCGAACGGTAGTAAACGATATATAAACTATACATGTTTAATGAATCATTTCTTTTCAAAGACTTACACTATACATTGTACCACATCATGGACTAAGTGCAAGACATATATTGGCACGTTTATGTTTCCTTAGACATTATTCCAAACCTAAGTTGCAACAATTATTCTAGGTTGCTCGTAGAAGTTCTTATGGCATATCCATCATTCTCATTATACATCATCCAACTCAAGGTGAGTTCGTAGCCCCACTTTCAATTGTTTAACTATTTTACAAACCCATGGGGGGGATACATGCTATTATTTTTCTACTCGAACACAATGCTTTCTACTGTATGTTACCCGACTATGTTTTATTGTCACTAAGTAACGATTGCCATGTTCGAAGTCTCTATATCATGAACCATTAGTCACTACCTATAGTGAGCGCTAATATTGTGAATAGATCTATTGGGATTGACGGATCCCATTTGTGTTGAACAACTACGAGTTCACACAAATGCACTATATTTGAGATTTAGCGGTATAATGGCAAAAGTACCTTGATAGGGCTTCTATAATGCCAATTTGTGGTTCGATGTTAATGCTTTGGTTGCATGAGCTTAGTGAAATAATAACGATTTTTGTTTTCTAACTATGAATGTGTGATTAATTACCTCACATTATGATTATTGTGTTCAACGATTTAACTACGAACTCTACGAATATCACTCAACCTTTGTGTTGACCTCTCAAGCATGTATTTCAGGTTCATGACGATCAAGGATGGCACGGAAGGACACGGATACTCAAGAGGGCTATAAATTTTATTATCATTCAAAACCTCATTTAATGTAAATTATAAACATGGAACCATCTGGGACCTCATTTTGTAATCTCTGATATTTATATAATTTGAATGATAAATCTTTTAAAACGACTCAATTGGAGTTCGTTTTCTATTATTGTGACTATTGTGCCGTCGAGTAACACCCAGTTTGAATTCCGCTGCATCCATGAATTGGGGGTGTTACAGACAATGTAATTGGAGATGTACAATCAGGAGTGAAGACAAGACAACAATTGATGTCTTCAGATCAACAAGGGCTTCTTGATGCCCTTTATGCTTCAAAACAACATGAGTTTTCAAACTCTTGCTTATTTGTATGTTTTCTCTCACAAGATGAACCAAAAAATATTCATAAAGCCCTAGAGAATTCAAGCTGGTTGGAGGCTATGCAAGAGGAGCTTCTTCAGTATAAGATTCAAAAGGTATGGATGCTAGTTGATCTACCAAGTGGTGTAAGGGTAATTGGCACTAGATGGGTTTTTAGGAATAAAAGGGATGAAAGGGGCATAGTGATAAGAAATAAAGCTAGATTAGTAGCTCAAGGGTACACATAAGAAGAAGGGATAGACTATGAAGAAGTTTTTGCTCCAGTAGCAAGGATTGAAGCCATTAGACTCTTTTTGGCTTATGCTTCATTTATGGGATTCACAGTTTATCAAATGGATGTCAAGAGTGCTTTCTTATATGGTACTATTGAAGAGGAGGTGTATGTCTCACAACCTCCTGGTTTTGTTGATCCTGACCATCCAGACAAAGTGTACAAGGTTGTTAAAGCTCTATATGGCCTACATCAGGCACCAAGAGCTTGGTATGAAACACTGGCTTCCTACTTAATTTCAAATGGATTTCAAAGAGGCAAGATAGATCAGACACTTTTCACCAAGAAGCATAAGAAGGATCTTTTGCTAGTTCAAGTGTATGTGGATGATATCATCTTTGGATCTACAAGGAAAGAGATATGTTTGGAGTTTGAGAAGCTTATGCACAATAAGTTTCTGATGAGTTCCATGGGGGAACTTACATTCTTTTTGGGTCTGCAGGTTAAACAATCAAGAGAAGGAATCTTTATTAGTCAAGACAAATATGTTGCAGAGATTCTTAGAAAGTTTCAATTTGCTGATTCCAAAACAGCAAGCACACCAATTGATCCTGAGAAGCCACTTCTTAAAGATATAGAAGGAACTAATGTGGATGTACATACATACAGATCTATGATAGGTTCTTTGATGTATCTTACATCATCAAGACCTGATATCATGTTCTCTGTTTGTGCTTGTGCAAGATATCAAGTAACTCCTAAGGTTTCTCATTTAACAGCAGTCAAGAGAATTTTTAGATATCTCAAGGGTCAACCTAGGTTGGGTCTATGGTATTCTAAGGAGTCATCTTTTGACTTGGTAGCATACTCAGATAGTGATTATGCTGGTGCTAGCTTGGACAGAAAGTCAACAACTGGAGGATGTCAATTCCTTGGGTGTAGACTTATCTCATAGCAGTGTAAGAAGCAAACAATGGTGGCTACTTCAACAACTGAAGCTGAATATGTAGCTGCTGTAAATTGTTGTGGTCAAGTTCTATGGATTCAAAACCAACTTCTTGATTATGGGTACAATTTCTTACATACCATTATTCATATTGATAATAGTAGTACAATTTGCATTATTAAAAATCCAGTGCAACATTCTAAAACAAAACACATTGAAATAAGACATCATTTTATTAGAGATTGCAATGAAAAGAGGTTAATTCAAGTAATGAAAATTGCTTCAGAACAAAACTTTGCAGATCTTCTTACAAAAGCTTTTGATGTTGGAAGATTTCAGTACTTGGTAGCAGGTATTGGAATGCTTAATCTTTAAAATTTTCAATATAATGTGTTCTTGTATACAGATTTTGTTAATGCATCTAACTTTGTAATCTAAAACTACTATTACCAATTAAAAGTTATTAATACTGTTAGTCCTATGCATTATTTTAATTCAAGACAAGTACTTTGTACTTTGTTCTTTTGGTTTTAGACTAACAATTTCAGGTATGAATGTTTGAGCTCAAAGGCTATATCAAGTGAAATCTATAAGCAACAAATTTCTGATCATTGCTGCTGAATGCTGATCATTGCTGCTGATATAATAGGTTCATGATAGAAAGAGTTTGGGATTTCAAAACTCCTTAAAACTTCTTTCTTGGAACCTGATTATGATGTTTCACATTGAATTGATAATTTAGTTGATCAGTTAATAACTGATACAACTCACTTTCTATCATTTTATACTCTCAAGTATAATGTGACTAATCTACGGATATCTGATAGAAAGAACAGCGAGCAACAGTGAATCTAACACTTGTGTTAGAGGTAACAAATGCCACGAGCTGGAAACCCTGTAAAGAAAGCCTTTTGAATAGGTTTATCTGTACACAGGCAGTTATTTATAACTAAAAACATTGGTTCTCACACAACCAGAGGTTGCTCTAAACCGAAATTTTGATTAAATGTTAGTTACCACACTTAATCCCTTCAAAATGGTTAGAAGCAGTATGATTTTTAATCATAAAATCATGTTCATACTGCTAAGTCAAATATTTCTTAAAAAGGATTTTCAAAGAGGCTCAGAAAATCATCTAATGATGGATTATGAGTCCATGCTCAGTGATTCACCACTCATAGGAGGTTACACACCTAGAAGTGATGAGGGCTGTATTTAAACTCTTAAGGAATTGATGGCTTCATGTACAAATTGTCTGAAAACATGGAAATTGCTAGATCAGATGATATGATATGATTGTGAGAGATCTTCCAAACAGGGGAGGAAATTGCTCAAGAGAGAAATAAATCTCAGGGAAGGTTACAAAAAGCCCTTTAAAGGAAGATTATCCAAAGAAAAAGAAGGAAAAGATAAGAGCATACAAGATGATGACATGGTTTCTACTGATAAAGAACAAGAACATAGCTGATAGGAGAAAGTTCTATCTAGATCAAAAGATAAAAGGTTTCAATTTCAGTTCATTACGTTTGTTCATCACTTCTAAAGACATGCTGAAAGTTGATTTCTACTTCTTGGAACAAGCATCCAAGATACACAACATCATTGTCTCTTATAATTCTTCAAGTTGTATATTGCACCATCTTTTAGTCCAAGATTGGAGCAAAGAACAGAAAGCAGATAAGTTACAGAGAAAGACATTCAATCACTCAAAAGAGAAGAAAGTTCATATAAAAAGTCTGACAATGAAGTGTTTGAAAGATCTTCACAAAGTCCTCATTTAATTCAGAAAAACATGTTTGAATGTAATTCACATGTTTAGGGGAGGATTGTCGGGAATTAAATAATCAGAAGAATCAGCATAAAGGCTTAAGGAAATACATCAAGTATGTTTCTGCTGATAAAGCACAAAGCACGTTTCCACTGATGGATTCTGCTGAAGAACGTTTTCTACTGAAGGTGTTTCTGCTGATGGATTCTGCTGATACTACTATGACTCATACGACAGCTGTGTAGATAAGTACAACTTATTCTACTGACTCATATACAAGAAAATATCTTTGTTGTAGTCATCAAATTGAACACTCCAAGTGAGTTGTAATCCTAGATACATGTTGTATCTTAATGACTAACATGATAAGTCATCATCTAGCTAGAATGAAGATTAGTCATAAGCTAGTAAATTAGATGAGTCATATAGATTGTAAAAGATCTTTTCCTTGGACTATAAAAGGAAGATCTCAGATATAAGTGTATATGCATGTGACGAGTGTGATAGTGATAGACATATACATACAGAAAAACATTAGAACAAAATACAAGATTCAAGGTCTTTGTAACCCTAGTGATAGTGAAGATCACTCGTATTATTTTGAATAATATTGAATCGTTTGGTGAAATACTTTCATTGTTCTTTGTTAAATAAACACAAGCATCACAATTCCATTTCCAATAAACATTCTAAGTGTGGTTAAGTAGATTCCGCATACTTAATCATATTCACTCAAAGTATCATATTTACACATTACAAAGGTCCAACACCTCATAGTGTGTGATCAAATCAAGTGATCCTCTCATAGACAAATATGTTTATGAGTGTATGGATATGACCGTTTCTCTTTGAATCAAAGAGCGACACAAGGGTGAACATAGGTTTATGTATCATGAAAGCTGGTTTAATCTTCATGGATTAAGTTGTAGCTGTGATGACACATTTAGTATAGTGTAGGGGATGGTTACATGGTTGAATCCACTTATGAAGATGACTAGGTGGAGTTATTGGTGAAGATTGGTGAGAACGAAAGAGCAATGTTCAAGGAATGCATTTCTTAGGTAGGAAGTGGTGGTGACACTTTTGGCGGTGGAGACTTATTTTGGGGTTGTGAAGCAAATAAGGAAAGGATGATGAAGATGCTTCTTTGTGAATTTTTGACAAGGCATGATGTAGGATGGTTCAAAGTATTGTAGAAGAGGAAAAACAATGAACCAGTTCATGACACCTCTCCCGGGGACGGTCCTTTAAATCATTGGACGATCTTTCTTTTGGTGGTGGAGACTCATTTTGGGGTTGTGAAGCAAATAAGGAAAGGATGAGGAAGATGCTTCTTTGTGAATTTTTGACAAGGCATGATGTAGGATGGTTTAAAGTATTGCAGAAGAGGAAAAACAATGAACCAGTTCGTGACACCTCTACTGGGGACGGTCCTTTAAATCATTGGGCGGTCCTTTAAATATAAGGGACAACCAATGCAATAAGGGACCGCTGTCAGTGAGGTGCAGAGTCTCTCCAGTTTTCTGTTTTTCCCAGATTAAAGGATAGGAGTAATTAAATTATTAAGGAATGATTTAGGTAATAAGGCGGGATTGTGACACTAGATACCCTAAAGGAAGATTATGATCTAGTGTGAGGAGGAATAAGCCTAGTTACATAAGAATCAAAGGTTTAAGCATGTAAGTCATTTAAACATGCATAACATAATAATCAAGGTTATTAGCATGTAAGACTATATGACATCTAGGAGGTATCATGAAAGGCATACCTAGTCCAACATAGTTTAGGTGCACAAATAAGATGTAAGCCATGTAAAGAAGTGCTTACAAAACATGATTACTATGAAGACAAGCATTAAGTAAAACATGTTGACATATAGCACATAAGAGCATGTATCATGGACATATATCAAGAATATGACATTAGAAAAGCTAATTCAAAGCAAGATCTTTCCAATGAACATGCTTTCAATAATTAAGCAAGTAGGCATTGAGCATTTAAGGAGGCATGAAGACATTTAATTATATGATACAAGTGCAAGATGTTGTTTACACATATTAAACGCATACATGCAAGTAATCTAGGTTTGTCAGGAAGAATCCTAATTAGTACTTGTTTAAAGTGCACTTCTAACGGGAGACAAAGGTCATCGATGTAAAACATCTTTTGGCAAATGTAGGAATGGAAAATTTTCAATTTATAGAATGGATATGAGACTATCACTAGCGGTGCTCAATTAAGGCTAAACACGACCATTTTTACGGGTTTACCACAAACCCAACTTCTCTCCTAGAAGCAATTCAACCGTTAGGTTAAATTGAATTTCAAGTGCATTAGGTTCTCCAGTAGCCATTCTCATATTAGAAAAATTGGAATTTCTATGCTTTCCCATCGAGGTTTTTCAAAGATGATATTGGCCAATTCTGCTAGAACATATCCTAACATAACTCAACTATCAATATTTTAAAAGCCGGTTAATGAAAACAACATCCTAATAAAGGCAGGTGCGGTATTTAAATTATGTGTTTGAGATTTATAGGTTGTTTGGTTTAGATGGTGCATTACGTGATAATTTTTTTTTTTTTTTTTTTTTTTTTTTTTTTTTTTTTTTTTTTTTTTTTTTGAGATCTCATTTAAACATGTTTTGGCTTCAAGAATATTTCATAGCAAATATTGAGAAAGTGAGTCTAATTAAGGTTACTTACTATAATAGATCTTGTAATTGTGTTATTATGTGTGATTGAGATAAGACATATTTTATTTTACACCAAATATGATTATTTAAAAGAACAAGGTTATTACTCTTTTGAAAACAAGTATTTTAGTGCAAAGTATGATGCATGAGTTTTACTTGTTTATGTAATGACACACGTTGTATTCGATTACTTTCAAAATCTAATATGCTATATTTTTCTAACACACTATAATGTATTTTCTTGTAACATAACCATTCATGTTACAAAGGGAGTGAAATGCATAGGATATAAATTATCATTTTGAAATGCATATTATAATTTTGAAGATTAATGATGTATTATGCGTGACATTTTTATTTGACATGTAATTTTGAGTCTTGACTCGTTCATGAGCAAAGTCTACATATGTTGTTTGTTTGCTCGTGTTTGGGTTTTCGGAAATGACACATTTACAAATTGCGTTCAATGTAAATTGCTTGAATATTTCGGATGAAACATCCAAGTTGTCAATCCTACTTTGTTGTGTATTTTAAGCACCTTTTAAACATATTAGTTTAATGTTTGGAACATAACCTTTGGACAAGAAGACTCAATATGATATTATCAACACAAGTGTAAGTTATGATCCGATGCATATTCTTTTCGTCTTGAGAAGGACGTCATTATTTTCATACCAATCGAGTGTGATTGAGTATGTAGGTTCAAGATGATATGTTTTGTTATATCTTGAAACTAGACAAATAATGACTCTAATTTCATGTCCACACTAAAAAACTTGTCAATTAGATTCGATAATGATATCAATCATATTTTGAATAATGAATCGATATAAGCTCGAAATCTTTCTTGACCCCCACAACCACTCTTTTTAAGAAAGAAAGTAAGTAAAGATTTATGGAATGTGCTCCATCAAATATAATACTTGTTGCATGTGTGAGGTTACTAATAATGACATGTTAACTTAATGATTCAAGATTGTCATTTATTTTGTGTGTGAAAACTATTTATTATTACTTATAATATGCATAGTTTTTGATATTACATAAGTATAAAAATAATTATCCTAACCATTTTTATATAATACACAACTTATGTAAAAATAGTTTTATGACTACTTGTTTGAAACAATTAGTTTGTGTTCAAATATATGCAAGGTTAAAAAATACATTTTTTTTATTAAATACTAATGTATTATTATAAACCTTTATCTTGATTAGACAACCTATGGCCAACCAAGATAAGTGCATGCAATGTGTTAGAAATCATGTTGAAGAAGTGTTACATATTTTAAGGTGACTTATTTTAACACTTGAATCTTTAGAAAGATAATTGTGTAAGACAATTGTTTTTGACATACATGATTAATCAACTTAGTCTACATTTCCAAGTGATTTACTAAAACATTATAACATAAGCAACCAAAAACAAATAATCATTTAGCATAACACACATAAATATATTCGTAATCATTTTGTATGTTAAATAAAACAATGTATACATAGCTTGATTTTGTTTTCAACCAAAATAGTTTCTTTTTTTGTATGTTAAATACAACAATGTATACATAGCTTGATTTTGTTTTCAACCAAAATAGTTTCTTCCCCTTTTAAAAGATTAGTTAAGATTGATATTTTGAAAGGATGAAGACTCAATTTTTCAAAGATCCATTTACTAGAAGTATCCAACTCGAAAGTAAGAGTAAAATGCAAGTTTTACGTTAAAATTCATTTCCTTCAAGCTAGTATACGAAGTGCATTTAACCAACAAAACTAGTACGAATTAAACAACAAAGCACAAGTTTAGCAACTAAACACTTTTCATATTTTAATTACTCTTAATGAGAAATTTAATACATGGACCGTACTCTATTTTAAAAACCATTTGTTTTGAAAATTAGAGCGACCTGGCTCTGATACCAATTGTAGAAACGTAGAGGGGGGTGAATACATTCCTCTTTAAAACTTAAAATGTTTTGTATCAAATTCCTGATCAAGTGTGACTAAATATGAATAGAAGTTATGTCACTCATAACAAATATATATATCATTAAATTGCAAGTACACAAGCAATCATATAAACATAAGCAACACACAAGATGCAAAAGTATTTAGCTTGTTTCAGATGCACTATGGATGGTCCTTTATATACACAGACGGTCCCTTAAATGTTTGGGGACCGTCCCTGTATAAGGGACCGCCACCAGTGGGCAGTTTATTACGAGTGATTAGGTTTTCTTATGTTTGCATTTTTGAGTTAACTAGTTAATGTCACAAGCATGCACACAACAAACCACACAAACCTAAATATAATGCAAGTATAGAAAGTAAAGATATGGGAAAAGAAAACGCAAACCGGACATGATGATTTATAGTGGTTCGGCACGAAGCACCTCTTCGTCCTACTCCACTCCCTGAGTACCACACTCGAGAGTTACTTCACTAATCAACCCGCTCCTTTATGGTGGAACAAACCGTACACAAGCTTACACCAAGTTTAACGACACTAAGCGGAATGTCGAGTCCTAATCCTATCTAGAACCAATCTGCACCAAGGCCCACGTGGCTACACGAACAAGCATTCATGTCCCACTTAGATCAACACACGATCCAAGCCTTCACACGAACGAGCACTCCCGTTTACTTGAACCTTCACCCGATTCAAGCCTTCACATTAAGACACACTTAGATCTTCACCGAACAAGCCTTCACACAAAGACACACTTGGATCATCACCCAATCCAAGCCTTCACACAATGACTCAACTAAGTCCTAACCTACACACTAGGACATCACTCTCCTCACAACAAATACATGAACTAATCTAGTTACGAGACTTCTTGGATCTTCATCTTCTTCCAAGTTTACACACAAGTCGAAATTATTTAAAATTTTTACAAGACCTATAACCGTAACACTTGTTACGTTTGTGTGTGGACACCTATAATATCTCGAATCTTCATCTACGTCGAGAGTTCTTCTCTTGCCCATAAGGTAGAGGAAAATGAAAATCGTAACACTAGCTACGTTTATGTGTGGACTCAATAACACTTTGATTCTTGACGACTTCGAGTGTTCTTCTCTTGCACATAATGTAGTGGATGACGGGATCACTTATAAACACATACCAAAGAGTTATAATGATCAAAGAAGAGGAAACAAAGAAACAGGAAGTTTTGTGCAAAGGGGATCAGTTTTTCTGATGAAAATAGGTCAGTATTTATAGGCATCTTGAGGAGCGTGGAACGGTCCCTTAACCTTGGACGGTTGATGAGTGCTCAAACACTCATCATTTTTGTCGTATTTAAACTGCCAAAACATCCGAAAACACTCAGAAGTGCATCAAAATACTAAAAATATCCCAGGGATCGTATTTTATACGCTTCAGATGCAAAATGAGCAAAAACAATGAAAAACGAGCAAAGTTTACACAATTGGCAGTTTTAGTCCCCCGACTTTCAAAAATTTACAAAACTAGTCCCTGAGCATGTGTTTTGAAAGAAAAGTCAACCTAAGGCATTTAGAAATAAAAAATAATCAAATTTAGTCCTTAGGTAAAAACTTTTGAACAATTACACTTTTGGTCCCTGCAGTTTGGGAAATTGACGAAATCAGTCCCTGGGGAATTTTAAATGGAAAATACATTTTGTGACCCTCATCTTTTGGGAATGTAACAAATGTGACCCTTGGAATATTTTGGAAGTTTGGCAAGTTTGGCCCCTCAAAATCTGAAAATGACACTTTTGGTCCTTGATGTTTATTAGTTAAAAACCAAATGGACCCTATGTTTATTTTACCCAAACAAAACCCTTGGCCTGGTCCAATACAAAACCCCAAGCCCACCAAGATGGCCCAATCCCCTTTTGATAATAAACCTGGTCGTTTGACCACAGTCAACTCCCTCAACCCCACCTCACCTCTTCTTCCCCGCCTAAACACACAGCCCCCAACCTGTACCTCCCAACAAGATTGTCCCCTCCACACACTCCCCAACTTCCCTACCCAGCCACTCTACTTCCCCTCCTCACAAAGTCAACCCCAACAATATTATTACAACCCCCACACCCTTATAATACCAATCCTAGGGCTGCTGTGAGAAGAAGCAGGCCAATCAATGGCTATGAGGTGTTTCCGGGGAACAAAAGCAACACAAAAAGCATACTAGACAAGGAGGACAAAAGTGAAAAAGAAGAAAAAAGAGAGCCTGGTTCAATGTTTTTATTTTTATGTAATTTGTTAGTATTTATAGATGCATTGTAAGCCTTTATGGCATGTCTTAATTTCTAGTTTAGTTCTAATATTGTAATATGTAATATGTTTTAAAATTTAAATGAAAATTCCCTGCTTTTGATTCCAATTCTTGTTTTTTTTCAGTATCATTATCATCTAAGTTTCTTAATAAAAATCAAGTCAAGTTAAATTATTATCATTAGTTCATATTGTTTCTGGAAATTAAAAAAGGAAATCAATAAGAAAGAAAAAAAATAGTATCAGTGGTTCATTCCAAAGTTACCTTTGCATTAGACCTTGGAAGCATGAGGAAGTTGCCTGCAATGGAGGGGCAAGGTGGATTTTACTAGCTTGTTGCATAACAAGCTAGAGCTTGTAGCTGCCCTAAGGGGAGCCTTTGTTCAGCTAAGGCCACAAGTGAGAAACAGTTTCAAATTTCTTATGCAGTTTCTAAGTTCATTAGTATAGATTTCTAATTCTAGCCTAAACTTGTTTGTTTGTAGTGTATTTTTATCCTGCTATAACCTAGTTTTGTAATCTTAGCCATGTTGTAGATGTTAGTTGCTGTTTAAACCATTCCTCATTTACATGCTCATAAAATCTGTCCAAGAAAAAAATAATGTTGATTCTAGTGGTGTGAAGTGTTAGCAGTGATTAATCTGTGTGAAACAAATTTGTATCATCATTTTATAACTGAAGGATTGGGATTTGAAGTTAACATCAGTGAGCCACTTTAAAATTTTCAATTGAAGTTATTTATAAGGGTGTTTGGATCAGTTGTGATCAATGCGTTTAGGAAGTTTTCTGAGGTTTCTTATTGATTGAGCATAACACAGTAGACCACATGAGACCATTCCAAGTGTCCAAGTGGAGCCCTTTTCAGAAAAAGTCAAAAACTCATTCCAATTGCTTCACACAGCAATCTGTGATGAGCTAGTGAACTCAAACCCTTATTTTTAGTTGCAAATTTGTTAAGTTTGTTCATTTTAGATTCAATTAGTTACTATATATCATTTTCAGTTCATTAGGTGGGATTAAAATTCAGATTAGTCAACTCTTTCAAGAAAATAAAAAGTCAAAAATACTAGCAAAGCAGATTTTTCCAAAACTTGGAGTATTTTTACTGAATTTTCAAGAGGGAATTGGATTTTGAAAATTGTTGTGATTGAAGTCTATCACGTAGTCTTTTAAACCCTGCAATCATTACATTTTTTAGAATTTTTCTGAAGATTGTGCAAACCATAGTTTGGACCTGCATGGGAAGGTATCCCCCTGAACCCAGTTACTTGTTTCATCACCCAAACTTCCCTGGTCATCACAGATCTCATTAGTGGGCCCCATTAGGTATTTTTAGGTTCCACTAGTAGTTGACCTGACTGACTTGTTGGACCATTACTTAGTTTGCTAGTTTCAGCTTATTTCCTAAGCTTTTTTTTTTTGCCTTCTAAGTTCCACCATTCTCACTGTTTGGGTGTTTTCAACTCAGTTAACTGAGTTTGCTTGTTTCATTTGATTGTTCTGAGTAATCAAGGCTTAATTAGCATACTGTGATTAGTTGATTGCCTCCCATTAGTGATTGTGTTTGTGTATGATTGCTTAGGAATAGTCAATCTTTGATCCTTTGCTTATTATTGTTGCACTGCTTGCCCTTGTTACCATTGAAATCTCAGTTTGAGACCCCACTTTCCAAAGGACACCATAAGCTCAATCCTTGAACTGTTACCTTGGTCTTGGGTGCTTTAGAAAGCCTTCCTAGCAGGCCTTTAGGTGCCACCTCTTCCTTGGGTTCTGGGTCATTGCTGTAGGCCCCACAGTAGCCTGCATTAAGCCCTTTTGTGGCCTGTTTATTGGTAGCAGGTTGCAAGCTTGCTTATTTTGGTTTAGAAAGCTCATCCAGTGAGCTTCTCTGGCTTATTTTGTGTTCATACCTCATGCTTTCATCTTAGTATCAACTTAAGATCAGCTGATTAGCCTTGCATAAGCTTCTCACAGTTAAGGCACAAATAAGCTTTGAAAGCTTATCTGTGTGAGTTATAAGCTCACACTTGGCTTATTTTTGAGTTTCATAACAAGTCTCTTAACAAAAGTTGTGTAATATCAGTAGTTAATCAGTTTTGTAAAAGAAAATTTTGAAAAAGACAAAAAAATTAGAAGTGATAGCTTCTATTTAAGCCACTTTGGCTTATTTTCTGCTTATTTATAAGCAAAAGCTATTGTTAAATTTTTTTCTAGGCTTCTGATATCATAATAGATTTTTAGGAATTTTTTCAGATTTTTCTGTAATCATTTAGTATTTTTTATAATTTAGTTTAATTTAAATTAATTAATTAAATAATTTTTAATTAGTAATAATTAATTAAAAGTTAGGAAAAATAGTTTTTCTGTTTTAAAATTAGTTTTATAATATTTTAGATTTTTCTAAATTTTATTTTCATTTTTCTAGTTAATTTTCATAATTATTTGTAATTTAGGATAATTTAGTTAATTAAAAAGTAATTAATAATTAGTAATTAATTAATAGTAATTAATTAAATAGTGTAAAAATTATTTTTCTTTTTCTAAAAATTTTCTTAAGTCATTAGGATTGTAAAAATATAAATTTCACGTTCGTAGGACTTTGTGTACTCCCGTTTCACTTTTTTATTTGCGCGTTCGCGTTTATTTGTAACTAAAACGCGTGTTTTTAGGTTAAATTGCGTTTTTAAGTCATCTGATCATCAGTAATTGTTAATTAAGTGTTTATAAGTCATTTTCCATCATTATCTCGTAGCGTAACCATAATAATCAAATTCCTTGCCTTTCTGATTAATCACCTGATCCTTTAAAACGTTTATAAATACAATTGCACGCCTCGTAGGGACATAACGACCCGGGGATTCCCTAAACTCCTTGGTTAGTTGGTTTTTGACGTTTGACTTGGTTGACCATTACCTGGTAAACTTAGTTGACCATTCAGAACCGACCAAATTTTGGCGCCGCTGCCGGGGAGGCTGTTGCGTATCTGCACACGTTCTTTAAGATTAGTGATTTCTCACACATCACTGTATAAACTCACCCACTTTTTGTAAATCTTAATCATAAAACAAAAACGTCATTAACACTTTTCCTAAAGTGTTAACAACACCAAAAAATAAAAAAACAAACAAAACAGATCGTTACGTTTTCTATATCGGGTTTCTTTTAAGGTGATTCTTAAAGAAATACGATTTTGGTAAACGAAACGATACCAAAAATATTGTCCAAAAGTTTTTTCACCCATACACAAAAAATCCAAAAACATTCGTCTTTTCTTGTGAATAATAATTCTACAAAAAAATAAACCGTCGCAAACCAAGACAAAACACCTACTAACTGGGGGTGTGAACATAATAAGTTCCCAAACGAAAGATTAAAACTTGCCTTTGTATCCATGTAGGTGGTGTACCTTTCTTAAAGAAGCCACTTACTTGCGATTATTGGTTTAAGTTCACTGTGGTTTTGCCTCGACTTTGTTTTGATTGATTTTTGGTTACTAGTGCATGCGCACTCGCTCTTCTAGGTCTACTAGCCCATTACGTGAGCTTGTACGAAAACCTAGAAGACCTCGTAGATGTTCCGCACCAACAGTCGGATCTGAGATCCGTACTGTTTCCACTCCAGCTGTCACCATGGCGGAAGACCGCACTATGTGTGAACTTCTCCAAGCACCCATCGAGGGTTACGGAGACGCTATTGTTGTCCCAGCCATCGTGGCTGATAGTTTTGAGCTCAAAACCGGGTTACTTAATCTTGTAACCTCAAGTCAGTTTTAAGGTTTTGAGAGGGACGATCCTCATGATCATATTCGATGGTTCAATAAAATCACATCGACCATCAAGTACAAAAATGTCCCGTGTGAAGCGATCAAGCTTCTTCTCTTCCCATTCTCCCTCGAGGGTCAAGCCCGGATTTGGCTTGAGAAACAACCCCCTCGATCTATTGAGACATGGGAGGATCTGGTAAAAAAGTTTGTAAATGAATTCTTCCCACCTTCTAAGACCACGAGTCTTAAAAACGAGATCACCAAGTTCACTCAGAAATATGATGAATCATTTGGTGAAGCGTGGGACCGTTTCAAAATTACTTCGCAAGTGTCCACATCATGGTTTCTCCGAGTTGATGCAACTCGATACTTTCTACAATGGCGTGAGCCAAGTTGATCAGGATTCTCTCAATGCCTCCGCGGGAGGTAACTTTTTGAGTAGAACCACCAAAGAAGCCTTAGCAATCATCGAGAACAAGTCTAAGGTCCGCTCTACGCGAAGCAAGCCGGTTGTTTCACAAATTAGTGCGGGTCCTTCTACTTCATCTCCTTCGAGTCAGTCTAGCACCGATGCTAAGATTGACAAGGTTACTGAGGCTATTCAAGCTTTGGTTCTCGCCCAGACTAAGAAAGTTTCATTTCCACAACATCCTCCACCTGCTGAGGTTAAAAAAGTGGAAGTCTGTGTAACTTGTGGTGGGCCGCATGCCTACTACAGTTGCACAGCTACTGATGGTTCTCCGTTTGAAGCTCATGCTGTAGTCGGGTCATCTAATCAAGGAGGCAATCAATATCGCCCTCCTATGGACCCGAACTACCGTCCTAATCATTATCCTGGACCTCCCGGTTTTCATCAAAACCAAAATGTCCAAAACCGTGGCCAGAATCAAAACAGAGGAAACCAAGGTAACTTCAATCAAGGTCATGGTTTTCAGAATCAAAACCAAGGTTTCCAAAATCAAGGTTTCCAACAAAAAAATCAAGGAAACTTTAATCGAAACCAAGGTCAGGGTAATTTCAATCCCGGATATTTTCATGGAAGCAACAACCCTAATCAGGGTAATTTTCAAAATCAAGGCCCCAATCAGAACAATCGTGCTCAAAATTTTAACAACCAAAATCAAGCCATTGTTCCTACTGGGCCTTCATCCGACGAGTTGTTAAAACAATTCATGAAGTCCCAAGAAGAAATGAACAAGTTGTTGGTCAGCCAGATTTCTGAAATTAAGAAGTCTTTAAATGAATGACCCTCGGGCTCAGGAACACTTCTGAGCAATACGATCGCTAACCCGAGGGGCGATGCTAAGGCGATCACAACTAGAAGTGGTGCTTCTTATGATGAACCTGCGATTCCTACTACCTCTTCTTCCTCTCTTCCAAAGGTAGTGAATCGTGAACCTGAGGTGACAAAGGACAAGGTGCAAACTCCTAGCCCACGAAGTACCGTACACGTCCAACCGCATGTTATTCCAGAAACCAGATGCAAGCCTGGAGTTGTCTTTGAACCACCTGAAACTCTAGTGGACAACCCTAAATCCAAAACTTCTATCCCTTACCCATCACGTCTCAATGAACAAAAGCTCCGCAAAAAAGCTAGTCACGAAATGGATAAATTTTTCCAAATCTTTCAAGATTTGCATTTTGACATTAGCTTCGCGGATGCTATTCTCTTGATGCCCAAGTTTGCATCAACAATCAAAAATCTGTTAAGTAATAAGGAAAAACTCTTTGAGATGGCTAGAACTCCTTTGAATGAGAATTGCTCCGCAGTTCTCTTGAAAAGCTTGGAGACCCCGGAAAGTTTCTAATTCCTTGTATTTTTCCGGGTATGGTTGAATGCTTCGCCTTGGCCGATCTTGGTGCTAGCATTAACCTGATGCCATATTATGTGTGGAAGAAATTATCTCTTCCCGAACTCACTCCCACATGCATGACTTTAGAGCTTGCCGTTCGATCGATTTCTCGTCCTCTTGGCATAGCTGAGGACGTATTCGTTAAAGTGGGAAAGTTCCATTTTCCAGCGGATTTTGTGATTGTTGACTTTGATGTCGATTCAAGGGTCCCTCTCATTCTTGGAAAGGGATTCCTTAGAACTGGGCGTGCTCTTATCGATGTATTTGAGCAAGAGATCACATTGCGTGTTGGAACTGAAGCAATCACCTTTAACCTGGATCAAACATTGAGGTACTCCTCCAATTATGACTCTGAATCGGTAAACCGAATAGATGTCATCGATGTTGCGGCTGAGGAGTACGCTCAAGAGGTTTTAGGTTTCGTTGATGATTCTACGAGTGAAAATTTCACTCCGTCTTCTTATCCCATCATTGCTAATTCTGCTCCTTCCCTCACTCCGTTTGAGGGAAGTGACTTCATCTTAGAAGAGATTGAGTCCTTTCTTAAAAGTGATTCGATTCTCGATGGAATCGATAACCAAGAGATTGACCCATAGAGGGATATTCTTCTCCTTAAGAAATTGTTAAACGAAGATCCCTCTCCTCTTCCCGTTCTACCACAACAACTTCATAAACAGGAAATCAAATATGTTGAAGAAACTGATGATTTTCCTGAGGTCGAGCTTAAGGACTTGCCGCCTCATCTTGAATATGCATTTCTGGAGGGTGATGATAAGTTACCCGTCATAATTGCTAAGAATTTAAGTGATGTGGAAAAGGCTGCTCTAATAAAGGTTTTGAAGTCACATAAGCAAGCAATTGCTTGGCGACTCTCCGACATCAAGGGCATTGACCCTGAATTTTGTACACACAAGATTTTAATGGAGGATGACTTCAAACCGGCAGTCCAACAACAAAGAAGGGTGAATCTAAAAATTCATGAGGTGATCAAACAAGAAGTTTTAAAACTCCTTGATGCCAGATTGATTTACCCTATCTCGGACAGTCCTTGGGTGAGCCCAATTCACTGCGTTCCAAAAAAGGGTGGCATTACTGTTGTCACAAATGAGGAAAATGAGTTGATCCCAACTCGTTTGGTTACGGGGTGGCGTGTCTGTATTGATTATCGCAAGTTAAATGACGCCACCCGTAAGGATCATTTTCCTCTGCCCTTTATGGATCAGATGCTCGAGAGATTAGCGGGGAATGAGTACTATTGCTTCCTCGATGGTTTCTCGGGTTACTTTCAGATTCCCATTGATCCACAAGATCAAGAAAAGACCACGTTCACGTGCCCCTATGGAACTTTTGCGTATAAACGTATGCCATTTGGCTTATGTAATGCTCCGGGCACGTTTCAACGATGTATGATGGCCATATTTTCCGACATGATCGGGAAAACTATGGAGGTCTTCATGGACGATTTTTCGGTCATTGGGGATTCGTTTCGAACATGTCTCTCCCATTTAGACAACATGCTTAAACGTTGTGAAGACACAAGGTTATGTCTAAATTGGGAGAAAAGTCACTTTATGGTCAAAGAGGGCATTGTCCTCGGCCATAAAATTTCAAAGAGTGGGATTGAGGTCGACAAAGCCAAAGTTGATGTCATAGCAAAATTACCTCATCCCACTACTGTCAAAGGTGTTAGGAGCTTTTTGGGTCATGCCGGTTTTTACCGTAGGTTCATTCAAGATTTTTCTAAAATCGCCCGGCCTATGACCCATCTCCTCGAGAAGGATGCTCCTTTTATCTTCTCTCCCGAGTGCATCAAAGCTTTTGAAACATTGAAGAGAAAGCTTACCGAGGCACCAATTCTTGTTGCCCCCGATTGGGACTTGCCCTTTGAGCTCATGTGTGATGCGAGTGATTATGCTATTGGGGCAGTCTTGGGGCAACGTAAAACAAAACACTTTCAGCCTATACACTATGCGAGCAAAACAATGACCGAGGCTCAAAGTCATTACACCACCACTGAAAAAGAATTATTAGCTGTGGTGTATGCTTTTGAAAAATTCCGGCCATACTTGATATTGACCAAGTGCATAGTGTATACGGATCACTCGGCTTTGAAGTACCTCTTTGCAAAACAAGATGCAAAGCCGAGACTACTCTGTTGAGTTCTCCTCCTACAGGAATTTGATATCATAATTCGTGATAAAAAAAGGAGCTGAGAACCAAGCTGCTGATCATCTCTCCCGATTGGAGAACCCCCATCAAGATGTCTTCGAGAAGAAGGAAATAAATGAAACCTTCCCTCTCGAGACACTCGATGCGGTTACCTTTCGTGGAGATTCTATTACCCCATGGTTTGCCGATTTCGCAAACTACCATGCGGGTAATTTTGTGGTGAAAGGGATGTCGTCCCAACAGAAGAATAAATTCTTCAAGGATGTCAAACATTATTTCTGGGACGACCCCTACTTGTTTAAAATCTGTGCGGATCAAGTCATCCGGCGGTGTGTTTATGGCCAAGAAGCCTCTGAAATTCTAAAGGCTTGCCATGCTGATCCCACGGGGGGCCACCATAATCCAAACTACACCGCCAAAAAGGTGTTTGATTCCAGGTTCTACTGGCCCACGATCTATAAGGATGCCCAGGAATTAGTCAAATCCTGTGACGCTTGTCAACGTCACGGGAACATTTCACAAAAAAATGAAATGCCACAAAATGCAATTCAAGTGTGTGAAACCTTTGACGTATGGGGCATCGACTTTATGGGGCCATTTCCATCATCTCATGGAAATAAGTACATACTCGTGGCTGTTGGCTATTTGTCAAAATGGGTTGAAGCCAAAGCTTTACCCAAAAATGATGCCCGAGTAGTCGTGAAATTTTTGAAAGCTCCTTTTGCTCGATTTGGAACTCCACGTGCTATAATTAGCGATCGTGGTACGCATTTCTACAATGACAAATTCGACAAAGTCATGCAAAAGTATGGTGTAACTCACCGTCTTTCTACTGCGTACCACCCTCAAACAAGTGGACAAGTAGAAGTTTCAAATCGGGGCATTAAGAGAATATTAGAAAGAACTGTAGGTGAGAATCGTGCATCGTGGTCGGACAAATTAGATGATGCACTCTGGGCTTTCCGTACGGCGTATAAAACACCCATTGGGTGCACGCCATACAAACTTGTGTACGGGAAAGCGTGCCATCTACCGATCGAGCTTGAGTATAAAGCCTATTGGGCCCTCAAGCATGCCAATTTTGACCTCAAAACGGCGGGTGATCACAGGAAAGTTCAACTGAATGAATTAAATGAACTTCGTAATCAAGCTTACGAGAACTCTTTGATCTATAAGGAAAAGACAAAGAAGATTCATGACTCAAAAATCAAGAACCCGCGTTTTCAACGTTGGTGATCGAGTCCTTCTTTTCAATTCTAGACTCAAGATCTTCTCGGGAAAGCTCAAAACCCGATGGACTGGTCCATTCACAATCGCAAAAGTTTACCCTTATGGCACCGTCGAATTATCTCAAAATGACGGTCCTAATTTCAAAGTGAATGGACATCGGCTGAAACACTACTTTGGAGAGGACATACCATCCATGGTTGTCCCGGATCTCCAAACGTTCCCCAAGGACAATTAAATTCGGGGATCGAGTCAAGCTAGCGACTCGATAAACAAAAACAATAGCAACAATACGGGTTTTCACCCGTATCTCTGATTTCTTTCTACTTTCTACCACCTACGTGTGGGGGAATGGCCAACCCCCCCCCCCCCCCCCCCCCCCCCCCGGCTGTTTGAAAATGTATATATGTATATAAGGTTTCATCAAAAAAAAAATGTGTGATTGTTTGTACAGATAAATAAAGTGAAAAATACAAAACGATTTCCCACAGTTAGTTTTTAATATTATCTTTTTACGTTCAAAGATTCGGCATAATATCCGGTACTTTGAATATTGAGGACAATATTCAATTCTAAGTGTGGGGGAGGGGAAAATTCTAGCGAATTTTATCACATTATATCCTAGAATCCCCTTTTTTGGCCTAAAATTTTAAAAATTTTTCACTTTATTTCAAAATTTTTGAGGTAATCAGTCCGCCGTGTCTAAACGACAAAAGGGATTGGCTAAACCAGGAGCAAAGGCTCTTGGTAGAGATATCTGAAATCCATTTACGGCTTGCAATTTGCCCAAAATTGTATGGTTCCTCAACTCCCCATCATCCTCAAAAGCTAATGAGTTGGCTAGCCCGCAAGATTATGGCTTGTGGTAAAGGCCGTGGAAAATCCATAATTGGTAATCAGCTCACCAAGATGTTGACTATTCCATCAAGAGCTGGCTAGTCCAGGAGCAAACGGCTCTTGGTAAAGACAAATCAAATCCGTTGAAAGCTGGTGGTTTGCTCAAAATCACACGGTTATCAGGTGTGCCACAGTTCTTACACCTGGCTACTCCAGAGGTGATGGATTTTGGTAAAGAGTTTCAAATCCATCAAGTTTTCCAAAAAGATTGCTAGGGACTAGCAATAATTTAGTGTGGGGGATTGATGAGTGCTCAAACACTCATCATTTTTGTCGTATTTAAACTGCCAAAACATCTGAAAACGCTCAAAAATGCATCAAAATACTAAAAATATCCCAGGGATTGTATTTTATACGTTTCAGATGCAAAATGAGCAAAAACAATGAAAAACGAGCAAAGTTTACACAATTGGCAGTTTAAGTCCCCTGACTTTCAAAAATTTACAAAACTAGTCCCTGAGCATGTGTTTTGAAAGAAAAGTCAACCTAAGGCATTTAGAAATAAAAAATAATCAAATTTAGTCTTTAGGTAAAAACTTTTGAAAAATTACACTTTTATTCCCTGCCGTTTGGGAAATTGACGAAATCAGTCCCTGGGGAATTTTAAATAGAAAATACATTTTGTGACCCTCATCTTTTGGGAATGTAACAAATGTGACCCTTGGAATATTTTGGAAGTTTGGCAAGTTTGGCCCCTCAAAATTTGAAAATGACACTTTTGGTCCTTGATGTTTATTAGTTAAAAACCAAATGGACCCTATGTTTATTTTACCCAAACAAAACCCTTGGCCTGGTCCAATACAAAACCCCAAGCCCACCAAGATGGTCCAATCCCCTTTTGATAATAAACCTGGTCGTTTGACCACAGTCAACTCCCTCAACCCCACCTCACCTCTTCTTCCCCGCCTAAACACACAGCCCCCAACCTGTACCTCCCAACAAGATTGTCCCCTCCACACACTCCCCAACTTCCCTACCCAGCCACTCTACTTCCCCTCCTCACAAAGTCAACCCCAACAATATTATTACAACCCCCACACCCTTATAATACCAATCCTAGGGCTGCTGTGAGAAGAAGCAGGCCAATCAATGGCTATGAGGTGTTTCCGGGGAACAAAAGCAACACAAAAAGCATACCAGACAAGGAGGACAAAAGTGAAAAAGAAGAAAAAAGAGAGCCTGGTTCAATGTTTTTATTTTTATGTAATTTGTTAGTATTTATAGATGCATTGTAAGCCTTTATGGCATGTCTTAATTTCTAGTTTAGTTCTAATATTGTAATATGTAATATGTTTTAAAATTTAAATGAAAATTCCCTGCTTTTGATTCCAATTCTTGTTTTTTTTCAGTATCATTATCATCTAAGTTTCTTAATAAAAATCAAGTCAAGTTAAATTATTATCATTAGTTCATTGTGTTTCTGGAAATTAAAAAAGGAAATCAATAAAAAAGAAAAAAAATAGTATCAGTGGTTCATTCCAAAGTTACCTTTGCATTATACCTTGGAAGCATGAGGAAGTTGCCTGAAATGGAGGGGCAAGGTGGATTTTACTAGCTTGTTGCATAACAAGCTAGAGCTTGTAGCTGCCCTAAGGGGAGCCTTTGTTCAGCTAAGGCCACAAGTGAGAAACAGTTTCAAATTTCTTATGCAGTTTCTAAGTTCATTAGTATAGATTTCTAATTCTAGCCTAAACTTGTTTGTTTGTAGTGTATTCTTATCCTGTTATAACCTAGTTTTGTAATCTTATCCATGTTGTAGATGTTAGTTGCTGTTTAAACCATTCCTCATTTACATGCTCATAAAATCTGTCCAAGAAAAAAATAATGTTGATTCTAGTGGTGTGAAGTGTTAGCAGTGATTAATCTGTGTGAAACAAATTTGTATAATCATTTTATAGCTGAAGGATTGGGATTTGAAGTTAACATCAGTGAGCCACTTTAAAATTTTCAATTGAAGTTATTTATAAGGGTGTTTGGATCAGTTGTGATCAATGCATTTAGGAAGTTTTCTGAGGTTTCTTTTTGATTGAGCATAACACAGTAGACCACATGAGACCATTCCAAGTGTCCAAGTGAAGCCCTTTTCATAAAAAGTCAAAAACTCATTCCAATTGCTTCACACAGCAATCTGTGATGAGCTAGTGAACTTAAACCCTTATTTTTAGTTGCAAATTTGTTAAGTTTGTTCATTTTAGATTCAATTAGTTACTATATCTCATTTTCAGTTCATTAGGTGGGATTAAAATTCAGATTTGTCAACTCTTTCAAGAAAATAAGAAGTCAAAAATACTAGCAAAGCAGATTTTTCCAAAACTTGGAGTATTTTTACTGAATTTTAAAGAGGGAATTGGATTTTGAAAATTGTTGTGATTGAAGTCTATCACTTAGTCTTTTAAACCCTGCAATCATTACATTTTTTAGAATTTTTCTGAAGATTGTGCAAACCATAGTTTGGACTTGCAGGGGAAGGTATCCCCCTGAACCCAGTTACTTGTTTCATCACCCAAACTTCCCTGGTCATCACAGATCTCATTAGTGGGCCCCATTAGGTGTTTTTAGGTTCCACTAGTAGTTGACCTGACTGACTTGTTGGACCATTACTTAGTTTGCTAGTTTCAGCTTATTTCCTAAGCTTTTTTTTTTGCCTTCTAAGTTCCACCATTCTCACTGTTTGGGTGTTTTCAACTCAGTTAACTGAGTTTGCTTGTTTCATTTGATTGTTCTGAGTAATCAAGGCTTAATTAGCATACTGTGATTAGTTGATTGCCTCCCATTAGTGATTGTGTTTGTGTAGGATTGCTTAGGAATAGTCAATCTTTGATCCTTTGCTCATTATTGTTGCACTGCTTGCCCTTGTTACCATTGAAATCTCAGTTTGAGACCCCACTTTCCAAAGGACACCATAAGCTCAATCCTTGAGTTGTTACCTTGGTCTTGGGTACTTTAGAAAGCCTTCCTAGCAGGCCTTTAGGTGCCACCTCTTCCTTGGGTTCTGGGTCATTGCTTTAGGCCCCACAGTAGCCTGCATTAAGCCCTTTGTGGCCTGTTTATTGGTAACAGGTTGCAAGCTTGCTTATTTTGGTTTAGAAAGCTCATCCAGTGAGCTTCTCTGGCTTATTTTGTGTTCATACCTCATGCTTTCATCTTAGTATCAACTTAAGATCAGCTGATTAGCCTTGTCATAAGCTTCTCACAGTTAAGGCACAAATAAGCTTTGAAAGCTTATCTGTGTGAGTTATAAGCTCACACTTGGCTTATTTTTGAGTTTCATAACAAGTCTCTTAACAAAAGTTGTGTAATATCCGTAGTTAATCAGTTTTGTAAAAGAAAATTTTGAAAAAGACAAAAAAATTAGAAGTGATAGCTTCTATTTAAGCCACTTTGGCTATTTTCCGCTTATTTATAAGCAAAAGCTATTGTTAAATTTTTTTTCTTGGCTTCTGATATCATAATAGATTTTTAGGAATTTTTTCAGATTTTTCTGTAATCATTTAGTATTTTTTATAATTTAGTTTAATTTAAATTAATTAATTAAATAATTTTTAATTAGTAATAATTAATTAAAAGTTAGGAAAAATAGTTTTTCTGTTTTAAAATTAGTTTTATAATATTTTAGATTTTTCTAAATTTTATTTTCATTTTTCTAGTTAATTTTCATAATTATTTGTAATTTAGGATAATTTAGTTAATTAAAAAGTAATTAATAATTAGTAATTAATTAATAGTAATTAATTAAATAGTGTAAAAATTATTTTTCTTTTTCTAAAAATTTTCTTAAGTCATTAGGATTGTAAAAATATAAATTTCACGTTCGTAGGACTTTGTGTACTCCCGTTTCACTTTTTTATTTGCGCGTTCGCGTTTATTTGTAACTAAAATGCGCGTTTTTAGGTTAAATTGCGTTTTTAAGTCATCTGATCATCAGTAATTGTTAATTAAGTGTTTATAAGTCATTTTCCATCATTATCTCGTAGTGTAACCATAATAATCAAATTCCTTGCCTTTCTGATTAATCACCCGATCCTTTAAAACGTTTACAAATAAAATTGCACGCCTCGTCGGGACATAACGACCCGGGGATTCCCTAAACTCCTTGGTTAGATGGTTTTTGACGTTTGAATTGGTTGACCATTACCTGGTGAACTTAGTTGACCATTCAGAACCGACCAACGGTCCTTTATCAATAAGTGACCGTCACATAGATAAGGGACCTCTCCGACTGTTTTTGTCCTTTAGTGGTGAAATTTTATTTGATTTGGGCGGGAAATAAGGCCGTTTGGACATTTTGAAATTCTAATTTCAAATTTATTTTTCTTATTAAAATATTTCTTTATAAATACAAAGATAATTTGTCTAGTTTATTTTTGTAAAACTATTTTGTCACATTTATAAAATGTAAGGTTTAAGGACAAAAATGATTTTCTTTAATCACTTAACAAAGTTGGTAAAGTGTCTGTTCATACCTGAAGTGATGTCGAGAGACGTTGATGTGTGAACGCGTAACTTGTGCACTTTACGTTATATATTACAAGTTACGTGTTTGTGATCATTAAAACATGAAGATACTGTATAGATTAAACGTCGTAACGTTTGCACTAACATTTTATTCAAATATATATATCAACATAAAAATCATAGATTTTGTTCAAATATAATTTAAAAAGGGAGTTTTCAAACTTGTGCAATGGTGGCATAAGTTAAAAGCATTAAATAAACACATTCATTCCCTAAAAAAATAACTTTATTTCTACATAAAATAATGACAAATTGGGTAAACATCGTCAATTTAAGAAACTATTAATATCAACTAACATTTAAATATAGTAATTTTGCTCTGTTTAATGGGTTAAAGCTTCTGGCACCATGACACAAGTTAGAAAATCTCTTTCTTATTTAACCAGAAAATGCATTCAATACTAAATAAACTGATAAATTACTATATTTTAATATAATTTTCACTTAAATGAAACAAAACATTCCTTTTATTAACACGTTAATATGTGCCCAACGGGTATATGTTTTTTTTGGTGCAAAGGTGAACATATATTATTACTCACAAAGAATAATACAATATTGAAATAGAGTATAGACATGCCTATACTTCTATTAAGAAGAAATACAACCTCAAAACAATACTAGTGATTGCATGCTATCTTCAAGCAGAGATAACAAGAAAAGACTCAACAAGGCCAACATAGCCAATATAACAGTCAACTCCATACATGCAAACTACCTCCAATTTTTGACTTTTCCTGTAGCTTTATTCACCTTTTTAGCACCGAAACACCATCCAACTACATTTCCTTACACCACCCCACCAAAGTCATTCAACCTGCAACCACAATGACAAAAGTTGAAGTGGAGTAAGGCATCATTGGGAATCTGATGCGTGGGAATTGCACCCTCACAAAAGGTTTTACCTCTCAAGGGATCTTGAGAAGCTTACAACCCCCACCAGGCAGTGTACCTGATTGTTGTAGTATAGTATAGTGACAAGTACCGGGGGATTGATCGTTCAACTCAGGAATAGTGTCGCTAGAATTAGAAAGCCTAAAAATTAAGTCTAGAGGTAAGGGATGATTCTTTTTGTATTTTTATATTTTTTATAAAAGCAATTAAAATCTCTGGTTTTTGAAGAGTGGGCGGAATTAGTTGCTAATCAACTAACCCAATAACAAAAGATGCAAACAAAATAAAATAACAAAAATGTAAATAAAGCTAATTAAACTAGTGGTGTGAACAATAAATGAGAAAATTGTGTTTACTTAGATTTCATTACTCCCTAGATATCTTTTACAAGTTGATAGTTTGTTACAGTTGCGTGGATGACGGGTTATATTCCTTAATACCAATTGTGGGGTGGCGTACGTACTTCCCCAACTCTATAAGCTCCTACTTCACTCCTATGTCGAGCCTGCAAGAAGCTCCTAACATGAGATCATTAGAATTCGCTCATGCATTAAATACAACCATAAAAACCTAGTACGCATTGGTTCATGCTTCTTAAGACGTTCAAGCAAGTTACCCTATGGAAGTCTGCCAGTTTTCTTAAGCCTAACATCGAAATCATTCATCCGTAACAACTATAAACAAGCAATCAACCTATAATCAGATTTCACTACATCTAAGCAAACACACAAGAGGTCTAGCCTAGCATGTTAAAATCAAGACAAGCATAAGATATATTCAAACAACACATAGACATATTGAATTAATTGAAAGGATACTTATCTTAATTGAACATGAAAGGTTTCCAAGGGTGAAAACCCTTGAAAATACTGATAAAAATCGTGCTAGGGTTTCTCCTCTAATTGTCCTCTAATTTGTCCCCCCTAATGAATGAAAATTATAAAACTATACATAGATTTTCCAACGTGACGGCGTCAAGAAGAGAATTCTGATGCCGTCAACTCGCCGCCCATAATAATATCGGATTGCCTAGATCCAAATCTGACGCCGTCAAGAGCAAATTTCCCTTGGCCGTCATGTGTAATGGGACCATGACGGCCTATGGTGACGCCGTCATGCCCCTTAGTGTAAAACTCTCTGGACCGTCACGGACTCTATCCACTTCACCTCTTGTAATACTCTTGACGCCGTCATGTAGAGCTTGGTGACGCCGTCAGGTACTGTTCCTAGCAAGGAAAATTAAGACTTTGCCGTTTTCTTCACTTTTATGCTCCAAAAACGCCGTCAGGTACTGTTCCTAGCAAGGAAAATTAAGACTTTGCCTCTTGTAATACTCTTGACGCCGTCATGTAGAGCTTGGCGTAAGTACCTAGGATAAACTATCAAAGAGGTCTTTTTAAAGGGTTATAACGTTAGGTGTAGGGATATAGAATACATGGTTTTGTTGGATAAAGGCAATCTTTACTGGTGGCGAGTTAATCATCTTGGTTAATTACATGTACAATATGGCGTTGCTAAGCCAAGACTAGACTCGACTTAAGCTATTAAATCAAAAATAACAAAAACATTAAACAAACATAGAATGAAACGGGATGGTAGTCCGTATGGTTTTTTCTCTTTTCTTTTTTTTTTTCTTTTTCTTATATATATATATATATATATATATATATATATATATATATATATATATATATATATATATATATATATATATATATATATATATATATACATATATATATATATATATTTTTCTTATTTTTTTGCATACACTCTTACCCTACCATCCAAAATAATACATCATGGGGAATGAACATTCCCCTTACACTTGAATTTTTACATACTTTACAATAAACTAATCTAATGACTCGAATCAAGATAATCAAAACACTTGGAGTACTTTTAAGATTAACGCACATATGGGGGTAATAATATGATGTTCTTCCCCATTACTCCATAACATAAGTACTTTACCCATGAGTCCCAATCGTCCCAAAACAATATGTACAAGGATATGAATCGACTTAGCAACCATGTAATCAATTAGATAATTAACTAAGGGTTTAAACAAATAACAATAATGCACTAAAGATGAGTGCATACACGGCTAAGGCGATTTGGGTGTACATTTAAGTGGGTTGTAACAAATTCTACCTTTAAGTAAGATGCTTAAAGTTAGAAACGAAAAGATAGGCTCGGAGGAGTGTACTAGGGGTTTCGTGTACTAAAAATGAGTACAACGCTAAGGTGTGGGAAAAATTAGTTGACTTTACTAGCCAAGTAATATGACTTAAATGGTCAAGTAATTATGATACGGGTTTAACACAAGGGTGATCCTAATGCCTCTTATCATGTAGTAAATCCTACTACACGAATGTAGTCTCACTAGCGGTCTCCGGATACATCACTAACACAAGTTCTAGAATCTAAATGCTATCGGTACACTCATAAGCACTAATAATAAATGTTTTTCCTATCAAATCTAAAGGCGAACCTCACATATTTGGGTGGAAAATTTTTCTGAATGGTACGGTTTTGTGCTAGTCATACGACTCCTATCCATGAGACGCTTGCTAAGGCTAAAGTTTCACTCCTAAATGTTGTAAAAATTTTTAAATTTGGCGCTAAAATTACACTAACAAATATTTCTCTTAGTTTTATTACACACCTACCATCAAACAAACAAACTCAAGTGAAAGTGTATCCTATAAGGTATCATCATTTACCCTCCCCTTACACTTAGGATGAACATTGTCCCCAATGTTCAATTAAAGAATGTAAAAGTGAAATAGGTAAAAGAATGAAAGCAAATACTCCCCTGATTCGTTCGGTGTGGATAGAGTGGTAACAAGGTTAGATCTTCCTCCAAGAAAATGAACAATCAAAGCTTCCCTTCCAGAAAAATAAATCACCTTCTTGTCATACATAACCTGTTAAACCTGAGAAAAAAAACAAGGCAACCTCGCGTAAAATCGGCGGCAATCTATATATACTAATAAATCCTAGAAAACAATGTAAGATATAATGCTTGTGGAATGAATGTTTGTATATTTCCTGGAGTTTAAAAAACTAAAGAATTAACAAAAACTTTAAGACTTCGTTAGAAAAACAAAACTAGCAAACTTTCCAGAATTTTACGCATGTCGCCGTCAGAAGTGACCTGCAGAAATCTTTATGTTAAGTTTCCCGAAAATTTCTGGAAAAACTTATGTCCTACTTCCTGGAAAATCCTGCAAAACATCATTATGACTCGATACAAGCATTTGACTCTAACAAATACAAATATACATGTCCATTTAATATTGTAGGAGATCATGATCAATTTTGTTTCTTAAAAACATATTTGGGGTTTCCCCTTACACTTATCTTTTGCGAAATACCTTTGAATGAAGTTAAGACTAAGTCAAACGACAAAATAAAGTATTTTCACTATTTTAGTTTGAAACATGATCTACCAACAATTAAAATAAAACATGCATACGGAAGCAAATAACAATCAAACAATTGAAAATCACATAAAACATGGGTTGCCTCCCAAGAAGCGCTTTTCTTTATTTTACGAGTCTTGTAGCTAGACTCAAGGTCATGGGTTATTACGTGACCTCATCATTGGTCTCATCCACTGATTGTAAATGTTCTTTATAGAGACCAAACACCTTCTGCTTATTGCTCCTATGATTCTATTGGCTAATTCCCTATCAACTCTATATTTTGGTCCTAGAGTCAAGCAATCCTTATAGAAAAGGCTCTTCTTCTCCCATACATAGTCCATGCCCTTTTTCTTATCATCTTCATTGATGTCCTCGAAAGCACCAATGTTATCCATGTCAAATCGAGGAACAAAACGAAATTCTTTCATTCTATTAGGAATCCTATAAGTGATCCTGTCGGTGTTACTAGCAAATCGGATTGTCCCTTCTATCTCATCATATTCTAACATGGACTCTTCAACAAATGGTTTACCAAACACAACATGGGATAAGCGACAATCAATAACACTAGCTAGATCTTCAACAACCATAAAGTCAATGATATAAGTAAAGTTCCCAACAAAGACATGTAGATCTTTAATTCTCCCGACAAAGTTACAAACTCCACCAGGGTATTTGGGATCTCTTCTAGGTCCAAGTCTTGTTTTCACTATATCATTATAGACATTTGAGGACATAATGTCGATTGGGGATTTAAAATCAATGTAAGCATTGTCAATGTGTTTATACCCAATCATACATGCTATCTTAGCATTCTTAGGATCGCCTCTCTTTATTTTAGGTTCGATTCTAGTGAAAGGAGGTCGAGGATTATCAATAAGATTATTATAGTACGCAATCTCCTCTTTAGTGGGGTATAGACTAAAATAGTCATCTAGCTTTGGATCAATCTCCCCTTCTTCAAGTTCCTCAACAACATCCTCAAAATCTTTAGTTCCTAGGTCCTTATTCGAATACAAGGCGGTCGCTAGGTCACTAAATGCAAGGTCGAGCTCAACATTAATCAACCTATTAAGCTCCCTAAGTTCCCTAATCTCACTCTCAATTCGTTCACGTAACAAAGCCACTTCTCTAGGGGAAAGGGGTGGATTTGCGTTTTCCATAATGGTCCACGGAATAGTCAATGAATTTATTTTACTAACAAAGGCACGAAGAAAGAGATAGACTAAAGAAAACCTAAAAAATAAAAATAAAATCTTACTAGAAAGGAATCTAGCAAGTAGACCAAATTAAAAGAAATCCTAACCTAGACAATAACTATTCCCCGGGCTGCGGCGCCAAAAACTTGATGCGTGGGAATTGCACCCTCACAAAAGGTTTTACCTCTCAAGGGATCTTGAGAAGCTTACAACTCCCACCAGGCAGTGTACCTGATCGTTGTAGTATAGTATAGTGACAAGTACCGGGGGATTGATCGTTCAACTCAGGAATAGTGTCGCTAGGATAAGAAAGCCTAAAAATTAAGTCTAGAAGTGCGGGATGATTCTTTTTGTATTTTTATATTTTTATAAAAGCAATTTAAAATCTCAGGGTTTGGAAGAGTGGGCGGAATTAGTTGCTAATCAACTAACCCAATAACTAAAGATGCAAACAAAATATAAATAAAACTAATTAAACTAGTGGTGTGAACAATAAATGAGAACATTGTGTTTACTTAGATTTCATTACTCCCTAGATATCTTTTACAGGTTGATAGTTTGTTACAGTTGCGTGGATGACGGGTTATATTCCTTAATACCAATTGTGGGGTGGCGTACGTACTTCCCCAACTCTATAAGCTGCTACTTCACTCTTATGTCGAGCCTGCAAGAAGCTTCTAACATGGGATCATTAGAATTCGCTCATGCATTAAATACAACCATAAAAACCTAGTACGCATTGGTTCATGCTTCTTAAGACGTTCAAGCAAGTTACCCTATGGAAGTCTGCCAGTTTTCTTAAGCCTAACATCGAAATCGTTCATCCGTGACAACTATAAACAAGCAATCAACCTATAATCAACATCTAGGTTTCACTACATCTAAGCAAACACACAAGAGGTCTAGCCTAGCATGTTAAAATCAAGACAAGCGAAAGATATATTCAAACAACACATAGACATATTGAATGAATTGAAAGGATACTTATCTTAATTGAACATGAAAGGTTTCCAAGGGTGAAAACCCTTGAAAATACTAATAAAAATCGTGCTAGGGTTTTTCCTCTAATTGTCCTCTAATTTTTCCCCCCCTAATGAATGAAAATTACAAAACTATATATAGATTTTCCAACGTGACGGCGTCAAGAAGAGAATTCTGACGCCGTCAACTCGTCGCCCATAATAATATCGGATTGCCTAGATCCAAATCTGACGCCGTCAAGAGCAAATTTCCCTTGGCCGTCATGTGTAATGGGACCATGACGGCCTATGGTGACGCCGTCATCCCCTTAATGTAAAACTCTCTGGACCGTCATGGACTCTATCCACTTCACCTCTTGTAATACTCTTGATGCCATCATGTAGAGCTTGGTGACGCTGTCAGGTACTGTTCCCAGCAAGGAAAATTAAGACTTTGCTGTTTTCTTCACTTTTATGCTCCAAAAACGTCGAAAATGCTTCCTTTTCCAGAATTCACTCCAAAAGTACCTAAAATCACAAAAGGAACGATTTAGGGCAATATTTGATCAAATAAATTCAATTCCGGGCTTAAATGACCCCCTAAAAATGGGTCATTTTTCGCCTCATCAGAACCCTATATCCCTCCAAGTCAAGGGCTCTACCATCTGTGCTACATTTCCATCTCAAGGGTGGCTTCACACAGATGGGAACACACACCTTGAGGGAGGACTAACCATACCTCCTTAACAATGTATAAATAGGACTATGTAGGTTCATCTTTCACTCCTCACAATTCCTAGTTTCATACATTGCCACACCAATTCACTTTACCATACGCAGGAGGAAACTCACTTTAAGTCTTACAAATAATCCACAACTTGTACTATCCCAAACACCCCTTAAGTTACCTAACAAAGGCCTACTCAGGTAATATTGAGGACAAATAGTTATAGACTACTCATTATCCAAGATACAAAGCCATCCCCTGAAGTGAATTAAACACTCATTCAATGTTCCAATGCAGAAATTGAATGAATGGTTAAAAACGTTTAAGTATGTAATAACAGAAATATCTTGAACTTCATCTCTGCATTTCCAGGCTTTGCAATATACCCAATATTTTGCAGTATCAACAACTAAGCCAACTAAATTCAAATCTCAAAACTTTTCATTTTTGTACAGGAAACTACCTTATGATCATATGATCAAGCCATTAACACACTCAAACCTATTATGTTGCCCCAAATCTATAACCTAGATAAGAGAAGTTTCAATGCTTTTCATATTACCAAGAATAGCCATATGTACATGTAAACTTATCCCAAACACTCCATACCAGCATACATATCAAATACACCTGCAATTTATACCAGCAGACTCAACTTCATACTGACTTAACTAGATTTTACTGTTCCATTGGTCATGATCTTGAAAGCCACATCCCAATCAGCCTGAGCTTTATAAACTGCAGCAGAAGGTTTCATTTTAAGACTAAGCAACCTTAATTTCACAGTTTCACATCCCACTTTAAAAAGATCTTCCCAATATCTATACTCACTTCTAAAGATTCTACAATTTCTTTCTTGCCAAATCAAATATACACTAGTAGCTAGGCACAATCTCCTAATGATGCTTCCAATTGAATTCCCATTTGACTGACAAGAAAATTCATTTACAATATCATTCAATTTAATGCTATCACACTTACCACCCATTTTTTGAAGCATTTTATTCCAAAACTTCTTAGCATAGATGCACTTGAAGAATAAATGGGAATGAGAGTCCATGTAACAACATCATAATGGACATACCATGAGATCATAAGACCCCCACCCCTAACTTTGTCTTGAGTAGTTAGTTTGTTCAAAATTGCAATCCATAAAACAAATGAGTATTTAGGGATATTTTGTGAGAACCAAACCAACTTCCACCAATTAACCTCATTACCTTCTTTCTATAGGTCAAAATAAGCTTTTTGAATTTATAATTTACCCATCCTACCATTCCTACTTCTCCAAACATTTTGATCAGATTTATGGCTATCTACAGCAATATTCTGAATTTGCACTATCATAGGAAATTTTTCATGCCATTCTCTTGGCCATTGCCAATTGTCATTGACTATTAGATCAGCAACCTTCATATCCATGCTTAATCTGGCATCATAAAGACCCCTATATGTGAGAATTCTATTAAGTGCACCAAGACTACTCCAATTATATAACCACATTGAAGCTTTTTTCCCATCACCCACTTTAGTTACAATATTCTGTCTTACTTCCTGTCTAAATCTCAAAATGTTTCTCCATCCCCAGCTATCTGATGCATCTTCAATAGCATCCCATATACTTCTCCCCTTTAGTTTAATAGTGCTTATCCATTTCACCTATAAAGTGTTTTTATCCTCAGCAATGCTCCAAAAGTGTTTAATAATCATAGCTTTATTCTAAACACCAATATCTTTTAAACCCAACCTACCCAGTTTATTAGGCTTACAAATGTTTTCCTAAGTAACCTTAGCTTTACCTTTAGAAATTTCACCTTGACTCTACAAAAAGTTTTTAAGAAGCTTGTTTATATCATTAATGACAACCTGAGGTAGGAGAAAAACTTAAGCCCAATACACATGTAATGATTCCACTACAGATGCCACCAGCTGAAGCCTTCCAGTATAAGACAAACTTTTGTTCTTCCAATTGAAGATTCTGAATTTGAATTTTTCAATAAGACTCTTACAATCATGCTCATCAAGCCTCTTGGAAGTTAGTGGAACTCCTAAATATCTTATTGGTAGCTTTTCAACTTTAAAAGGAACAACACTTAGAATTCTCTGTTTATCTTCCTCATTCATTTTTCCAAAGATGATGGTGCTCTTATTATAGTTAGGAACATGACCAGAATAAGAACCAAATTCCTCTATAGCATCCGTAAACACTTTCACAGATGTTGTGTCACCATGGCAAAACATTAATAGATCATCTGCAAAACAAATGTGAGTAATCTTAAGTTGTTTACACCCAAAATGAAACTTAAAAGCACTCTCCTGCTTCACTCTTTTTGAACAATCACAGATAATAATTCCATAACAAGTGTGAAAAGGTATGGAGACACGGGGTCCCTTGCCTCAGCCCTCTACCTTTTTGAAAATAGCCATGATTCTCACCATTGAAACAAATAGAGAATGAAGCAGAGGTTACACATTGCATTATCCACCTTATCATCTTTGAATGAAATCCAAAACACCTTAGAATATCTTCCAGAAAGTCCCAACTTACTGTATCATATGCTTTTTGAATATCCACTTTACGTGCAATTCTTTTAGGACCTTCTTTTCTGTCATACCCCTTGAAAAACTCTTGAGCAAGAAGAATATTATCCTGAAAATGCCTATTTGGGATAAAAGCACTTTGGTTTTGGCTGACTAACTTTCCAAGGCTGCTTTTCATACTTTCAGTTAAGATTTTACTTATACACTTATATAGAATATTGCAACAGGCTATAGGTCTAAATTCTGATACTTTGGAAGGAGATTGAGTTTTAGGTACCAATGTAAGAAGTGTGGAGTTGATTTCTTTCAGTAACTTCCCTGTATCAAAGAATTCTCTTACAGCCTTGCACACATCCAAACCAACAATTTCCCAAGCTTTTTTGATAAAGCATGATGAATAGCCATCTGGACTGGGAGCTTTGTTATCATCTATTAGAAACATAACTGTCTTAATCTCCTCATCACTAACCATTCTGACCATATTTTCAGCTTCACTAGTAGATAGTTTAGATCTTACCATGTTTTCCATATCAAGCATCTTCCTAACAGGGGCTTTAACACCAAGAAAATGCTCCACAAATTGATTAGCCACATTGCCTCCTTCATATCTATTTCCATACTCATCATGAATCACCTCAATCCTACTTCTGTGATGAATACTCTTCAAAGCTCTGTGGAAGAAGGCATTTTTTCTATCACCAACACTCAACCATTTCACTTTAGTCTTCTGAAGCATCAATTTTTCTTCATCTTTCATTGTTTCCACATGGTTTTTAAGAATAGAACTTTCTTCTTATCTTAGATTTTTATCATTAGGGTCCTTATCAATCTTGGTTTGAATTTGCTTGAGAGCTTCCTTTACTTTAATCACATTCTCAAAGACATCACCATTTTTCCGAGGTAGCTCCTTCATATGTTTCATAATACCTTTAAGCTTCTTCACAGTCTTAAACATTTGGCATCCAATAGTTTTATCAGTCAATTTTACTTAACCACATTAAGGAATTCTTGTTTATCAGCAACAAAATTGGAAAACTTAAAAGCCTTTTTCCTAACCTGGAAAGCATTAGGAATCGCTAGAACAACATGACAATGGTCAGATATTAGATAGTGAAAAAATAAAGCATAAGCATGCATATACATAGAAATGAATTCCTCACTACCCATGATCCTACCTAATTTTTTCAAAATGCCAGTTTTGTCCCCTACTTTAGTCTTATGCTAGTTTTTAGTCCAGGTGTAGAAGAGATCAGAGCTAGTAATGTCATCCATCTCAATTTGATCAATACATTCTTTAAATTCATTCATATCTCTTGTCATGCTAGAACCACCAGCTGAGTGCTCTTTGGGAGTGAGTGTAAGGTTACTACCAGTGATCCTTTTATAGATATCCAAATCCGGCCATAAGCTTCTTCTTTCAAGTTCTCCATTAGCAGCATAAACAAAAGTAACATGTACCTTATTACCCCTATTGACATTCTCCACTTGACATAATAAGGATTGTTTGGACATATGTATAATGCTGACACTAACCATTGCATTTTTCCATCCTACCATGATCCTACAACCCTTATCACAATATCTCATGTTATTTGTCCATGTCCGAATACCATATACATTATCACCTGTTTGTTGCAATTTCTTTGTTTTAACTTGAGTTTCCAAAACTGCACATACATGAAGTTTCTCATCCCTAATGAAGTTTCTAATTTCTTTTTGCTTATCAGAGGTACTCATACCTCTAATATTCCAACTTCCAATTTTAAGATCCATAGAAACAGTATTTATATACCACCCCCATCCTGCAACACCCCTTTACCCATACCTTTAAGAAAATCCCCTTCCATACACTGTCCAATTCCTGTTTTATTCATACAAACATCCTTTATCTCTTCCAAATTTCTTGTATCTGCAACCTTACTTTCTTGTATCTTTTTCCCCTTATCCTCCATTAAGATTTTATGTTGATTATAGTATGCATACATGTCCATATTCCAACTTTTCAACTCTTCCTCAGTAGGATTTTTCCTTAACCTTATATAACTATCAACAATTTCTTTATCCCTTATGTCATTTAGCTCAGCTTCCTTATTGTCTTCATAATTCTCAAGAGCAACAAATTTGTTGGAAGTCTTTTTCAGTTCAGAAATAATATTCTCATTAACATTCCATGCCTTCTTTCTACATGTACTACTTCCTTCTCTTTCATTACCACCTTGACCACTTGTTTGTGCTTTACTATGACTTCTATTATCATGCTTTTCAACTTTTGCATTCCCTTTTTCTTTAGGCTGATACACATATTTAGCAGTTGGTTTACATTTTAGCAGGCATATTAGTGGTTTTTTGATTTGGTTTCATTCCTTTCTCCCTATAGTTCCCATCCTTCTTGTGATGAACATCAAAAAACCCCTCTTTGTTTTTATCTTCCATTCCTTTTGCCTCTTTCTCATTCTTGTTTGCCTCCTTATTACCCTCATTCACACCAGCTTTGTTCTTACCACAATTACTAGAACTATGCCAAACACACTACATTGAGTACATAGTGGAGGTTTCCAATCATACAACACTTTCACAGTCTTCCTACATGTAACAACCGTGATTTTAGCAGGTCAGTTTAACTGATAGTCTTGACTTGTTTAACTTTTACATAGTGTGATTTATGTGTTTTATGTGTGATATAGGTGAGTTTTAGCACTAAATCCCTTTGCGTGGTGTTATTATTGTGAGTGAGTAATGTTAGAAATTTGATAAGTTCATTTTGGTCGCCTTAGTGGTGTAGAAATGACTTGTGTGGTTTTGGTGTTTTGAGGTTTTGCGTAATGAGTCGTCGTTCTAACATTTGAGCGTTTGTAAGTTACTTAGAGTTTGAATTTATGAGTTATACTTATACTTTTGTGTGAAGTTCTATTTTTCGAAACTTTATTTTGAAAATTATTATTTTCCGAGTCGTCGTAAAAACGAAGGGTTAAGGGTAAGACGTTAGGTATCGTTATGGATTGTTATAAAATATCAAAATTATAAGGTTTTGAGTGTAATAATTAAAATTAATAAAAAATAAAAATAATATATGGATAAAGGGGGGGGGGGGGGATTATGGTGTAGGGAAGGGAAAAGGAAACCAAATTTTACTCCAAATACAATTCTTAAGCCTAAAGGTTATCCCTAAATAGTATAAATACAAAATCAAAACCCCTCACCCCATTTTTCCTGCAATTTGGATCAACCAAGGGAGAAAGAGAAGAGGAAAATTTAGGGTTTTTATTTTTGAAGCTAAAATCAAGAACAAGGTATAATTTTTGATACTTGTATTCACTTTATTGTTTAATTATTGATTAGATTCATGTAATACTAATTATGATGGATCTAGGGTTTATAAGTTTCTATAACTTAATTAATAAAAACAAGTTAGGATCAATTATTGATTATATTATGATGATTGGTGAAGAGATTTGAGTGGAAAACATGTTAGTTTATGAGTTAGGGTTTTGGCAGATTTGTAAGGCTGTAAAGATATGAAGTTATTTAATATATGGTGATGAGTTAGATCATGAATTTTGAGTCTAAATTGTATTTTAGTGAAAGACCTTTCCAAAAAGTCTGGCTACGATCGATTTCAAGGTCCGGAAGGCAGCCTAATGATTTTTGCGAGAAAAGGTATTAAAGCTGTTAAACCGGGACAGATTCAGAGTAAATGTATTGAGGTTCAAAGTGGGTGATACCAATCTGTAACACCCCCAATTCATGGATGCAGCGGAATTCAAACTGGGTGTTACTCGACGGCACAATAGTCACAATAATAGAAAACGAACTCCAATTGAGTCGTTTTAAAAGATTTATCATTCAAATTGTATAAATATCAGAGGTTACAAAATGAGGTCCCAAATGGTTCCATGTTTACAATTCACATTAAATGAGTTTTGAATGATAATAAAATTTATAGCCCTCTTGAGTATCCGTGCCCTTCCGTGCCATCCTTGATCGTCATGAACCTGAAATACATGCTTGAGAGGTCAACACAAAGGTTGAGTGATATTCATAGAGTTTGTTAAATCGTTTGAACAAAATAATCGTAGTGTTTGTAGTTAAATCGTTTGAACACAATAATCGTAGTGTTTGTAGTTAAATCGTTTGAACACAATAATCGTAGTGTTTGTAGTTAAATCGTTTGAACACAATAATCGTAGTGTGAGCTATAGACGCACACCAATGTTTGGAAAACAAAACAGGTAGGCTACGTTATTATACGCCCATGAAATGTATTATACACTAAGCTTATGACACCAAAACGTTAACGTGTACCAATATCGATCGGCAGATTTATCCCAGTAGGTACTTTGCCGTCATACCTAATGTCTCAAATATTAATGCATTTGTTTGAACTTAGTCAAAACAAATGGGATTCGTCAATCCCAATAGGCCTATTCACAATATTCGCGCTCACTTGCAAGTAACCCTCGCAAGTGATTAAATGGTTCATAATAAGGGATCTTGGTTTGGCAAGGATGTTACTTAGTGATAATAAAACATAGTCGAATAGCATACAGTAGAAAGCATTGTGTTCGAGTAGAAAAATAATAGCATGTATTCCCCCCAAGGATTTGTAAAACATTGAAGTAATATAAAGTGGGGCTATGAACTCACCTTAAGTAAGATATCAAGTAATGAATGTGATGGTCGAATCGCGAAGGTTTCTATGAGCAACCTATAATAGAATGTTGTGACTTAGGATTCGAGTAATGAATATGAATAAGTGCCTATATATATATCTTGCATTTAGTCCATGATGTGGTATGATGTATAATGTAAGTCGTTGAAAGAAAAGATTCATGAAACATGTATGTTTTGTATATCGTTTACTACCGTTCGGGCCGACATAATTCAGAAGTCATGTTAGTAAGCGTTCGAGGAGCCAGGACACTTTAACTCGTAAATCCACAACTCAACTCGACGGCTTACATAATGAACTCCTCACATGAGGCTCCCTACTATTGTAGTAGTTGATGAAATATATAGATATAAGTTTTGATCCGAAAAGTTACATGTCCGATACTTGAATAAACTTAGGAAAGTTTATTTGTACATGAAGATTGTTATTAGGGGTAGTTTCATAAGTCTTGTATGACCATTTTCTCTTTGTAATATCTCATGGTTCCTTTAGATGAAGTAGATCCAAATTGTATGTTCAAGTTATCGCCAACTTCTCTAGTTCATGTATTTGCCTTGGTAAGCTTGTATGGTCATTTCGTCATGGCCTAGCCATGACCTTTGGTCATTGTTCCATGGTTGCAGCGGAATTCGAACTGGGTGTTACTCGACGGCACAATAGTCACAATAATAGAAAACGAACTCCAATTGAGTCGTTTTAAAAGATTTATCATTCAAATTATATAAATATCAGAGGTTACAAAATGAGGTCCCAATTGGTTCCATGTTTACAATGTATAATAAATGAGTTTTTGAATGATAATAAAATTTATAGCCCTCTTGAGTATCCGTGCCCTTCCGTGCCATCCTTGATCGTCATGAACCTGAAATACATGCTTGAGAGGTCAACACAAAGGTTGAGTGATATTCATAGAGTTTGTTAAATCGTTTGAACACAATATGTTGGTAGTGTGAGCTATAGACTCACACCAATGTTTGGAAACAAAACAGGTAGGCTATGTTGTTATACGCCCATAAAATGTATTATACACTAAGCTTATGACACCATAACGTTAACGTGTACCAATATCGATCGGCAGATTTATCCCGGTAGGTACTTTGCTAACATACCTAAATCTCAAATATTAATGCATTTGTTTGAACTTAGTCAATACAAATGGGATTCGTCAATCCCAATAGGCCTATTCACAATATTTGCGCTCACTATTGCTAGTGATTAAATGGTTCATAATAAGGGATCTCGGTTTAGCAAGGTTGGTACTTAGTGATAATAAAACAATCAGGCAAGCATACAATTTAAAAACATTGTGCTCGGTTAAAATAGCATGTATTCCCCCCAAGGGTTTGTAAAACATTGAAGTAATGTAAAGTGGGGCTATGAACTCACCTTAAGTAAGATAGCAAGTAATGAATGTAACGGTTGAATCGTGAAGGTTTCTACGAGCAACCTATAATAGAATGTTGCGACTTAGGATTTGAGTACAGAATATGAAGTAGTGCCTATATATATATATCTTGCATTTAGTCCATGATGTGGTATGATGTATAATGTAAGTCTTTGAAAGAAATGATTCATGAAACATGTATGTTTTGTATATCGTTTACTACCGTTCGGGCCGACATAATTCAGAAGTCATGTTAGTAAGCGTTCGAGGAGCCAGGACACTTTAACTCGTAAATCCACAACTCAACTCGACGGCTTACATAATGAACTCCTCACATGAGGCTCCCTACTATTGTAGTAGTTGATGAAATATATAGATATAAGTTTTGATCCGAAAAGTTACATGTCCGATATTTGAATAAACTTAGGAAAGTTTATTTGTACATGAAGATTGTTATTAGGGGTAGTTTCATAAGTCTTGAATGACCATTTTCTCTTGGTAAAATCTCATGATTTCCTTTTAAGTGAAGTAGATCCAAATTGCTTGTTCAAGTTATCGCCTAAGTCATTGTTTCATGTTTACGCCTATGTAAGTTGGTATGGTCATTTCGTCATGGCCTTGCCATGCCCTTAGTCCTTGTTTCAAGGTCATGAGACACAACCTTGGCTCTATCCATGGTGGTGGTCTTGATTATAGGTCATAAGACCCCTTTGGTCTTCATAAACCATAACCTATATGTAATGACTTTGTCTAAAAATGGGCTGTTTAGAATTTGAAGAAATTTATCATTCGGAAAGCGTTTTCAGGACTCGAGCTTCTTTATTCCTGAACGAAAACGTCGTTCCGGACAACTTTCGTGTTTTAACTTTTTGATGAATCGGACCAGAAGTGGGACTTTCAAAACCCAAATTTGATCAGAATGGTATTTGGCAGTTTTGCCGGAAATCTTTGGTAACTTCAAATCGCCATAACTTTTGACTCGTTTACTCGTTTTAGGTGGTTCAAATTGCTATGGTTTCCTTGTTAAGTCCTCTACTGTAATATGTAATGATCCAACATCATATTTTTACCATTTTAATCAGGTCTTACCAAGAAAGTCACTAGTTTACTTGTTTTAGTAACTTGTTGTAACAATCAATAACAATAACTTGTTTTGCTCACTTTTATACATCATGGACATTAATACAAGACATAATATAGCACAAATAATATGTAAATAACATGAACATGATTATTTAACAAGAATCAAGTTAGGGTTTGGCTCACAACTTTTGGCTTTCAAAGATGAAAGGAAGTTAACATGTAAGGATAGGACTTTGATAGACTTGCTTCAACCCTTTTTCACTTCATGCAATCTTTCTACCCTTGGTATTCTTGAAAGAGATGTAATGAAAGTTGAGGTGAATTGAGTGGATTTAAACTCAAGAGAAATCACCAAGTATATTAGGGATTGGAAGAGTTTTGATTATCTAAAAGAAACTAGGGTTTCAACCTTGAAGAATCACATGAACCTTGCAAGAAATTGGAAGGAAATGAGCAAAGGATGGAATGGTTATGGGGTTTGGGGATGCACGACACAAAGGGGGGGATGGGGGGCTTTTATAGGGTCTTAAGGAGGTTAGAAATGTTGATTAGTCCAACCTTGGAGGCCAAGGTGAACACATGGATGAAATCTAAGGCCATTAAGCTTGAGATCAAGCCACCTAGTGTGAAACCCCCCCCCCTATGGCGGTTCATATGAACTTGGAGAGCAAGGGTGGACTTTTCTTGGTATTATCCAAGATATTGGATGAGTTTTGACTCCGGGAAATGCCAATCGTAAATGATTAAGCCTCAAAACGTAAAACCGGGTGTCGTAAAATTATGGAATTTGAAAGTATTGTTAAACATGTCCATATAGTCCATAATAAAATATAAAATGAGTGGTAGGATCTATCGGGTGCTAAAACCCTGCTAAAAACTGGAAACACGGGTCTAAAACGCGTAATTCGTAAAATGTACGAATATTGCGTAAAATTGAGAAAAGTAAAATGTTACTTTTCTAATGTTATAAAAATGATTTAAAATGACTTATAATGTCTAGACTGGGCTCAGTCTAGTGTCGGTTGGTATTAAATGTCTTTTAGACATCAAACCGTAAGCCTAAAAATCACGAAATGACTTATAACATCCAAGGATGATTTTTGGTCAATGGAGGAGGGAAAGAATATGTTGACTTTTTCTAAGAAGTTGAAAACTCAAATAGTCTTAGAAACGCGTTTTGTGGTCTAACGGTTAATCGCCCAAATGGTTAAGCGTGCTCATGCGAGAGTAGTACAGGCTTGGGTGACCTGCTGGGAAGTCTTTGGTCATGTTTTTCTCAGTCACGATTAATTCTCAAATAAATCATGAGTGTGTCAAACATTTTTCTGATGTGGGGTCACCTGACGGGGTTGAATTTTGTTGTGCGTAGAATTTCTGATTGACGTTTTACCCTAAAACGTGTAATTTCGTGTAATTCCTTAATAACTTTCACGAAAATGAGCTTATGAATGTCAAACTTTTAATTTGCCATGGAAATGATTTATCACTTGAGCCCAAGAAATAAAAATCAAATTTCGGGAAAATTTTCGGGAAAGATGAATAGTAAAAGTGAATAGTGAAATTTTCCGGGAATAGTAATTATCCTGAAAAAATGCGAATTGTTACAGTCTCTACCCCTTACGGGGAACTTCGTCCCGAAGTTCTATGTGTGTCATATGTTGGAGTGGTGTCGATGAAGAGATGTGGTTACTTATGAGGACTGAAGTCTGGGATTACCGGTGATGTAGTTTGATTTGTCATTTCAGTGTATGGTGTAGGATGAGGCTTACTTTTATATAGGAAAGGTATGGTAATAGTCGAATATCAAAGGAAATTGATATAGCAGTCGAATATTAATAGGAATTCAGATAGTAATTGAATATCAAAATAGAACTTGATATAGTTGTCAAGTATCAATAGCAATTGATATAAGAATCGAATCATGGAATAAGCGTTGAACATGTGGTTGGACCAAGTCCTGTTTGAATTGTACGGCTGCCCATGCATATGGCTACATGGCTTCACAACGAGTTTGGTATGACTGCCCATGCATATGGCTACATGGCCCCGTAATGAGTTTGGTACGACTGCACATGCATATGGTTACATGGCCTTGCAATGAGTTTGGTACGACTGCACATGCATATGGTTACATGGCCTCGCAATGAGTTTGTTTGTTATTGCACTATCATACTTATGTTATTTCGGATATAATTAAGCCCACTTGTTTATAATTCTTTATTTACATAGAGAGGCATCCCAAACAATGTAACTAAAGGAATATAAACGTATGGTTCGATGATTTATAATTTCTTTATTTAAATGAAAAGGCATCCCAATCCATTCAAATAAGGACATTATAAATTATCCTACTCAAGAATTCCCGACACAACATTCATACTTAGCCGGTGAGTTACAAGGTAGTGTATTACGAGATGATACTGGTGTTCCAAAAGTACAAGATGAATATTCAAACTTGTAAAGCTGATGAGGGTACTTGTGGTGTAATTGAGGATGATTTGAGCTTTAAAAGTGCATCAAGATCTGTTAATGAGCTTGTGTTTGTAACGGTTGTGAAGATAATGATGTGATATGTTGATGAACAAAAGTGTGTAGTGTATGTTTAACATTAATACTCTTAGGTATCGATGTTGAGTTTGCTTTAAAAATCTTAAGAGATTTTTAAAAGTTTATGACGGAATGGTATCCTAAACAGGATGGTACTTCTACAGGATGAAGAGAATAATTGATAACTATCCCAGATAGTAGTTCGGATTATCTCATAAATGAAAACTTTCAAGAATGAAGTTAGGTAGTACAAATAAAGTGTTAAGATTTCGCTGAGTGGTAAGGCACTATCGTGTCTCTAGATTGTTTTAATGTATTCTGGTGGTTTATCATGTTCATGTAGGAAATCAATCTAAACATAACTCTAGTACAACTACTCTCAGTATTTGAAAATTTTAAGTCGAATATAGTTAGTCAGACTATATTCCACTGTCCCTAGGTTAAATATAGGTGACTAGTCTATATTTAGCCAAGGTTCGATAAAATTTTCAAATACCTAAACTAGGTATACTTTTGATATGTCCGTTGCTTTCGGGAAACTGTCCACTAAACAAAGGCAATGTCAAACCCTTAAGTTGCAAGTCCCGTCCATACAAGACTTGTAACGTATGTTTTCATATTCCATTGCATAGAAGGTAGTAAGGGTAGATACGTATGGAAAGGAAGTTTTAAGTAGTTCTAAAATAGAACATACTTGGCCAGGATCACGAACTTTTAATAATGAAGGTTTCATAAGAAAACTTTGATGAATGTAGAGAAAGTTCAGCTTTTGTCGATGATGGATTAGTTTGTCCTTTAGAAATCTCATATTTCTTGTTTGGAAATCGTTAGATTGTGATGGGTTTTTGATATCATAAGAAATGATATTGATGAGGTCGTGAAATAATTCCAGAGACCATTGCACAAATCACAATGTCTCGGAAGTAGGTTAGACCATTGTGCAATTCACAATGTCTGGGAAGTAGGTTAAACCATTATGTGACTCAAAACATTTGAGAAATGATTAAGACCATTGTATCATACAATGTCTTGGAAAATGAATGAGACCATTGTATCTCACAATGTCTTGGAAAATGAATGAGGCCATTGTATCTCACAATGTCTTGAAAAGTGAATGAGACCATTGTATCTCACAATGTCTTGAAAAATGAATGAGACCATTGTATCTCACAATGTCTTGAAAAGTGAATGAGACCATTGTATCTCACAATGTCTTGGAAAATGAATGAGGCCATTGTATCTCACAATGTCTTGAAAAGTGAATGAGACCATTGTATCTCTTGAAAAATGAATGAGACCATTGTATCTCACAATGTCTTGAAAAGTGAATGAGACCATTGTATCTCACAATGTCTTGGAAAATAGGAAAGACCATTGCAATCAGTTACAATGTCTTGGACATATAATGTTGGAGTAGGAACATGATTGGGAGAGTGTGGCTGTGCCGAAATGCGTTAGAATAGGCATACACAGATATGTTTAGTCCATTGTTTAGATAAATGATTGAAAATAAACCGAGTTTATATATCAATATACTAATATGTTCATGTAGCATAAAATGCCTAGTGTGTATATATCAATATACTTATATGTGTTCATGTAGCATAAAATGCTTAGTGTGTATATATCAATATACTTATATGTGTTCATGTAGCATAAAATGCTTAGTGTGTATATATCAATATACTTATATGTTTGTGTATCATAACATGCTTACTAAATCCATAATCGTCTGGAGGATGGAAGACACGGAGAGCGGAAGGCTATAAAAATGGTTTTGCTTGTAGTTGTAGTTATAGTTTAGGTCTCAATTAGACCTGTTTCTCTATAACCATGGCTCTGGTACCAATCTGTAACACCCCCAATTCATGGTTGCAGCGGAATTCGAACTGGGTGTTACTCGACGGCACAATAGTCACAATAATAGAAAACGAACTCCAATTGAGTCGTTTTAAAAGATTTATCATTCAAATTATATAAATATCAGAGGTTACAAAATGAGGTCCCAATTGGTTCCATGTTTACAATGTATAATAAATGAGTTTTTGAATGATAATAAAATTTATAGCCCTCTTGAGTATCCGTGCCCTTCCGTGCCATCCTTGATCGTCATGAACCTGAAATACATGCTTGAGAGGTCAACACAAAGGTTGAGTGATATTCATAGAATTTGTTAAATCGTTTGAACACAATATGTTGGTAGTGTGAGCTATAGACTCACACCAATGTTTGGAAACAAAACAGGTAGGCTATGTTGTTATACGCCCATAAAATGTATTATACACTAAGCTTATGACACCATAACGTTAACGTGTACCAATATCGATCGGCAGATTTATCCCGGTAGGTACTTTGCTAACATACCTAAATCTCAAATATTAATGCATTTGTTTGAACTTAGTCAATACAAATGGGATTCGTCAATCCCAATAGGCCTATTCACAATATTTGCGCTCACTATTGCTAGTGATTAAATGGTTCATAATAAGGGATCTCGGTTTAGCAAGGTTGGTACTTAGTGATAATAAAACAATCAGGCAAGCATACAATTTAAAAACATTGTGCTCGGTTAAAATAGCATGTATTCCCCCCAAGGGTTTGTAAAACATTGAAGTAATGTAAAGTGGGGCTATGAACTCACCTTAAGTAAGATAGCAAGTAATGAATGTAACGGTTGAATCGTGAAGGTTTCTACGAGCAACCTATAATAGAATGTTGCGACTTAGGATTTGAGTACAGAATATGAAGTAGTGCCTATATATATATATCTTGCATTTAGTCCATGATGTGGTATGATGTATAATGTAAGTCTTTGAAAGAAATGATTCATGAAACATGTATGTTTTGTATATCGTTTACTACCGTTCGGGCCGACATAATTCAGAAGTCATGTTAGTAAGCGTTCGAGGAGCCAGGACACTTTAACTCGTAAATCCACAACTCAACTCGACGGCTTACATAATGAACTCCTCACATGAGGCTCCCTACTATTGTAGTAGTTGATGAAATATATAGATATAAGTTTTGATCCGAAAAGTTACATGTCCGATATTTGAATAAACTTAGGAAAGTTTATTTGTACATGAAGATTGTTATTAGGGGTAGTTTCATAAGTCTTGAATGACCATTTTCTCTTGGTAAAATCTCATGATTTCCTTTTAAGTGAAGTAGATCCAAATTGCTTGTTCAAGTTATCGCCTAAGTCATTGTTTCATGTTTACGCCTATGTAAGTTGGTATGGTCATTTCGTCATGGCCTTGCCATGCCCTTAGTCCTTGTTTCAAGGTCATGAGACACAACCTTGGCTCTATCCATGGTGGTGGTCTTGATTATAGGTCATAAGACCCCTTTGGTCTTCATAAACCATAACCTATATGTAATGACTTTGTCTAAAAATGGGCTGTTTAGAATTTGAAGAAATTTATCATTCGGAAAGCGTTTTCAGGACTCGAGCTTCTTTATTCCTGAACGAAAACGTCGTTCCGGACAACTTTCGTGTTTTAACTTTTTGATGAATCGGACCAGAAGTGGGACTTTCAAAACCCAAATTTGATCAGAATGGTATTTGGCAGTTTTGCCGGAAATCTTTGGTAACTTCAAATCGCCATAACTTTTGACTCGTTTACTCGTTTTAGGTGGTTCAAATTGCTATGGTTTCCTTGTTAAGTCCTCTACTGTAATATGTAATGATCCAACATCATATTTTTACCATTTTAATCAGGTCTTACCAAGAAAGTCACTAGTTTACTTGTTTTAGTAACTTGTTGTAACAATCAATAACAATAACTTGTTTTGCTCACTTTTATACATCATGGACATTAATACAAGACATAATATAGCACAAATAATATGTAAATAACATGAACATGATTATTTAACAAGAATCAAGTTAGGGTTTGGCTCACAACTTTTGGCTTTCAAAGATGAAAGGAAGTTAACATGTAAGGATAGGACTTTGATAGACTTGCTTCAACCCTTTTTCACTTCATGCAATCTTTCTACCCTTGGTATTCTTGAAAGAGATGTAATGAAAGTTGAGGTGAATTGAGTGGATTTAAACTCAAGAGAAATCACCAAGTATATTAGGGATTGGAAGAGTTTTGATTATCTAAAAGAAACTAGGGTTTCAACCTTGAAGAATCACATGAACCTTGCAAGAAATTGGAAGGAAATGAGCAAAGGATGGAATGGTTATGGGGTTTGGGGATGCACGACACAAAGGGGGGGATGGGGGGCTTTTATAGGGTCTTAAGGAGGTTAGAAATGTTGATTAGTCCAACCTTGGAGGCCAAGGTGAACACATGGATGAAATCTAAGGCCATTAAGCTTGAGATCAAGCCACCTAGTGTGAAACCCCCCCCCTATGGCGGTTCATATGAACTTGGAGAGCAAGGGTGGACTTTTCTTGGTATTATCCAAGATATTGGATGAGTTTTGACTCCGGGAAATGCCAATCGTAAATGATTAAGCCTCAAAACGTAAAACCGGGTGTCGTAAAATTATGGAATTTGAAAGTATTGTTAAACATGTCCATATAGTCCATAATAAAATATAAAATGAGTGGTAGGATCTATCGGGTGCTAAAACCCTGCTAAAAACTGGAAACACGGGTCTAAAACGCGTAATTCGTAAAATGTACGAATATTGCGTAAAATTGAGAAAAGTAAAATGTTACTTTTCTAATGTTATAAAAATGATTTAAAATGACTTATAATGTCTAGACTGGGCTCAGTCTAGTGTCGGTTGGTATTAAATGTCTTTTAGACATCAAACCGTAAGCCTAAAAATCACGAAATGACTTATAACATCCAAGGATGATTTTTGGTCAATGGAGGAGGGAAAGAATATGTTGACTTTTTCTAAGAAGTTGAAAACTCAAATAGTCTTAGAAACGCGTTTTGTGGTCTAACGGTTAATCGCCCAAATGGTTAAGCGTGCTCATGCGAGAGTAGTACAGGCTTGGGTGACCTGCTGGGAAGTCTTTGGTCATGTTTTTCTCAGTCACGATTAATTCTCAAATAAATCATGAGTGTGTCAAACATTTTTCTGATGTGGGGTCACCTGACGGGGTTGAATTTTGTTGTGCGTAGAATTTCTGATTGACGTTTTACCCTAAAACGTGTAATTTCGTGTAATTCCTTAATAACTTTCACGAAAATGAGCTTATGAATGTCAAACTTTTAATTTGCCATGGAAATGATTTATCACTTGAGCCCAAGAAATAAAAATCAAATTTCGGGAAAATTTTCGGGAAAGATGAATAGTAAAAGTGAATAGTGAAATTTTCCGGGAATAGTAATTATCCTGAAAAAATGCGAATTGTTACAGTCTCTACCCCTTACGGGGAACTTCGTCCCGAAGTTCTATGTGTGTCATATGTTGGAGTGGTGTCGATGAAGAGATGTGGTTACTTATGAGGACTGAAGTCTGGGATTACCGGTGATGTAGTTTGATTTGTCATTTCAGTGTATGGTGTAGGATGAGGCTTACTTTTATATAGGAAAGGTATGGTAATAGTCGAATATCAAAGGAAATTGATATAGCAGTCGAATATTAATAGGAATTCAGATAGTAATTGAATATCAAAATAGAACTTGATATAGTTGTCAAGTATCAATAGCAATTGATATAAGAATCGAATCATGGAATAAGCGTTGAACATGTGGTTGGACCAAGTCCTGTTTGAATTGTACGGCTGCCCATGCATATGGCTACATGGCTTCACAACGAGTTTGGTATGACTGCCCATGCATATGGCTACATGGCCCCGTAATGAGTTTGGTACGACTGCACATGCATATGGTTACATGGCCTTGCAATGAGTTTGGTACGACTGCACATGCATATGGTTACATGGCCTCGCAATGAGTTTGTTTGTTATTGCACTATCATACTTATGTTATTTCGGATATAATTAAGCCCACTTGTTTATAATTCTTTATTTACATAGAGAGGCATCCCAAACAATGTAACTAAAGGAATATAAACGTATGGTTCGATGATTTATAATTTCTTTATTTAAATGAAAAGGCATCCCAATCCATTCAAATAAGGACATTATAAATTATCCTACTCAAGAATTCCCGACACAACATTCATACTTAGCCGGTGAGTTACAAGGTAGTGTATTACGAGATGATACTGGTGTTCCAAAAGTACAAGATGAATATTCAAACTTGTAAAGCTGATGAGGGTACTTGTGGTGTAATTGAGGATGATTTGAGCTTTAAAAGTGCATCAAGATCTGTTAATGAGCTTGTGTTTGTAACGGTTGTGAAGATAATGATGTGATATGTTGATGAACAAAAGTGTGTAGTGTATGTTTAACATTAATACTCTTAGGTATCGATGTTGAGTTTGCTTTAAAAATCTTAAGAGATTTTTAAAAGTTTATGACGGAATGGTATCCTAAACAGGATGGTACTTCTACAGGATGAAGAGAATAATTGATAACTATCCCAGATAGTAGTTCGGATTATCTCATAAATGAAAACTTTCAAGAATGAAGTTAGGTAGTACAAATAAAGTGTTAAGATTTCGCTGAGTGGTAAGGCACTATCGTGTCTCTAGATTGTTTTAATGTATTCTGGTGGTTTATCATGTTCATGTAGGAAATCAATCTAAACATAACTCTAGTACAACTACTCTCAGTATTTGAAAATTTTAAGTCGAATATAGTTAGTCAGACTATATTCCACTGTCCCTAGGTTAAATATAGGTGACTAGTCTATATTTAGCCAAGGTTCGATAAAATTTTCAAATACCTAAACTAGGTATACTTTTGATATGTCCGTTGCTTTCGGGAAACTGTCCACTAAACAAAGGCAATGTCAAACCCTTAAGTTGCAAGTCCCGTCCATACAAGACTTGTAACGTATGTTTTCATATTCCATTGCATAGAAGGTAGTAAGGGTAGATACGTATGGAAAGGAAGTTTTAAGTAGTTCTAAAATAGAACATACTTGGCCAGGATCACGAACTTTTAATAATGAAGGTTTCATAAGAAAACTTTGATGAATGTAGAGAAAGTTCAGCTTTTGTCGATGATGGATTAGTTTGTCCTTTAGAAATCTCATATTTCTTGTTTGGAAATCGTTAGATTGTGATGGGTTTTTGATATCATAAGAAATGATATTGATGAGGTCGTGAAATAATTCCAGAGACCATTGCACAAATCACAATGTCTCGGAAGTAGGTTAGACCATTGTGCAATTCACAATGTCTGGGAAGTAGGTTAAACCATTATGTGACTCAAAACATTTGAGAAATGATTAAGACCATTGTATCATACAATGTCTTGGAAAATGAATGAGACCATTGTATCTCACAATGTCTTGGAAAATGAATGAGGCCATTGTATCTCACAATGTCTTGAAAAGTGAATGAGACCATTGTATCTCACAATGTCTTGAAAAATGAATGAGACCATTGTATCTCACAATGTCTTGAAAAGTGAATGAGACCATTGTATCTCACAATGTCTTGGAAAATGAATGAGGCCATTGTATCTCACAATGTCTTGAAAAGTGAATGAGACCATTGTATCTCTTGAAAAATGAATGAGACCATTGTATCTCACAATGTCTTGAAAAGTGAATGAGACCATTGTATCTCACAATGTCTTGGAAAATAGGAAAGACCATTGCAATCAGTTACAATGTCTTGGACATATAATGTTGGAGTAGGAACATGATTGGGAGAGTGTGGCTGTGCCGAAATGCGTTAGAATAGGCATACACAGATATGTTTAGTCCATTGTTTAGATAAATGATTGAAAATAAACCGAGTTTATATATCAATATACTAATATGTTCATGTAGCATAAAATGCCTAGTGTGTATATATCAATATACTTATATGTGTTCATGTAGCATAAAATGCTTAGTGTGTATATATCAATATACTTATATGTGTTCATGTAGCATAAAATGCTTAGTGTGTATATATCAATATACTTATATGTTTGTGTATCATAACATGCTTACTAAATCCATAATCGTCTGGAGGATGGAAGACACGGAGAGCGGAAGGCTATAAAAATGGTTTTGCTTGTAGTTGTAGTTATAGTTTAGGTCTCAATTAGACCTGTTTCTCTATAACCATGGCTCTGGTACCAATCTGTAACACCCCCAATTCATGGTTGCAGCGGAATTCGAACTGGGTGTTACTCGACGGCACAATAGTCACAATAATAGAAAACGAACTCCAATTGAGTCGTTTTAAAAGATTTATCATTCAAATTATATAAATATCAGAGGTTACAAAATGAGGTCCCAATTGGTTCCATGTTTACAATGTATAATAAATGAGTTTTTGAATGATAATAAAATTTATAGCCCTCTTGAGTATCCGTGCCCTTCCGTGCCATCCTTGATCGTCATGAACCTGAAATACATGCTTGAGAGGTCAACACAAAGGTTGAGTGATATTCATAGAATTTGTTAAATCGTTTGAACACAATATGTTGGTAGTGTGAGCTATAGACTCACACCAATGTTTGGAAACAAAACAGGTAGGCTATGTTGTTATACGCCCATAAAATGTATTATACACTAAGCTTATGACACCATAACGTTAACGTGTACCAATATCGATCGGCAGATTTATCCCGGTAGGTACTTTGCTAACATACCTAAATCTCAAATATTAATGCATTTGTTTGAACTTAGTCAATACAAATGGGATTCGTCAATCCCAATAGGCCTATTCACAATATTTGCGCTCACTATTGCTAGTGATTAAATGGTTCATAATAAGGGATCTCGGTTTAGCAAGGTTGGTACTTAGTGATAATAAAACAATCAGGCAAGCATACAATTTAAAAACATTGTGCTCGGTTAAAATAGCATGTATTCCCCCCAAGGGTTTGTAAAACATTGAAGTAATGTAAAGTGGGGCTATGAACTCACCTTAAGTAAGATAGCAAGTAATGAATGTAACGGTTGAATCGTGAAGGTTTCTACGAGCAACCTATAATAGAATGTTGCGACTTAGGATTTGAGTACAGAATATGAAGTAGTGCCTATATATATATATATCTTGCATTTAGTCCATGATGTGGTATGATGTATAATGTAAGTCTTTGAAAGAAATGATTCATGAAACATGTATGTTTTGTATATCGTTTACTACCGTTCGGGCCGACATAATTCAGAAGTCATGTTAGTAAGCGTTCGAGGAGCCAGGACACTTTAACTCGTAAATCCACAACTCAACTCGACGGCTTACATAATGAACTCCTCACATGAGGCTCCCTACTATTGTAGTAGTTGATGAAATATATAGATATAAGTTTTGATCCGAAAAGTTACATGTCCGATATTTGAATAAACTTAGGAAAGTTTATTTGTACATGAAGATTGTTATTAGGGGTAGTTTCATAAGTCTTGAATGACCATTTTCTCTTGGTAAAATCTCATGATTTCCTTTTAAGTGAAGTAGATCCAAATTGCTTGTTCAAGTTATCGCCTAAGTCATTGTTTCATGTTTACGCCTATGTAAGTTGGTATGGTCATTTCGTCATGGCCTTGCCATGCCCTTAGTCCTTGTTTCAAGGTCATGAGACACAACCTTGGCTCTATCCATGGTGGTGGTCTTGATTATAGGTCATAAGACCCCTTTGGTCTTCATAAACCATAACCTATATGTAATGACTTTGTCTAAAAATGGGCTGTTTAGAATTTGAAGAAATTTATCATTCGGAAAGCGTTTTCAGGACTCGAGCTTCTTTATTCCTGAACGAAAACGTCGTTCCGGACAACTTTCGTGTTTTAACTTTTTGATGAATCGGACCAGAAGTGGGACTTTCAAAACCCAAATTTGATCAGAATGGTATTTGGCAGTTTTGCCGGAAATCTTTGGTAACTTCAAATCGCCATAACTTTTGACTCGTTTACTCGTTTTAGGTGGTTCAAATTGCTATGGTTTCCTTGTTAAGTCCTCTACTGTAATATGTAATGATCCAACATCATATTTTTACCATTTTAATCAGGTCTTACCAAGAAAGTCACTAGTTTACTTGTTTTAGTAACTTGTTGTAACAATCAATAACAATAACTTGTTTTGCTCACTTTTATACATCATGGACATTAATACAAGACATAATATAGCACAAATAATATGTAAATAACATGAACATGATTATTTAACAAGAATCAAGTTAGGGTTTGGCTCACAACTTTTGGCTTTCAAAGATGAAAGGAAGTTAACATGTAAGGATAGGACTTTGATAGACTTGCTTCAACCCTTTTTCACTTCATGCAATCTTTCTACCCTTGGTATTCTTGAAAGAGATGTAATGAAAGTTGAGGTGAATTGAGTGGATTTAAACTCAAGAGAAATCACCAAGTATATTAGGGATTGGAAGAGTTTTGATTATCTAAAAGAAACTAGGGTTTCAACCTTGAAGAATCACATGAACCTTGCAAGAAATTGGAAGGAAATGAGCAAAGGATGGAATGGTTATGGGGTTTGGGGATGCACGGCACAAAGGGGGGGATGGGGGGCTTTTATAGGGTCTTAAGGAGGTTAGAAATGTTGATTAGTCCAACCTTGGAGGCCAAGGTGAACACATGGATGAAATCTAAGGCCATTAAGCTTGAGATCAAGCCACCTAGTGTGAAACCCCCCCCCTATGGCGGTTCATATGAACTTGGAGAGCAAGGGTGGACTTTTCTTGGTATTATCCAAGATATTGGATGAGTTTTGACTCCGGGAAATGTCAATCGTAAATGATTAAGCCTCAAAACGTAAAACCGGGTGTCGTAAAATTATGGAATTTGAAAGTATTGTTAAACATGTCCATATAGTCCATAATAAAATATAAAATGAGTGGTAGGATCTATCGGGTGCTAAAACCCTGCTAAAAACTGGAAACACGGGTCTAAAACGCGTAATTCGTAAAATGTACGAATATTGCGTAAAATTGAGAAAAGTAAAATGTTACTTTTCTAATGTTATAAAAATGATTTAAAATGACTTATAATGTCTAGACTGGGCTCAGTCTAGTGTCGGTTGGTATTAAATGTCTTTTAGACATCAAACCGTAAGCCTAAAAATCACGAAATGACTTATAACATCCAGGGATGATTTTTGGTCAATGGAGGAGGGAAAGAATATGTTGACTTTTTCTAAGAAGTTGAAAACTCAAATAGTCTTAGAAACGCGTTTTGTGGTCTAACGGTTAATCGCCCAAATGGTTAAGCGTGCTCATGCGAGAGTAGTACAGGCTTGGGTGACCTGCTGGGAAGTCTTTGGTCATGTTTTTCTCAGTCACGATTAATTCTCAAATAAATCATGAGTGTGTCAAACATTTTTCTGATGTGGGGTCACCTGACGGGGTTGAATTTTGTTGTGCGTAGAATTTCTGATTGACGTTTTACCCTAAAACGTGTAATTTCGTGTAATTCCTTAATAACTTTCACGAAAATGAGCTTATGAATGTCAAACTTTTAATTTGCCATGGAAATGATTTATCACTTGAGCCCAAGAAATAAAAATCAAATTTCGGGAAAGATGAATAGTAAAAGTGAATAGTGAAATTTTCCGGGAATAGTAATTATCCTGAAAAAATGCGAATTGTTACACCTAAATAGTATAAATACAAAATCAAAACCCCTCACCCCATTTTTCCTGCAATTTGGATCAACCAAGGGAGAAAGAGAAGAGGAAAATTTAGGGTTTTTATTTTTGAAGCTAAAATCAAGAACAAGGTATAATTTTTGATACTTGTATTCACTTTATTGTTTAATTATTGATTAGATTCATGTAATACTAATTATGATGGATCTAGGGTTTATAAGTTTCTATAACTTAATTAATAAAAACAAGTTAGGATCAATTATTGATTATATTATGATGATTGGTGAAGAGATTTGAGTGAAAAACATGTTAGTTTATGAGTTAGGGTTTTGGCAGATTTGTAAGGCTGTAAAGATATGAAGTTATTTAATATATGGTGATGAGTTAGATCATGAATTTTGAGTCTAAATTGTATTTTAGTGAAAGACCTTTCCAAAAAGTCTGGCTACGATCGATTTCAAGGTCCGGAAGGCAGCCTAATGATTTTTGCGAGAAAAGGTATTAAAGCTGTTAAACCGGGACAGATTCAGAGTAAATGTATTGAGGTTCAAAGTGGGTTACAAAGTGGAATTAGGGTTAGCCCTTATGTTTGCATTGCGTTCTATATTATACTTGACTTCCACGCAAAGGAGGGACGTCAAAAAGTAGTACAAATATGATTTTTAAGTTAAAACATTTTGATGTGCGTTCAGATCCGAATCTGGATAGTCTTTATGTTTGATTTTTCAAAGAGTAATTTTATTTGTTTTTACGACATGGCCTTCTGGGATTAGCTTTTATGCTTATGAGAGACCATGGTGCATTTTTGGTGTGAGTTGTGGAGCTTTTCTTATATTGATTTTATGTGGGTAAATGTACCCCAAAATTCTGCGTTTTCTGATATAATTTGTGCATGGGATTTAGTGAGTGTAAATGATTGGTAGTGTTTGGTATGGAGTATAGGTGAACCATAGTGGTTTATATGACCTTTAGACATCCATCATATGTGTGTTACATGGACTATAGCTTTTAGCTTGGTCGCGTGTAATGTGGGTTTATTTTTGTTGTATAGATTTGTGATTGTTTATTTGGAAGCTGCAAAGACTGAGGTGAGTTCATAGTCCCATTTTTACTTTGTTTTAAACTTGGGATGGGAATGCTTGTAATAAATGATTTTAAATTATATGTGTATGCATGCTATGTGATAAATGTGTGGATATTTTGCGTGATTTGTTTAGAGAGTAGTTATACTTCCATTGCTCGTATGAGCAACTCCAATAGGAGGGAAGTAGTCTTACTCACTATATTGTTGTGTGGTCTGATCAGAGGGTGGTGGATACCCATTATTATTATTATTATTATTATTATTATTATTATTATTATTATTATAAACCGTCACTTTTCATTGAAAACATGAAAATTACATGAAATAGGAGGGGAGTCTAGACACAATCTGTGCTCCCACTCATTTTTGAATACAGAAACTAACTCGATGAAAAATAAAAACACCACCCTTGATATTATTAGAGTGGCTGATGGCAATAGACTTTATACGAGAAAGTGTATTCAAAGCTTCCACCTCAAGTTCCCCAAACGTAGAAAAAGCAAAAGGGACGAACTTGTATCCATTGTCTTCACACTTGGACGCATACTTCTTCCTTTTCTTTTCCACAACATTACTCAAAGCTACCCCAGGGGCCCATGATGTCACCCCAGTCCCTGAAAACGGAAAGACCCCAGTCACATCCAGACATGCATCCTTACCCTGGAGCCAGTTGAATAATAGCACATCTGATGTGCATTTTATTAGTACAAGTTTTAAAATTTATAAACACGATTTATACGATTATAATTTAGCACATACGAGCAAGTATACTCGTCCGATGTAATAAAGGTGGGTAAGTCGAGATCGTCCCAAGGGATTTGGTTATTTTAGTAATAAGAAAATCGTTTTTTGAATAAGGGTTGTCAATCCTAATTTATGTAAATATCAATTTAAAAGAAACTCAATAAGAACTAAGCATATACTTGTGTATAATTCCTTGATTGGTAAATAGGAGTATCATGACAATTTAAGTATAAAGTTTGGTGTAAAACTTGTTATGATGCGCAACTAGAAATGAGTAGTTATACAATCTATGATGTATGTCATGTTTTAACTGCCACTAAGAATTATATCACCTAAATGACTCCTTTCAGACATATCAAATGAGTATGACAATTCTATAAGCACATAATTCCTATGAATCCTTTCGGTCCTTTTTCGTGATGAAATATTCTCAAATCCATTTTAACAAGTAAATAAGATGGGTTTCAAGCATCCTATTTCATACTAATTCGTGCACTAATGTTTTGGAATAAAAACAAGTTGAAATTCCTTTCGGACCTAATTTTTCAAAGATTGTTTTTACCAACAAATTAAGCAAGATTAGATGTTACTTCAACAAACTAATAAAATAGATATCTTTTCATGCATCACCTTTATCATAAAAGAATACTCCATTAACCAATCACATCATACACACAAGTATATCACAAATTACTCCATAACAATCATATTAAAACGCAAGTAAATAAGAAAACTTTCAATAGAATCAAAGTAACAATTGTTCATTATAAGTATCAAGGTGTACCTAGCTTGAGAATTACAATGAATAAACTTGTGGAACTATAGCAACCACACTCCTCCAATTGTTCACTAACGTAAGTAAACAACTCCAAACTCGAACCAATGCTTGAGACTCGAACTCAACACGTTCTGGACGTTTTCACAACACTTAATAAACTTTCAAGCAATATAAGATGAACTAACAATATTTGGTGTAACACTTTGTTATATATTGGATGGTACAACTAATCTAGACCCTAAGTAGTCATTATATAGCATAATAACACTTATCCTCCAAGTAAAAACGTCCCTCTAGAGTTATTAAGCAGAAATGATCAGCCAGAAATGATTATGGGGAGTAAATTTGTCCATAAATGCAAAACTTGTAACATCAGTCACCTCCATCCGATCGGTTTCTCTCCATCCGATCGGATGGTACTTCTTTTGGCACATTCCAACCGAATCGGATGTGGGTTGCATCCGATCGGTTGGACACTGTCTGAAATTATTCCTTTGTCTTTTCTTTGTCGTTTTACATTGCATGCATTGTCTTTCTTCCTGGCATGGCTTTATCCATTAGAACTTGATATTTCCTTGATAAATATGTGTAGAAAACTTGTCTTTATCAAATCCTTTTGTCCATGCGTCGTTTCTTTCTTTCTTGATCTTCTTGAAACTCTCCAAATATGCATGATCACTTCATTTCTTCATTTTTTCATCATTTTTACCTGCTTTTGGCTATATTTGCATGTATAAGCATTTTTCCACGCTTAAGTAACAAATATATACAAATATGACCAATTTCCATGTGTAAAACAAACAATAACGCGACTAAAAACATGTTAATTTTGAGCGTTATCGAATCCCCCACACTTGAGCTTTGCTCGCCCTCGAGCAAGTCTTAATAAAAAGAAAATTGATTTCAATGGTAATAATGCAAATATCTTATTTGAACTCAATCAAGAAAATAAAGTGCTTGATAACAATTCTACACACCTCACGAAGATAATTTGAAATTCACTCATCACTCAATATGTGTCATGATTAATAGATCACTCATTGCTCAGTCATGATTTATGTTTCTTATCATAGGCTTGTACAAGTATCAAAACAATGGAATAATTCATCAAAGAGGTCTTTTATTCGGGTTGTAACGTTTAGGCTAAGGGTAAATAAAACCTTCGTGCAAATATCTTATTTAATACTTACACTAAGTCAAAAAGGTAAGAATAAGGCATGAGAATATTTATGAAATTGGTTTTAAAGAAAAATAAAATCAAAGTCTAAGTCCCATTGTTGCTAATCACGAACAAACCACAAATCCCATAAATGATAATAGTTACAATCTTTCTCCTCTTCGAACTTTCACATGTCGATACATCATAAAAATATTCTTCATACTTAGCACATTGGCTAACAACATATCTCATAACTTTCTTTATTCATAATATAGCACATTTGCTATAATTGTCACCTTATAGTTGCGATGACTTATTTTTTTATTATTATTTTTTTTATTTTTTTATATATTTTACATCACATCTCCCCCACACTTCGCATAAGCATACACCACAAATAAGAAGTATGCATCCTTCATCTTTGTTGGAATGGCACACACATAATTGGTGAAGTGTGGCTAACTAATAATCATCAAAAACAATCCATCATACCAAGCAACTAGCAACCCACCATTTAGACTTTGACAAGGGTTAAGCTAAGGTTTAAAGTGTAAAATACTTTTGTATTTTTCTGGATTTAACAAAATGAAAAGGATGGCTCAAAAGGTTTAACTAGGGGTATCTAGCGGTAAAGATGAACGCTAACAAATGGGTTTCAAATACGAGGATAACTAACCGATGTGGTTAGCAAAAATTATTTTGTAAACGGATGGCCATTTGGTTTTATATCCTAAATTTGCCTCTTATCATATGAATATATCCTTATCATTCGAAACTGATTTAACCGTAATGCATAACAAGTACAAGTTCTAGAATTAACACAACCACTGGCACACTCATAATGAAATATATAAATAGCATAAGAAACACTATTCACATAAAAAAAACTAATCCTCACAATTTATAGTAAACAAGGGTATAAAATTATGCTAGCAAATGTTATCAATTCCGAGACGAATTGCTCTTTAAACTTGAATTTATTCTCCAAAAATATCATTATTATTTACCATTGAACCAACCTTATTTTAACTAAAATATGAAGGGCGAACTACTTCTAGTTACTAAAGTTCACGACTCTAAAAAAAACGAAAATTTAAAATAAAAATTAAAAATTAAAAATTAAAAATTATGCAATTTTTCTATTTTCTTCCCTCCCCCACACTTAAGTTTTGCATTGTCCTCAATGTAATAAAAAAAAATAAACTCGTCCTCGCTCTCCTCTTCATCCTCATCAACGTCTTCATCATCGTCCTCATCCACCACTCGTCGCTTCTTCTTTCCAACTCTTGATGACGAACCTCCAACATCATAACTCGATCCTCCAGGATTAAAACTTGATCCACCCACATTAACACCTGAACTACCATACTCGGGAAGTCTACCGTATGGAGGGTATGGCTCGGGAAATGGCGAATAACCAGGATAAGGGTAGGGGTATGGTCCAGGATATGGAGAATATGGTAACGGGTATGGTGGAACATTTGGTGGGTTGTAGGGAGGTACCTCATAATTGGCATCTTGTGCCAAGTGTTGGATCATAGGCATGGAATAATCAAAGTTGTAATTATTCCTCATAATCATTGAATCTTTCCAAACTTCCCTACACTCAGTAGCATTTAACTCTCGGTTCCAATCACCCCATCCTGAATCAAAACCACTTTGAGCATTCCCCGAAAAACTTCCCATTTGAGGTTGTGATGGTGCTTCCGCATAAGCTCCTGATTGCGCCCCCACACTTGGTTCGGTCCAAGGTCCCAAAGTCTTATTATTCCTATCCAATGCTTTTCCAAAACTAAAAGCATCCCATATCTCACTCTCCATCCTCACTCGACACTTCCTCAACTCATTATCATTAAAGTACCCAAGATTCTTAGCCAAAACGGTCACATAATGACCTCCACAAACATCACTTTGTTTCTTAATCCCCGGTGCTCTCTTAGAAAGATATTCGGCAATAATCCGTGCCACATTCCCATTCTTATCTTCCTCCAATAACTTCATCACCCATAGGTCCGGTTGACTACATTTGTCTTGACTACCGCTCCTATGCAACAATCCCCAAGAAATCAACTTTTGTAACACCTTCATCAACGGATTTCTAATCCTAGAAGAATTCCTCCTAAGACAAGCTGGATCACCAATTCTATTCCAATAAGCATCAACACCCGTGTATTGATCATTAGCTCTAGCCAAGCTCACAAAATGTGGTCCAAACAACCTATGATTAACCTCACTCACCTCATACAAACCAAGGTAAACCAAACACAAACATGTTCGCGACCACACAATCTAAACCAAACACAAACATCCCCAAGAACATCATTCACCTTCCTATCAAAGTAAAATGTAGAAAAGAACTCCAAACACCATTCCTTGTAAACATCCTCACGTATACTAAAAGCTCTTTCCCAAGAATAATCTTCAAACCTATCCCCATCACCGGGATACACATAAACCATAGTCATCATGCTCCTCAATTGATCCTCACATTCATATTCTGCAAGCAATTCCCAATCAATCAATCTAGGCTTAGCAATCTTTCTCTCTTGAAGTTTTGAAAGACGTTCTCTATACACATTCTTCTCATCTTTGTCTTGCACATGAGAAAACTTGACATTATCATTAGACTCTGGTTTCAAACTGAAAGTGATCCTCTTCCTCTCGTTCCTTTTCAAATACTTGTTAACAAACGGGTTTCTTTGATTACGACCCAATCTTGCAACATTTCCATAAAAGAAATCTCAAATTATGTTATCATAAAAGCATAAAAGCTAATACCAATCAATTTAGAAACTAAAAAACGCGATTTTCAAAAATGTCAAAAAATTTTCCGAGGCATCCATCCGATCGGATGGATCTTTTGGCCTACTCCAATCCGTTCGGTTGTAACTCGCAACCGATTCGGCTGGAGTTTCTGTTTGCATAATTCATCCTCAATCCATTCTAAACTTTTCCCAATCAATCCGAAATTCTTTCTAACTTGTAATCTACCATTTTTGAGTGCTTCTAACATCTGAACTCTCCTATCAACGATTCGTAACATTTCCATTCATCAACCTCATGATCCTATGAAAACCAAGAACACCATCTACTAAAATCTTCCAATTAGTGCTCTAATCAACAATGCAATCACCTAACATTACTAGTTAACAAGCATGTAACTTCTGGGATTCATCAATTGCAAATAAATTAGCTCCAAAGATTCTACCCAATTCAATTCCAAAAATTCAATCAATCTATTCTTACTCAAAACTTAATCAATTGATCTAATTCTTTTTACAATACATTCTCCTATCATCTAATCACTTATCCCCAGAATATTACATCTTAATTCGAACTAATTCAAAAATACCCAATTCGTGACCTAATTTCAATCATCCGAATTAAAACCTAATTGAGTAAAATTAATGATATAACTTACTTTTCTTGATGCCATTGATGATCAATTATCACTCCTGCAACTCTTAAACAACTTCTTATGGTCGAATTTATAACCCCAATTCTTGGTGGATTTTGTGTGTGTGGTTTTCTTGTGTTTTTGAAAATTTTGGTTTATATATTCAATTCCATCCGATCAGTTGTGAATACATCAGTTCTGTTTTGTATGAAATTGATTTTTTTTTCAAAGCTTTTCTACTACTAAACTTAGGACAAGCACTAGTAGTTTTTGTTTCTTCAAAAACTTATCTTTGTATGTATTCCAAACACACTTTGTCTACCAAAAATTTGGTCATTATTTCTACTTCTAAACTTAAGACTAAAAACATAACTTAACCTCTAAAAACTAGATAAATAGATCAATAAATAGATAAATAGATAGATAGTCTTATTTCAAACATGAAATGCATAAAACCTAAAAACATAAAATAAATTGCATGAAATTAAAAATACGAAACAAACAAATAGATAGCACAAGATGTGCTTTATTCTTGTGATCATTCTTCTTCATCCATAGAAATATTCATTCCTAAGAATGTCTTCTCCACGATACTTGTTTGACAACTTCCTAGTAGTCTTTTGAGTTTTGAAACTTCGTGCAAAATTCCTTCTGCTAGGACATGTGATATCAAATTTTCAATGCCAATCACTATCTCCTTCTTCTCTTTTGTAAATGCTATGACCATCGGATCCCCATTCCAAGTTCTTCAATTGGACCGGTAAAGATCCAAGAAAATCTGTCAATTTGTTAAACACAAAAATGTTTTTAAATGGGTCAAAGAAAGCCTCCATTGCTAGAGCCCTCTCCATTTCATCCTCAATATCAAAGAAACTAGGTGTGCATGGACCAAACTTAGGTCTACCATCTTCATCTCTTCCTACTTCAAAGCAACCAAGGTAATCCTCCTCTTGGTCCTCATCATTATCATCCCCATTACTACCCCCTCTAGGCTTTGGATAGTAAGTATTATTAAGAACTCCATCATCAATTGTCATGGTACCTCTTCCCATATCTATTATTGCTCCACAAGTTCTTAAGAATGGTCTACCTAACAACAAAGGTAGTTCTTTATCAACCGCAACATCCAACACAAGAAATTCCGCCAAGAACGCTTGGTAACCTATTTGAACTCTCACATTCCTTACCTCCCCCATTGCTTTCGCCTTAGAATTATCCGCCATAGTAAGTTTAGAATTGTTAGGTGTAGGGTCTCTTAATCCTAACTTTTGATACAATGGGTAAGGCATAATACTCACACTCGAGCCCATATCGACTAATGCATATAAAAGAGTTGTCCCATTAATTTTAACCGGCAAAACAAAATTTCCGGGATCATTCATTTTCTTTGGGAGCCCATTCTCAATTATCCTTCTCTCCTCTACTTCATCAAAACTATTATCATCCAACTTCGACTTTGCTAACATAACCGCATCTAATTTCTTCCTATAATCCAATGAGTTTCTTAACATTTTAATGACCGGTTTGTTTTCCATCAATTCACTAATTTTTGCTTCAAGATTCTCCAAGATAGCTTGTTTTTGCTCTTTGGTTAAAGGTTTGCTACTTTTTGGTGAATTTGGTGGAGTTTTGGATGATGATGATGATGATTTGTTTTCTTTTTATTTTTCTTTTTGGGTGGAGGGTTGGGTTAATTTGTTCAATGGTGTTTTGTTTCGGTTTGCCTTGCCCATCTTACAAATTTCATCCCTTCCTTCCTTAATCTTTTCCATTCCTTCACAAACATCAACAAGCATTTCATTCACACTTTTTCCTTCTTCCAAATCACTTATGTTAATTCGTAACTCCCCAAGTGCGAAATCCAATGTACACTTGGTAGTCACAAGAAAATCTCTACCAAAGATAACCTCCGGTTCATCGGCATTAGTATATTCCACAACCACAAAATCAAATTTGAAGATGTGACCATGAATGTTCACTCTAACTCCTTTCACTTCCTTTCTTCCATAATTTCCATAGTCAAGCCTAACAAAACCAAGCTTGTCAAGTACTTCTTCCGAAATGTAATTGTCTCCATATTCCATATTTAATTCCGCATCCCACGCTTTAACACCTTCCACCGCACAAGGTGTAGAATACCTCATGTGTGGAGCATCGAATTCCTTATGTGGTGCTCTTGTGAAAACAACAACTTTCCTTTCCTTCTCCTTCTTTGGGTAACACATTTCATGTGGCAAGTAAGACACATTATCACCAACAACCTCTTCTCCTTCTAAATCTAACTTAGCCTTTTCCAACATGCTTTCCAACTTTTCCAAGGAATCACCGGAATCCTTGAACATATCCTCCAAATCTTTCAAGTACGCCGAAATCTGACTCAAACTCTCCATTTCAACTTAAGCAATTACTAACTATAACATAACCATCAACAAAAACATCCAAATCATTAGCATGAGGGTTAGTTGTAATCAAATAACTCTTAATATGAAATAAGAACAAGTAAATTAACTAACCAAAACACTTAAAATTGAAAATAAACTAAAAAAATAAAAATGTTAAAAATTTTACCGAGACCTCCATCCGTTCGGATGGACATCCATCCGATCGGATGGCACAATGCAAATTACCACCTCCAACCGATCGGTTGGAACTCGCAACCGATTCGGTTGGAGTTTTTTGAAACTATTTTTATATATATATATATATATATATATATATATATATATATAAAGACTAAGACTTAATAAAGCAGTAAAAAGACATTAAAAACATTAACTAAGGTATTTAAAACATTAACAATAATTAAAACTACTAAAAACATTAAAATTACTAATAATGACATCTTATAACTAATAATAACTAACATTAATCATATAATCATTAAAACTAATTGACTAAAAATAGAAAAATGAACATTAAATAACAAAAAAAAAACAGAATCCTAAAAATTTACCGAGGCAACCAACCGATCGGATGAGAGTCCATCCGAATCGGTTGGCTAAAAACCAACTTTTTTTTTTACTTTTTATTCTAAAAACTTGAAAATTCACAAACTACAAACAATTTTATTAATAAAAAAACTAAGAAATTAATCAAATCCCCGGCAGCGGCGTCAAAAACTTGATGTGCGTTTTATTAGTACAAGTTTTAAAATTTATAAACACGATTTATCCGATTATTATATAGCACATACGAGCAAGTATACTCATCCGATGTAATAAATGTGGGTAAGTCGAGATCGTCCAAAGGGATTTGGTTATTTTAGTAGTAAGAAAATCATTTGTTAAATAAGGGTTGTCAATCCTAATTTATGTAAATATCAATTTAAAAGAAACTCAATAAGAACTAAGCATATACTTGTGTATAATTCCTTGATTGGTAATTAGGAGTATCATGACAATTTAAGTATAAAGTTTGGTGTAAAACTTGTTATGATGCGCAACTAGAAATGAGTAGTTATACAATCTATGATGTATGTCATGTTTTAACTACCACTAAGAATTCTATCACCTAAATGACTCCTTTCGGACATATCAAATGAGTATGACAATTCTATAAGTACATGGTTGTTTTGAAAATCAATTCTTTTCTTATGAATTCTTACGAATCCTTTCGGTCCTTTTTCGTGATGAAATCTTCTCAAATCCATTTTAACAAGTAAATAAGATGGGTGTCAAGTATCCTATTCCATACTAATTCGTGCACTAATGTTTTGGAATAAAAACAAGTTGAAATTCCTTTCGGACCTATTTTTCCAAAGATTGTTTTTACCAACAAATTAAGCAAGATTAGAGGTTACTACAACAAACTCATAAAATAGATATGTTTTCATGCATCACCTTTTTCATAAAAGAATACTCCATTAACCAATCACATCATAGACACAAGTATATCACAAATTACTCCATAACAATCATATTAAAACACAAGTAAATAAGAAAACTTTCAATAGACTCAAAGTAACAATTGTTCATTATAAGTATCAAGGTGTACCTTGCTTGAGAATTACAATGAATAAACTTGTGGAACTATAGCAACCACACTCCTCCAGTTGTTCACTAACGTAAGTAAACAACTCCAAACTCGAACCAATGCTTGAGACTCGAACTCAACATGTTCTGGACGTTTTCACAACACTTAGTAAACTTTCAGGCAATATAAGATGAACTAACAATATTTGGTGTAACACTTTGTTATATATTGGATGGTACAACTAATCTAGACCATAAGTAGTCATTATATAGCATAATAACACTTATCCTCCAAGTAAAAACATCCCTCTAGAGTTATTAAGAAGAAATGATCAGCCACAAATGACTATGGGGAGTAAATTCGTCCATAAATGCAAAACTTGTAACATCAGTCACCTCCATTCGATCGGTTTCTCTCCATCCGATCGGATGGCACTTCTTTTGGCACATTCCAACGGAATTGGATGCGGGTTGCATCCGATCGGTTGGACAATGTTTGAAATTATTCTTTTGTCTTTTCTTTGTCGTTTTACGTTGCATGCATTGTCTTTCTTCGTGGCATGGCTCTACCCATTAGAACTTGATATTTCCTTGATAAATATGTGTAGAAAACTTGTCTTTATCAAATCCTTTTGTCCATGCGTCGTTTCTTTCTTTCTTGATCTTCTTGAAACTCTCCAAATATGCATGATCACTTCATTTCTTCATTTTTTCATCATTTTTACCTGCTTTTGGCTATATTTGCATGCATAAACACTTTTCCACGATTAAGTAACAAATATATACAAATATGACCAATTTCCATGCATAAAACAAACAATAACGCGACTAAAAACATGTTAATTTTGAGCGTTATCAACATCTGCAGGACGTAATTCTCTCCCTTCCTCCGTAAGAAACCCCATTGGAGCCTCCTTACGCACCATGAGCCCTGCCCTGGAACATATATCAACCAGGATATCACGCAACAGGTTATGCCTAAACTTAACTCCCACTTCACTAGAACAGTGGACCGCGTGATCCCCTCTATTGGTCCATACGGTGTACATTGCAACTCGGGCATAGGCTGCCTTCAGAGAACATAGGAATCGTGAGCCTGTAGCATAACACAGACCGAAATTGGCAATGATTCATCTTCTGTCCCAACCCGTCGATAGGGATGGTGAAAAGAAAATCCTGTGTATGTGGGGCGTGAATACCACTAAGGATAGCCACCTGTCTTGGGCTTAGCGAGTACTTGGAAACAAGGTCTTTCTCAATGACACCGAAATAACACTTTGCCAAGGTTTTCATCATTTGGGGGGCAGGAGCGCCCCCGGTGACAGTGAGGAAGTCGGTGTTACAAGTAGCGTTGAATATATCCGAGGCATGCTGGAACGAAGGGCCATGTGTAACAATACCCGTTTTGGTAAGTATCTTATCCTGTAAATCACTCGTTTTCATCCGAGAAGCGAGAAAAGCATATTGGATGATATCCCCCGCTGAAAGGATGCAAGACCACCGAGCTTTATTGGAAGAGTGGCGAGCCGCCACTGCCAATCACCAAACCCCGGCCCTGAGGCAGTAACAATCTTCTCCAAGGAGGCACGTAACATTCGATCAAACTGAGCTTGGGCCTCTGATAAGTACAAGGGGGAGCATGTTCTCAAAGCATAGGATAATTTTGAAACTCCCGCACAATTACGCAAAAGGATAAGCTCACATTGTGGATATATCATTGAGTTTATTAATTGCCTCGATTAAATATATGGTTTTGGAGACCCTTTTGGAAGCCAAATCCCGATAGAAACCTTCGTCCAAACTAACAGAACCACCATGGAGTTTGACACCATTGAACGGGCGAGCGATATTCATAGGAAACATGCCATACACTCTGATTCTAGGGTCCTCGACAGGCCAGAAAAGTTTAGTCTTGTCAACATTTAAAAACAAACCACGAGCCGGGCCCTCTGTCCTGATGATGTCAAGTGCCTTGGCAACCATGAGAGTATCTCCAACAATAGTACCATCATCGAGATACCAAGCCTGAAGGATGAGATCACAAGACTGATTAATAACATGAATCAAAGGGTGCAAAGCTAGGGCGAACAACAAAGGGCCCAAAGGATCACCTTGTTGGACACCCTGACATGACCAAAGGATGGAGTCCTCATAATAGAGCCTAGCAGGCCGCGCATAACAAAACTCAACCCAAGGGGCAATAGAAGGGCATCACACCCTAGATTCCAGAAGCAAGACACTCCTATCGACAAGATTGAAGGCATTCTTAAAGTCCACCAAAAGCATGGAGAGTCCAACTTCACGACCCTTAGACTCAATGAGCCTATTAACAGAATGGAGGACAGCCTCGCACCCCCCAGGGACTCCAACCCCAAATTGGAAATCCTGCAAGTAAGACTTCATGGAATCACCAACCGAAGAGGAGGCAACCTTTGACACAAGCCTACGAGAAACAGTACCAACAACAATAGGACGTATACCCCCACCAGGCTTGACTAAGGGAGTCAAGGGAGCGCTAGCGATATATTCCCCCAGTTGACTAGGGCACTTTCCACTGAGAAACAGATTAACAACTCCAGTAATGGACCCAAGCAAGTCATCAGCTATAGCAGACGCCGCCCCTCCCAAAATATCCATCAAATGTTGTGCCCGGAGCCCATCACGACCACATGACGTCCCCTTGGGGAAACTTCGAATCCTGTTAAGTACCAAGTCCTTATCGACAGAAAGGGCGTCCTCGTCAATTGAAAAGGAGGGCGGGGTCGGCTGGGGGGAATAAGGGTGTTTGCATGGCCTCGAGCTCCAGCAGAGTGTCATGTGTTGATGGGGTGACGCCAGAAGACGTGAGCACCTTAATAGCAGCAATGAAATGCCCGTCCCCAAGTTTACGCTTGCACTGACCCAGGTTGACCCCGTCTTGATCTTTAAGTTTCGTCACCCCTTTGAAAGATGGAGGTACTTCGGCTAACCTATCCATCACCAAACCAAGCCTGTCTATTGGATCCCTCCATCTAAGAATAGCATGGGAAATACTGTCAAGCTGGCAACGTTCTCTCTCTCCAGAACATCGTTGAGCTATGTTTGTTGGCACAAAGGTGGACAACACACAGGATGACAAAATAAGGAGTTGCACCCATGCAGATAAGTCCCCTGGGCGCATTAATACCTTATCCAATGCTCCACGAAAAAGCTTAGTGAATCCAAGCCGTGCCTTGGGGGAATACATTTAACCGTGCATAGCTTCTTTGAGAAAACCCGATCGAGGAGGTTGATGTCGTAAGCGGACTCAACAACAAAAGGGGGCATCCCAGAAGCAGCTCCTTCAACACCCTTATCAACAGTGAGAATACCATTTGACTCACCAGCGACACTCTCCTCGACTATATTCAGGGCCGGCCTAAGAGGCACAGGAATACCGTAGATCGCTACTTCGTCAAAACGAGGTGCCGGAATCATATCACCAACGGCATGTTTACAATTTTTACTATAGGTGTGAGTGCAAAAACACTCACCACAAAGCCATATGCCCGCCTGATGAAGTGCCTTGTCAAAAGTAGAAAATAAGGAGAAGTCACTCGCAATACGTGCTTTGTGAAAAGCCTTCAAAGCAGCCATCTTAAAATGGCGGGTGCCCAAGTGGTCAATAAAATATTTCTTAGTAAACCCCTTCCCGTTCCCCCCACTACACCCTTCGTGTCCTTGTAGCGGGCATGATATTTGAAACACGCCAAGGCTGGGCATCTTTTTTTTCTTTTGTTTTGGTTACATATAGAAACGCAAAGTCTTGTCAAACAAATCACAATGGCACAACAACTCAACGTAAGGCCAAATCGTAAAATAAGCCAAGTTACAGGCCCAATGCAAGCCAAGAACAAGCCCTCCTTTTGCGTTTGTTAAATCATACTCAAAGGCCCAACATCAACTTAAATAAATACCCAAATCACAACAGGCCCTCCACCTTTATAACAAAACCAGTCAAAGGCAATAACTGTGGGGCCCACAGAAAACACCAAATCCCACCAGGACTATCCAAAGGCAGAAACAACCAAACCGCTATTATTATTATTATTGTTGTTTTTGTTGTTGCTGTTGTTGTTGTTGTTGTTGTTGTTGTTGTTGTTTATGTGGATCATGGGCACGTTCCGTTCCAATTGATGTTTGATATTGTTATTTGGATCGTGGGTGCGTACCATCCCTTATGTACCCATTGTTGCCTTACGTTGTGTTGTTGGTTGATTGATAGAGATTGCATGCTAGATTGTATAATAACTAGTCTTACTGACATGCCATGTTTTATAATCACAACTAACGGGTTGCCTTGGGTGATATTGTGTGTCTTAAACCTATGAATCTCACCAACATTATGTTGACGTTTTAAGCATCATTTTCAGGTGAGCATTCTAAGGCTAAGGTTGAGAGAAGCGACTAGACGAGACTTAGTTGCATTATGAGAACATTTTATCTTCATGTTTAGATTTGATTTGTTGGAGTTTGATTGTGATACTTTTATGTTTGACGATTAGTACTTTATGTTTTATTGAGGATACCTTTGGTGGTTTGTTTTGGTTATTTTATTTTGGGGGTATTGTTACGACACTTTGTGTTGGTACTTTGCTCTACTTATGTGCATGTAGAAATTCTCTATTTAGACACCAGGGGTTGTGATGATATCCATGATGTTACACTCGCGTTTCCGCCTTGGCGAGGTGTGACACTACACACTTCCACATTTTGCCCATTTCTATATACCATTTCCACTGCATTAGGTAATTCTTTATCAGCAATCACCTCTATGAGAACTCTAGCAAATCCTACTCTACCCACACCTATCTTACACATATTTGCAATGACATTTTCCATCATAATAGGCTTACCTATTCTACTAGCAAATGCACTAATTCCTTTTATAGTCCAAACTTCTAGTGGCACATTAGCAAGCTTGAACCAAACTGGTAGCATCTTAGGTTCAGTCTTATCAGGATTCATGTGAATATCCCATTTTTGAACAAATAGTAGCTTACTATTGACCATCCAAGGACCATTGTTAGCAATAAATTCAGCCCCTTTTCATGATGGCATTTCATATAAAAAACATCATTGGTACAATCAATTATATCCTTAAAACCATACTTATACCACATTTCCTCAAATTATATCTCAATTCACTAATAGACATATTACAGCCCACAAAGTATCCACACAAGGTAAGGTCCCACTTTTTACTTCCCTCAGCAATCATAACATCATCAAACACCATTACTATCAATTTCAGTTGGAATGACAGTTAAAGCTTTATCATTGTCTCCCACCAGTGATTTTTTAGTCATCTCAGCATAACTAGAATTATTCATATTGTTATTGTTCTCAACACCATTACTAGTTTTAACATCCACCGAATGTACATTCACATGTAATGATTGTTAACTTACATTGCATTCAGTTTCATTGGTAGACTGGAGACTAACACCACTTGCATTTTGACTGTTACTTTCCACATTAGCTTCCTTGTCAGTTCCCAGATCATCCATTTCCTTCCCAATCTCACTACTCACATTACCAGTCACTTGCTTATTGACATCATTATCCATCCCAACATCACTATCATTGCAATCTAATACACTTGATGCAGGAGTTACCGACCAGGTTTTATATTTATAATAGTCTCGTCTACCTAAGGTCTACCTAATGCACTATCTGGCAGTGTACCCGGTCGTGTGAGGTATAGCTAGATGGTAAAGTCGAGGTCGTCCCAAGAGCTAAGGTGTGGAAAATATCTAAGTTTAATGTCACTAATTAAAAGGGGTTTTTGAATGATTGAAGTAATTAAATTAAAGAAACAAAATAAATAAACAAAGCAAATAATGAGCGAAGGGAAATCAGATGGAGAAAGCAGTGTTAACCTAATTACTACTCTTGTTATTAACATGACAAGTTTTCTAAATATGCATCCTATCGTTTCATCTAGGGGTTCAATTCAATAGGCTCAGATGGTCAAATCACCTAATCCTATCTTACACATCGCCCTATTCTCCCAACTCATGATTGAAAGAGTTCGCTGGTGCGAAATGAAAGAGTCATTAAGTACCTCTACTAACTTAGACTAGTCTAGCGGGATGCGAGCGGTCGCATCTTACATCTCCTCTAACTTCTTAACCATATCTATTCGGTAGGAGGTCATTCGTTGAAATTTCCAAATACATGGTGATATTTCTATCACCAAGTCACACCCTTCTAATGGGATGTGGTCGGTCGGAACTTACATCCCCCTCAAAGGAACTACCAAACATCAATACCTCTAAAACTAGAGTGTCCTAAGACAAGTTAAGCAAGTATACAAATAAAACGACAATAGATGCGAGAAAACTAAATCATATTAACAACAATTTCATGACAAGGCTAACACCAAAAGGTGTTTAGCCACTCATGTTCATAAATGCAGAAAAACAAATATTTATCATAACAAATGTAAACATTGAATTAATACAAATTGAACGAATGAATAAACTTATGATATGGCGTGAATTCTCCCTTGGAAATGACTTGTATGCTGATGGAACTTCGTTCCCCTTACTCCCTCAATTCCTCCTGACTTCTGTGTAGTGAAAAGGTAATGAATTAACTCGGAATTAGGGCTGATATTTATAGGCCCGACTTTGCTACGGCGTAGCTCTAGGTTTAGCTACGCCGTTGCCTTTGTCAATGTTATATACGCCGTAGCTTGATCAAGTTCTACGCCGTAGTTTTGTAAGAAACTACGCCGTAACTTCATTTTGGCCTTGATAGTTCGATACTGCCTGATTTTGAGGTCTACGCCGTAGGTGGAGTGAAGCTACACCGTAGAACCATTTGAAGTACCACTACGCCATAGTTGTGTTGTGAGCTACGTCGTAGTCTTCGTAGTTGAGTGCTACGGCGTAGGTAGATGGTGCCTCTACGCCGTAGTTAGTGCAGAATCCGCATACTTCAATAAATTTCACATTAATCCTTCCAAATCCGCGTCTTTTCGTTCCTTTGCTCATCTTTGCCCAGAAACAGAATATAAACAAATAAGAGTATATATCCTAACATATTAACACAAAAGATGAGTAATTTAGGGGAAAATTAAGACTTAAAATATGGGTATTATTTGATGTTATCAACACTTACATTTTCCATCCCCTGATTAACACAACTTCCGTCACTAATTTCCACATTCACACCACCAACTAATCCATTATTTTCTTTATTATTACTTTTCCTAGTTTTCCCCAATACTGAACCCCAATTTTCTCATTTTCATCACTTTTCGGATTATCAGATCTTTTATAACTCAAATTTCCCATTACATGGTCATTAAACCACAAAGGAGCCCTAGGTTGGCGTTTATTAGATTTCTTCTTGTTTGATATGATTACAATTAATACTCAGCAGTTCTATACAATTAGACCTTAATACTACACAACAGAGTGAATTGAATTAAGATTTGGAAAAACCCCAATTGCACTGATGAAAGTCGATAAAACTACTACCGTAACGTGCGTAATGAAAAAATGAGTCGATTGATCGGATTGGATTTAAAAATGCAAATGCCATGAAATCCTCCCGATATATCCCGACATGACGAAACTTGAGATAATTCAATAAACCATATACATAATAATTTGGACGCATTCAACCATCCACAAGTTTCAATTAAGAGCATCACTGAAGAAGTAAGAAATATAAATAAGAATTTCTGAGCTGGTTGTGGTTTTTACTATATTAACACATGTCAAAACTTCCATACTCGCACTTGGTCTTCCCATTGATGCTTTGATGCCAATATAAACAAAGCTTCTAACTGAAACCCATCGTCGATAAGTTCTTAAATTGCCTCGCATCTTTGAAAGCTAAAACATTATCTTATTGAAGTTCAATTCTCATAAGCGTATGGTGTTGGTTTTCAAAAGATCCACATTATTGCTTATACAGTACAAAGGATACGCAGGACTCTAAGTGTCTCTTAGGTTTGGACGTAGGTGCAATTTCGTCTTCCTTGTGGACTCAAAACTAGACCATGGGACACGCTGAATCCATTTGTTTGGCTTGTAGTAACAGAAACGGATTTCTGTTACAATGCGTCGACATGATAAACCTAGTTTGTACATATTAATCACACATTTAGAATTTCACATCTATACTACTTATAAAGTAAAAAAATGTCAAAATGAAAAATTCAAAAAAAGTGAAATATTGAAAATATGTTTTGCCTATTCTATCCTTGAAATGTTGAAAGTCAATGTGGAAATTAGAATGTTGAAAGTCAACTCGTCTATTAAATCAATTGGTTCAGTTTTAATTGATTCAATATTCTTTTAGCACTTTTTGATAATTGCCTTATACAATAAAGGATTTTTTTAAGACATAAAAAGAAAAAGAATTAGAATGGTTATCCACTTATATTCTTGTAACATATGAACAAAAATGAGACGGTGCTTACGAAGACAAAACAAAACTGGGTGTGACGAGTGTCTAAGCGTCATTTGTTACCATAAACACTACACCAAAAGCTTCGCTTTGGCACCAGCAAAATATTTGGGTCGACATTGTCGACCCAAATTTAGACCATGGCCCACACTACTTTCAACAAAAAACTAAGTCAAAGATTTGAGCAATATGGCACGACAATGTCGTGCCAAAGGTCGTAAACTTGTTTTTTTTTTAATTTAAAAACTTTTTAAATTAGTTTTTATTTTAAAATAAATATTAAAACATATTAGACAGCAGAATGGGACGACAATGTCGACCCAAACTGCAGTGAACATTTTATTTTTTAATTTAAAAACTTTTTAAATACCTTTTTATTTTAAAAGAAATATTAAAACATTTTTAAGGGAAAAGAATTAGGAAAAAAAAATACAGGAAGCAATATGGCACGACAATGTCGTGCCATATTTTACCACCAAAATATTTTTGCGAAAATTAAAACAACCCGCCAAAAGAAATATTAAAACTTTTTTAAAAGCCGGATGGGACGACAATGTCGTCCCATATGGCTTGTGTTTGTTTTTTTTTTATTTAAAAACTTTTTAAATCTGTTTTTAATTTAAAATTAAAAGTAAAACTTTTTTAAAAGCCGGTTGGGACGACAATGTCGTCCCATATGGCTTGTATTTGCTTTTTTTTATTTAAAAACTTTTTAAATCAGTTTTTAATTTAAAATTAAAAGTAAAACTTTTTTAAAAGCCATATGGGACGACAATGTCGTCCCATATGGCTTGTATTTGTTTTTTTTATTTAAAAAATTTTTAAATCAATTTTTAATTTAAAATTAAAAGTAAAACTTTTTTAAAAGCCGTATGGGTCGCTTGTATTTTTTTTATTTAAAAACTTTTTAAATCAATTTTTAATTTAAAATTAAAAGTAAAACTTTTTTAAAAGCCGTATGGGTCGCTTGTTTGTTAATATAAAGCACGCTCGACATCATTTATCACAACAACAACATTTTATTAAACAACGACAATAACATCGATAATAACAGCAGCAACAACAACAACGATAACAGCAACAACAACGATATAAACAACAACAGTACTACATATGAAAATTATCCATGTCACCTAAACGGAATCATCAGACACATAGCCCTCGTTACTCGAAGCACTCGAATCGTCATCACTCGTTAGCACACGGGGTAATCCATGTTGGATTCGCCATACACAACGAGCGTTTCTCCGAGCCTGTTTAGCTCGTAAGTACTCCTCACGAGCTCTTCTCTCATCTTCTTCCTCTGCTTCAGCACGTAACGCTTCTTGCATATCTTGCTCATACCGTTGTTCAGCATTAGATCGAGGGTTTTGTGTTGGATTGTTTGCCGGTTGATTGTTTGCAGGTAGATTGTTTGTCGGTGGATTGTTTACCGGTGGGAAAAGAAACTCCGGTGGAGTGTTTGGTGTTGGATTGTCATACTGGAAAACAGGAAACAAATCTTGTGGTGGATTGTTGGATTGTTGATTGTCATATGGGAATTGCTGGGAGAAGTCATGGTGGCTTGGGAATTGCTGGGAGAAGTCATGGTGGCTTGGAAATTGCTGGGAGAAGTCTTTCCGAGACATCGTTCGTTTAATTAGTGGTTGTGAGTGGTGGATAGGGTGTGTTGGCGCGTGTGTGGTAGAATCGTGACTGGGGTGGCCCGATCTACAAGTTGAGGTGATAAAAGGTGGTCGCCGGAAAAAGATTACGGTGGCCGGAAACTGTTTGTGTCGCCGGAAAACAGAAACTGCTAGAGAGAGATAGAAAGAGAGAGATATAATGAGATGAGTGTGTGAGAGAGTTTTTATTAGTTAGATGAGTGTGTGTGTGTGTGTGTGTGTGTGTGTGTGTGTGTGTGTGTGTGTGTGTGTGTGTGTGTGTGTTTATATTGTGAGGATAAGTTGTTAGGTGGGAAAATTCTAAGGATAGAATGTATATGTGTTTATATTGTGAAGATATAATGTATATAAGAGGGCATGACCATATCATCTCGGCTCGTTCGTTTAACGTCTAGTGTATAACCATATCATATCGGCTCGTTCGTTTAACGTCTAGTGTATAACCACATCATATTGGCTCGTTCGTTTAACGTCTCGTGTATAACCACATCATATCGGCTCGTTCGTTTAACGTCTAGTGTATAACCATATCATATCGGCTCGTTCGTTTAACGTCTAGTGTATAACCACATCATATCGGCTCGTTCGTTTAACGTCTCGTGTATAACCACATCATATCGGCTCGTTCGTTTAACGTCTAGTGTATAACCATATCATATCGGCTCGTTCGTTTAACGTCTAGTGTATAACCACATCATATCGGCTCGTTCGTTTAACGTCTCGTGTATAACCACATCATATCGGCTCGTTCGTTTAACGTCTAGTGTATAACCATATCATATCGGCTCGTTCGTTTAACGTCTCGTGTATAACCACATCATATCGGCTCGTTCGTTTAACGTCTCGTGTATAACCATATCATATCGGCTCGTTCGTTTAACGTCTAGTGTATAACCACATCATATTGGCTCGTTCGTTTAACGTCTCGTGTATAACCACATCATATCGGCTCGTTCGTTTAACGTCTAGTGTATAACCATATCATATCGGCTCGTTCGTTTAACGTCTCGTGTATAACCACATCATATCGGCTCGTTCGTTTAACGTCTCGTGTATAACCATATCATATCGGCTCGTTCGTTTAACGTCTCGTGTATAACCACATCATATCGGCTCGTTCGTTTAACGTCTCGTGTATAACCATATCATATCGGCTCGTTCGTTTAACGTCTCGTGTATAACCATATCATATCGGCTCGTTCGTTTAACGTCTCGTGTATAACCACATCATATCGGCTCGTTCGTTTAACGTCTAGTGTATAACCATATCATCTCGTAACAACCATATCATATCGAGACACTTGATTCGTTGTGTTTTGGTGTGTGCAAAAACAAGTTATCAAAAATATCAACAAGTGAAGTCAAGTTATCGTGACACAACGAGACGTGGAGAAATACGTTAAATTTACGAAAATTGAAAATTAACAAACGGAAATGGATTATAAACAACCTAAAGGGAAACAAAAGGCAAATGGTTAACTAGGGAATCCTAATATTCAACAGGAAACAAAGTTAGGTATCGGGAATCCTAAATTGCAATTAAACAAAGAAACGTGACGTCTATTCTAAATAAACGTCAACGCGCAAATAAAAATGTGAAATTCTAGCTACGCAAGTCCTACGGCCCTACAAACAATTTTCTTACAATCCTAATGATAAAAGAAAATTTTTTAAAAAAGAAAATTAATTTTTTAACAAAAATCCTATTTAATATGAATTAATTACTAATTTAACTAAATTAAATTGAAATAAATACTTACACTATTCTAAAAATTGTGAAACTTTTTTTGGATAATAAATTAGGTAAAAATTAATCTAAGAAAAATTATACCTTTGGAACGACAATGTCGACCCAAACGTTTACCCCCAAAATATTTCCCCAAAATTAAACAACCTGCCAAATCAAAAAAAAAATTAAAAAATACCTTTGGAACGACAATGTCGTGCCATTGTGAAATAAAATAAAATAAAATACCTTTGGAACGACATGTCGACCCAAACGGACCCATAACTTTTCAGCCTCCTTCTTCTCTCTCACACTTTTCAGCCAAAAATTTTCGCGAAACTCAAATTTCACAAAAATTCAATCACCCCGCTAAAAGAAACCCACCAAAATTTTCACCAAAATTTTTCCCTATTTGACTCAATTATTGAAGTAGATCTTATCTTTTTCTTGTAAGTCTTTCACACACAAAAGAAACCACCACTTTTACACACGCCACAACCATCTGTTTATTATTTTGTTTAATTTTGGTTTGTTAATATTTGTTTGTTGTTTGTTGTGTTGGTTAGATGGCACCATCGTGAACCGTACCGCCGGCGAACCACCACCGCAGCAGCAGTAGCCACCACCGCCAGCAGCAGTAGCACCACTGCAGGTATGCTAAACAGTAAAACACGGTAAGTTTAAGACTTATTACCCAACTAGCTTTGTTATTCTTCTTATATATGTTGTTGAAATTAGTGAGTAATGGTTCTTGAATCACAAACTTCTTTAAGCTAAGGGTGTGTATGGATGTGCATATATATTCTAAAAGTGGTTATTGCAAGTTTGCAACTTAAAGAATTAAGATTTATATATGACTAATTAGGCTAGTGAAAGATAGGTAAACTAACATTTGTATTAATAACAACTTTTCTTAGATCAATTTATTTTATACTCCTAACTTGTTTATTTGTGTTTAATTTCAGAAACAAGGAACAAATGGTGACATGCGGTGCCATCCCTCCTCTTGTGGCTTATTAATTAGTCTGTCATATGCTCATTTTAAGGCTTATGAGCTTGTTAGTTTGAGCTTATTGACCTAATAAGTCATAAACTAATGTTGAAAAGTGTGGTCTCACTGCTATTGGAAATGCAGTCTGCTGCAAAAATTTTTTTTTTGCATAGTTGACAGTTTGGGTCGACATTGTCGACCCAAAGTACAAAATAATTTTTTTTTGCATAGTTGACAGTTTGGGTCGACAATGTCGTGCCAAAGCTTATTTTAAAATGCAATTCGAAAATATTTTACCTATTTAAATAAATGATTTACAAAAAATAAATAAGTTTTTGGTACGACCTTGTCGTACCATTTTGCATTTCGAGAATATTTTGCGTATATAAATAAATAATTTACAAAAAATAAATAAGTTTTTGGAACGACAATGTCGACCCAAATGTAATTTATATGTTTGACTGGTTAGTGGGTCCCCTTTCAATGTCGTGCCACTCGTTTGCAAAATTGTCGACCCAAACGTTTTTGAGACGAGGAAAATGGTACAACCAAAAAGGGTCGAGATTGTCGACCCAAATCTTTTGTCTCGACACCACTTCATTATTTGGGTCGACATTGTCGACCCAAAGCATTCCCCTTTTTGTAGTGAAATGCAAATATAATATATATACTATATATAAAAGAAAAATGGTCAAATATTGAAAAGTGAAATGTTGAAAGTCAAAGGTGAGAGAAATGTGTAGTGTGATAAATACTCTTATTAAAATACTCAATTACGTAAAGGTACAATAATCTATTCACATTGTACAATCAATTAAAAGCATATTATTCAATTAAAAACAACTAATTAAAACAGCCCTTACTAAAAAGTAAAATAAAATTTTCACAGTGTACAATTTAAATAAGCTACAACATAATCCAAATATAAAATAATTAAACACACTAATTAATGTTATTTCTAAAATACCCTAAAATGAAAAGACACATTATACAAATTAAAAAAAAAAAAAAAAAAAAAAAAAAAAAAAAAAAAAGCTTCATACAAGTTGATGGTACATATAGTTTTGAAAATCGGACCGGACCAACGGGTTCAACCAGGAACCGGTGTCGCCAATGGTTCGGCTAACCAATAAAAGCCATCCAAAAACGAACTAGAGAGGACCCGTTGAAACCGATACAAACTAGTGAATCATGTCTCATTGAAATCTATTTCTTCGGTTAATCGTCACAGGGTACCCACCGCCACAACGCGCGGGTACCCTGCTATACTACATATAAAGGAAAAACAAAAAGTAGAAAAGCGAAAAGTTGAAACTAAAAAAGGAAATGTTGAAAATATATATTTCAAAAGAATACACATCGAAACCTGGGTTGACCGGGGACGCTACAAATCCGGCGGGTTGACCCGGTTTAATTTGACCCGTTTTCAACCGAACTCGTCGGGTTGACTCGGTTTAAATCGACTGGTTTTTCGACCGGACCACCCGGGTCGAACCGGGTTTCAAAACATTATGTTTAAATCCCCAAATCTTTAAACTTTTATTATTTTTCCCCACATCAGTAGAACTATAATCCCAAAGTTAACATATAAGCCTGGTGGGTTACTCCTTCTATCACCAATTGGTTTTAGAATGGAACCTCAGTCGGGCTTATATGTTGGACTTGGTGAGATGTTGGGCCGTAGGAATCTCTACAAGTTGTATCAGAGCCAGGTTGGGCCCAGTGATGATGTGAATGGTGTTCCCTGGATTAGACCCCGGTTCGACGGTATTAGTGGATCCCGGTAAACCTTGTACCGAAAGAAAGTCGGTAAAAGGTGGTGTGTTCCGATGGTAAAGGTCGGCGGTTGAAAAAGGTGGGATCGTGACTATAGTCGAAGGGGAGGCCCATAGTGGTTTGGGTTTGAGGGAAGGATTGTTGGGTGTACAAACCCAATCCCACATCGGTAGAACTGTAAACTCAAAGTTAACATATAAGCTTGGTGGGCTACTCCTTCTATCACCAATTGGTTTTATAATGGAACCTCAGTTGGGCTTATATGTTGGACTTGGTGAGATATTGGGCCGTAGGAATCTCTACATTTATCACTAAATGATCTGTTGCTATAAAATTCCGTTGCTATGCACGAGTACTCGTCTAGTGATTTTGAAAGTAAAAATACTTTCTCTACATTCATATTACCCCCTATATAAATAGTTAATAAAAATTAGAAGGAAAAAAATAATAATAAATAAGTAAAATAAAATAAATAAATAAATAAATAAAAAACTACTGATGGCATAACCCAACTTACCTTTTTGAAAATAATTGCTAGACGTACATCGTCCTCAAGTATATATCACAATCACAAGCTTATTTATTTAACAGAAAATATCAAACAAAAAACATAACATAAGTGTAGAATAATCCAACGTTCATTTCATTGAGTCCACAAACACTTTATTAACATAACTTCGTACAATTATCATCTAGAAATATGTCCTTTAGAAGCACAAATATTTGTAAACAATTAAAAGTTGATTTTGTATCATTTTCAACTCCTAATGTTAGATTGCAACACATAATCTTATTAAATCTAGATGCATTTACCCGTGGTCCAGTTTTTTGAGGACCACAAATTATTATATACGATAAAAAACCGATATCTAGTGTTAGCATGAAGTTGAAGTTTACAAAATCTTGATTATAAATACGTATGGCATGATTCTTACAATGATCAAGACCATCATAAAATATGGAAGTTCTAACTTCAAACTGGTCTAACGTTCAAACTTTGCCAGAAAACTATATTTTTCCACCCGAAAGAAGGCCAGGAACCAAAAAAATCTTGTCATCCAAAGACATCCCGATCATTAATCTTGAACGGATTAATGGCCCTGAGCAAGCACAGATAATTCAACAGATTATTAAATCAAGCGAAGATTTTGGACTTTTTCAGGTAAGTATAAGTTTAACCATCCACGTTGTAAGCCAGTAAGTAAATGATACGTAGTATTTATTTTGTTCAACATAGGTGATCAACCATGGAGTTTCAAGGGACTTAACTGATCAAACAATGGCGGTTTTCAAAGAATTTTTCGCATCCCCTGCAGAGTTTAAAGCAAGATTCTATTCAAATGACTTGAACTCAAGTTGTAGGCTTTATACAAGCACATTAAACTACGAAAATGAAGAGGTTCATTATTGGAGAGATAATTTTACTCACCGTTGTCATCCTCTTGAAGACCATATCAAACATTGGCCCGAAGAGCCTCCGTATTATAGGTAAAAGATCTAAAAGAAGAAGAAAAAAATATATAAAAAATAAAAATAAAAATAAAAATAAATAAAAAAATAAAATAAAAACTGCAATTGATTTATGGATTTGGACTAATATGCTTGATGGAACATACAGGGAAGTAGTTGGAAAGTATTCAATTGAAGTAAGGAGGTTTTTAATGAAAATATTGGGATTAATTTGTGATGGAATGGGACTTGAAACGGGGTATTTAGAAGGCGAAATGAGCAAGAACCAGTTGATATCGGTGAACCATCACATTCCATGCCCCGATCCGAGTTTAACTCTTGGAATGCCCGAGCATAGTGACCCTAACCTTATTAGTATGATTCAACAAGGTGATGTTTGTGGACTTCAAGCTTTTAAAGATGGCCAATGGATTGGCGTCGAGCCTATTCCTGGTGCTTTTGTTGTCATTCCAGGCCTCCAGTTACGGGTAAGAGCTTGTTTCAAATTGCTTATTTCAGTACTTATTTGTTGGTCCCAAAGTTGTGTATGGTGAGAGAGATTTGTTAAATGAAATTGCAATATAATGATAACTTTGTAAATCTTTCCAACTATTGTAAAGTTGCAGAATGTCAAGTACTTATACTAAGCGAATGGTTGTGTTTCGAACCATCGCATCTGTTCATAAAAGGTTGTGTTTGTTGCTGCTTCATTCGAACAGTCACAAACCAAACATCACACCTTTTCGGTTCTAACTAAAAACTGTAAATAACTAACTTTAACTAACTTAACCGCTATTCGGTTATTTACTTTATAACTAACACGTTTGGTCCTTGGAGTTTCTTGTATCCGAGAAGTAGCATGCAAGATTACACGCTCACATTCTCCTCCTTAATCTTGAATGTTGCTTCGTCCTAAGTCTTGAACTCCGAGCATTTGTCGCATAGTTGCAAACTTGAGTCTTGCTAAGGCTTTTGTTAAAATATCTGCTCGTTGTAGTTCTCCATTTACGTGTTCAACTTTGATATGACCATTCTCTACACATTCCCTGATGAAATGATAGCGAATGTCAATGTGCTTGCTTCTTCCATGAAATACTGGGTTCTTCACGAGTTGTATAGCTGATATGTTGTCAACTCTAAGTGTTATCCTTTTTTCTTCTGATCCAGTCAATTCACTAAGTAAGCGTTTTAACCATAAAGCTTGACATGCTGCTGCAGTAGCTGCCATGAATTCTGATTCACATGATGATAGTGCCACTGTCGGTTGTTTCTGAGTACACCAAGTAATAGGTGACTCTCCAAAGTAAAATACTATGCCAGTAGTTCCTTTTCCTTGATCGGTGTTGATTCCATAACTATTGTCGCTATAACCTGTAATTTTGCAGCCGCCTTCTTTCTTGTATATTATTCCATGTTCCTTTGTTCCTTTGATATATCGGATTACTTGTTTAACTGCCTTTAGGTGAATTTCCTTCGGGTCTTGCATGAATCTGCTGAGTAGTCCGACTGAGTAACTAAGATCTGGTCTTGTGTGCAGTAAGTACCTAAGACTTCCAATTAAGCTACGGTAGTAAGTTGCGTCAACTGGGTTTCCACTATCTTCCGCCTTGACCAACTTAGTGCCGGGATCCATAGGTATCTTTGTATCATTACTGTCCGTCATAGTTGTTTCCTTCAAGATCTTGTTAATATATCCTGTCTGCTTGATTGTAATTTCTCCTCCTGTCTGTGTAACTTCTATCCCAAGGTAGTAAGCTAGCAACCCTAAGTCGCTCATTTCGAATTTATCTTCCATCTGGGATTTGAACAAGTCTAATTCTTTCTTTGGAGTGCCGGTGATTATCAAATCGTCTACATATACTCCAACAATAAGCGTAGAAGTCTTGCTTCTCTTCGTGTAAATGGCTTGTTCGAGATTACATTTCTTGAAATCTAATGACTTCAATATTTGATCAAGCTTCATGTTCCAAGCTCTAGGTGCTTGTCTTAAGCCGTACAAAGCTTTAGTTAGCTTGTAGACTTTATCGGTGTTTCCTTGCTGAATAAACCCTTCTGGTTGTTTGACATAGACTTCTTCCTTCAATTCTCCATGTAAAAATGCTGATTTTACATCTAAGTGGTGTACTGGCCAACCATTATATGCTGCTAGTGCTAATATTAATCTAACTGTTTCTATCCTAGCAACTGGTGCGAATACTTCATCGAAGTCTATTCCTTGTTCTTGTACATATCCTTTCGCCACTAATCTTGCCTTGTACTTAATGATCTTACCGTGTGCATCTCTTTTGGTTTTGTAAACCCATTTAAGTCCGATTGCTTTCTGGTCTTCAGGCAATGTAGTAAGAGTCCATGTGTTATTCTTGTTGATCGAATCTAATTCTAATTCCATGGCCTCAATCCATTTCTTGTCTGATGATGCTTCCTTGTAGTTACGAGGTTCTTCTTCTGTGAAGAGTAAACTAGGTGTTTCTACTATGCTTGCTGTTTCATAAATTGCTCTTAAGTCCTTTAAACCTCTAACCGGTGTATGATCATATCTTCCTGAGCTTCCTAACGAGCTTCTAAGTGAACTAATAGTAGCGTCTCTTTCACTTTCTGAGTTGGGTTCGTAAGTGTATGTTGGTGGTGTAACTGGTGATTCGGGATCTGGTATTGCATCTGGTATGTGATCCTCTACATGATACGTGTCATCAACATTTTCAATGTTGATTGGTGTAGGAGTTTCAGTGTCAACTTCGTCTACTACAAAACTAGTCCAAAAGGTGTCTTGTGTACTTGTATCATCTTCATTATTATCCCAATTCCACGGTTTCGTTTCCATAAACTTTACGTCCCTACTAACATGTTTCTTCTTTCTTACTGGATCATATAGCCTACATGCTTTCGATCCTTCCTCTACTCCTAAATAAACCATCGGTATGCTTCTATCATCTAACTTCTTCAAGTGAGGTATCGTTATTTTAGCATAAGCTGTGCATCCGAATATTCTTAGGTATTCCAGATTCGGTTTTCTGTTGTAGAGTGCTTCATATGGTGTTTTATCTATCAGGGCCTTCGTAGGTACCCTGTTGAGTATATAAATGGCGTGTCGTACTGCTTCCGCCCAAAAAATTAAGGGTAACTTCATTGCTTTCATCATACTCCTAGTCGTCGATAAAACTATCCTATTCCTTCTTTCTACTACACCATTTTGTTGTGGTGAGTATGGTGCTGTTAGCTGTCTAGCTATACCATTCTCCTTACAGTACTTGGTGAATTCATTAGATGTAAATTCACCTCCTCTATCCGTTCTTAGCATCTTTAATTTCAATTTCAACTCCATTTCAACCTTTAGTCTAAATTCCTTAAATGTATCAAATGTCTGATCCTTCGATGTAAGAAAATAAGCCCACATGAATCGTGTACAATCATCTACTAATAAGAAGATGATCTTCTTTCCAGAGTGTGTGGCTGGACTTATAGGACCACAAAGATCTCCATAAACTAAGTCTAACGGATTCTTTGATCTGAATTTAGCTTGATTCGGAAATGGTGTTCTAATGTGTTTTCCTAATAAACATGCATCACAAACTTGTCCTGCATGACTTATTCGGGGTACTCCATCTACTAAACCCTTTCTCGTCATCTTGTTTATAACATCAAAGTTAAGATGACCTAATCTAGCATGCCATAACCATGCTTGGCTGTCTATATTTGCTAAGAGGCATATAGGTGTTTCAATATGTAGTCTAATACTGTAAAGTCGATTCTTAGATCGTTCTACTTTCATCAACAACTTCTTGTTCTTATCATACAAAGTCAGTATATTTTCATCCATGATGATTTTGCAACCTATTTCGGTAAGTTGTCCTAGACTAAGTATGTTACTCTTGAGGTTTGGAATGTAGTAAACGTCCGATACTATCTTTTGTTCTTGGTTTCTACATCCTAATAATATTGAACCTCTACCCTTTATTTCTACATACGATCCATCTCCAAAACGAACACGTCCCGTGATGCTTTCGTCAATATCTTTAAAATGACTCTTGGTTCCGGTCATATGGTTACTTGCACCATTATCTAAATACCATATGCTAGCATCTGTTGTAGCATACTTTTGGGGTTGTATCTGACCTTCGTTTAATAGAACTTCGTGAGTTTCGTGTTTAGCCATTAATAGTGATGGTTCATCGTCTTCTAAGATAAGGTTTGATTGCTCTTGATTTGTTGATGGTTTTCTACATTCATTCTTTACATGTCCTAATTTTCCGCAGTTGTAACATGTAACTTTACTCTTATCCCACCTTGGTTTATTGTTTCTATCTCTATGGGATGAGTTTCCGCCATTCGAGTCATTTTTATTTCCCTTATTCTGCCAGTTTCCTCGTGAGTAGTTTGATCTACCACCGCGTTTGAAAAAACGTTTTCCTTTCTTAAAGTGTTCACTTTGTGTGAATAGTAAATTATCCTGGCTTTCTACTTGTCCTCCCTTTCGGAGTTTAATCCTTTCCTCGAATGCCTTAAGTCTACCAACAATCTCATCTAACGTAGTGTTATCGAGATCATTTGTCTGTTCTATGGATGCTACTACTTGAATGAACCTATCTGGTGTGGAGTCTAATAGTTTTCGTACTAAAAGTGATTCATCCAAAGTCTTTCCTAATTCTTTTGCCTTCGTGGCATAACCATTTAATTTGGCTGTAAATGCATCCACCGTGTCATCCTCCTTCATTTGAAGAGTCTGAAATCCAATCATCAATGATTGTAATCGTGCTTGTTGCACTTTTTCTTCTCCAACGTGTCTCCTTTTTAACGATTCCCATAATTCTTTCGCCGTTTTACAACTAGCCACTTGTAATATTACATCTTCGGTCAAGGCTTGATATAAGAAAGCTAATGTTGATTTATCCTTCTTATCATCTAGTTGTGTGCCTTCCTTAGTTTCTATTGTATCCCATAAGCCTTGTGCTTCTAGTATAACCCTTATTTGTATAGTCCAAACTGTGTAGTTTGTGGTTTTAAGTTTTGGGCATGTGTATTGTGCAAAAGGTGTTACGGGTTTTGGTAATGATGTGCTAGTGTCTTCTCCGGACATTTTTCTAGAGTTTATAATCTTCACTTCTATGTGTGGGAATTTCTAACTTGTGGTAACGCTTAAAACTACGGGAACAAGATATAGTTTTCGGGAAAACTTAATAGGCACTATGGATTTCTAATAGTATAAACTATGTATCTATACTAAAATATGAAATGAAATCCAAAAGAGGTGTTTCGAATTTTTGACCTTGTGTGTTTAACACACGCGTTTCCTTTGATGTTGATATGTGAATGAACCAACTAACTTTTCCCTCGTTTTTCCAAATTCAATCCGTGTATACTTGTTACTCGACTTGAATTCTTCACAATTTACCACTCTTCTTCGTACCACGTTGTAATTCAACTTGTAAAGATGTCCTAAACAATGTTTTCTTGTCTCGGTTTCTTTTCAAAAGTCGTGTCTTGTCCAAGATAAACAAGTGTTGTCCTTGTCTTCTTTGTTCCAAAAACGTTGCGGACTCTCGAGCCCTCCAAAATACTCTTCGGTATTCTGTTCCAAAAGACCAAGCGGACTGCTTGTCTTTGTTGTCCTTCTCGACTGTATTCTGCCAACAAGTATCGTCCTTGTTGCTTCTTCGTTGCTTGTATTCTCAATATGTTCCACACCTTTTCTGTATCGCTAGCGTCAAAGTCAAAACAATCTTCAATTGTTTTCTGCTTTTATTTTCTCACGGTATACCCTTCTTCTCTCCAAGCAAACGTCTCTTCTTTCTTTCTTTTCCAGGCGTACGTCTTCTCTTTTTTTTCTCCTTTGTCCGCGACAAAGAGTCGTATGTTGTATGAAAACTTGAAGGCCAACAGAAAGTATACAAAGTTCTCTTTGTATAAAAATCTGTTGCGTCCAAAAATCAATCCAACAATCAAGTCACCACTTCGTTTGGTGCTTATTCGAATGCAATTTCTACACAAGTACGGTCGTGCACTACTTTCCTCGCGTCTAAAGTTATCTAGTATCACGTATATAAGGTCTATACGCTACGGTTTTGTTTTAGTTTTCCTGAAAACGATATGTTTCCAGTAACTTGTTTTTCTTTGGTTCTCGGTTTGTTTCAACTGGTTTGTAATTCGGTTTGTGAAAGACAAACGTTGGCTCTTGATGCCAAATGTTGGTCCCAAAGTTGTGTATGGTGAGAGAGATTTGTTAAATGAAATTGCAATATAATGATAACTTTGTAAATCTTTCCAACTATTGTAAAGTTGCAGAATGTCAAGTACTTATACTAAGCGAATGGTTGTGTTTCGAACCATCGCATCTGTTCATAAAAGGTTGTGTTTGTTGCTGCTTCATTCGAACAGTCACAAACCAAACATCACACCTTTTCGGTTCTAACTAAAAACTGTAAATAACTAACTTTAACTAACTTAACCGCTATTCGGTTATTTACTTTATAACTAACACGTTTGGTCCTTGGAGTTTCTTGTATCCGAGAAGTAGCATGCAAGATTACACGCTCACATTATTTGCTTCAATATTTGCATGTAATAAGTTTTAGAGTGTTTGAATATAAAAAAATAAAAAAAAAAAAAAAAAAAAAAAAAAAAAAAAAAAAAAAAAAAAATGTCTACTAACTAGTAAGTGCTAATGTTTCAGAAAAAAGGCGCTTAAAATAAGTTTTGGAACTTCTTTTGAAAAAATAGACAAGCAGTTGTAAAGAAACAATCCTAAACATCCTTTATATTTTGAGCTAATCTTGAACAGGTTATAAGCAATGGGAAGTTGGCGAGTGTCGTGCATCGAGTAGTGACAGATTCAAAGGAATCACGGACCACTATTGGCACTTTTTTAACTCCTTCGAACGACATCTTGATAAAACCAGCGGATGGTTTGCTTGGTTCCATGGCACCTATGTATCGAGGTTACACGTACAAGGAGTTTTTTAGTACATTTATTGGTAATAACTGTGAGGCTGAAAGGGCACTCGAGTGTTTAAAACTCTGAGCAAAATGCTGGTTGGATCAATACGAACGGTCGGTTTTTCTTTTTAATTTGGTTTTCCGGGTCTTTACAAAAATTGGGATCACTGAATGTACCATATGTAAGATTGTCAGTGTGGATTGTATAATTTACTTCTGCTTAAATCTATGCAACTATGATGTTAAATACTGTGATATGATACAAATTAAGTGTATAAACAACTAAAATGAAGAACATAAGTTGGCTAGATTAATTCCAACCGAATGTTTATTGAAAAGAGAGTACACAAATAATTGTCTTTGTGAGATATTGGTTTCACTAACCAAATACAAAAGATTATAAACTTCAGAAATGATCAAAAGATCATGAGGTGCTGAGAGTAATATTTATAGAGGCAGTGGTTTATGGTGGCCGATTAGGTCTCGGCATCAAACCCGCTCATGATACCATGTTAGAACATTAAAACCCGGTGAGATACCTTGTATTATTTATGCAATATTTATACTTACATCGAAAACATGAAACCCTAAATCCTAATGTACCCTAAGCCCCAGGCTTGAGCCAACAACTAATCTAACCTCTAATAGTTATGACATTTAATTTTCAGTTTTAAATATATTATAACATGTAAACCGACTAATTAAACACCTTTCACTCTGTTCACTTGTCCACTCATCTTTCACTCTATTCTAACAAAACCTACCAACAACTTTCACCCCATTCACCATATGAAAAGATCCACGGATGTAGTATGTGGTCGGACGGTGGTCTGTGGTCGGGCAGATCATGGCTAATGGACATATGGAAAGATGGACAGATCCATAATGCTGGTGAAAGAAAGTGATGGTTAGTTGGGTGGTTGAGGTTATAACAAACACACCAGGCAAGAAAGTGGTCAGCGATGGTTGAGGTTTCAAATTCTTTAAATGTCTGCATGATATAGCTTGGTCCCTGTGATCAAAGATGGTGTTTCACATTTTGGAATGGTAGAGTTTGTGTCGAAGGAGAAGGACGGTGGAGCCACTGCCATTGTTTTTTATTTTCATGACATGAGTTTTTTGGTTCCGTTGTTCTCTTTTTGTATGTTAATGTCCTACAACTTGTAAGAATGGGTGTAAATGAATCATGAAAATGAAAACATAAAAGTATATTAGAGGTGGAAGATGATGTGTGTAAAATGACAAAAATACCCTCAAAAATTGAAGTAAAATGACAAAAATACCTTACGTTAATCCTATGTGGCTATAGCTGTGTTCTCAAGATTAATAAACAAGGGAAAGGAAAAGATGAAAAGAATATGTTCTCAAGATTTTTTTTTAAGGAAAAAAAAAAAAAAAAAAGGGAAGAAGAGGGATGAAGATTGAGTTATATTTTACCTCAAAATCTTTCTCCCACTTAAAGGGAAGTGGATGGAAAAGAAGTGATGATAACTTTTCTTCTCTTCTTCTACAAACCAAACTCAAGAACACACCGAAGTATGCCATATTGGTATTTAAAGAAAAACTAAATTAAAAGTGATACTAAGGGTTGGGCTGCTAAAATCGCCACCAAAAAGACGGAATTCAAAACATTTAGGGCGAAGAAGAAAAAAAAATTACTCCCTCTATCTCAAAATTATTGTTCCCTATTAACTTTTTCGGCATTTCTTTCTCAACTTTGACTATAAATATTTTTGTTTGTGTTATGCAATTTTTGATAAAAATTATACCAAATGAAAATACATTTAAAACTCAATTCGTTCATATATTTTGCATCAAGTATTATTTAATATAAACAAAAATACTTACGGTCAAAGTTGAAAGGTAAAGACCGAAAAGTCAATAGGACAATAATTTTGGGACGGAGGTAGTACATAGTTCGCTAGAAAAAGTGTCAGTTAAGATAAATAAAGAAGCAATTAGCCGTTTATTTTTAAATTAAGAAACATTAGGGAGTACTCGATTCAAGTAAGGAATTTTTTGTTCACTCTATTGGATTTTATTTGTGAATTGTGATGGATTGGAGATGAAAAAGGGTATTTTGAAAGCAAAATGAGCAAGAAACAAATGTTATCAGTATTCTTTAACGCTTGGAATGGCCAAACAATATGACCCTAATCTTGTCAGTATTATTCAACAAGGTGATGTTTATGGACTTCAAGTGAAAAAAGATGGTCAATGGATTGGTGTCCTTTGGATAATATGTCATCTAATAGTGTCGAGCCAACTCCTAATGCCTTTTGTCGTAATTCCTTACGGGCCACTTTTATACTCCCTCCGTCCCAAAATTATAGTCCCCTTTTGACTTTTTCGGTCTTTCTTTCTTAACTTTGACTCTAAATATTTTTGTTTGTGTTATATAATACTTGACGAAAATTATACCAATGAAAAATGCATTTAAAACTCAATCGATTCATATATTTTGCATCAAGTATCATGTAATATAAACAAAAATACATAAGGTCAAAGTTAAAAAATAAAGACCGAAAAAGTCAAACGGGGACTATAATTTTGGGACGGAGGTGTATATACCTTTTTAGCCATTTAGCTAAATTTTCTAATATTTATTTGATTTTTTGTTCCAAATTAAGCAAGGGGGTTATTTAAACAGGTTATATGAAATGGGAAATTCAGGAGTGCGGTGCACCTAGTGGTGACATATTTAAATAAGTCACGTATAACTATCGAGACATTTTTAAATCCTTAGTGATAGTTTGATACAACCTTTGTATTAGGGATGGCAAACGGGAAAACCCGAAACCGAAACTTATTGGGGCGGGGCGGGGAATGCTTATCGGGTTTTGGGGCTTTAATGGGGATTCTTATCGGGTTTGGGGCGGGGATGGGGCACACTATCTCCGCCCCGCCCCAAAACATACACATATACATATATCTATATACCTAAAATATTGTGCTAGTGTTACGTACTAAATACAATTCTCTAATTTTTGTTAATTTTTATCTTTGTAATATTTCAAAGTATGGTCATAAAAGCTTGTTTTGTATCATAATATTTTTAAAAAGTTGTGATTTAATCCAATGCCTAATATATTATTAATGGGTTCTCGATTTTTTAAGTTATTCCGTAAAATTATATTGTTAATAGTGTAAAAATAAGAATAAAGGGGGAATGACACGAGTATGATGGAGCATCACGCTTAAAAAGGACAACCCGATAAGATCCCAGTGGGGAATGGGGCGCGTTTGGAGGAGCATCTCGCCCCAACGGGACGCCCCGATAATATCCCCAATGTGGATTGGGGCGGATTTAGGGATGATTTTTGCAATCGGGCTTGGGGATAGGGATGGCCGCCCCGCCCCAAACCCGCCCCATTGCCATTCCTACTTTGTATGGTTCTTTTGGTTCACCTACGTACCCGGGTTTAAGATTTGTCAAACCATGCATGACCAAACCAAATACCGATTACCTAGTTCAGTTCGTTTCAGTCTTGAACCAAAAACCACTTTATAAATTCGGTTCATTACTATATATATAACGTACGGGCAAAAACGACACCACAGTTGTCGTTTCGGTTTTTGCCCTTTTTGGCCCAGCCCAGCCGCTTTGTCCAGGCGCGTTAACTTAGCCCTTTTCATGTTTTCTTTTTCTTTTTAACGTTATTTTATATTTACACGTCCATCGCCTGAATACTCATGCCTTTCTTCTTTCTCTGCTTTTCTTGGAAGTCGTGCAAAACACAGCGACCATGGTCACTTCGTTCCATTGCCTGAGTTGCAGGTTTATTCGTTGTAGGTAAAACTGGGTTCTATCGTAGGTGCTCGCAGTTGTGTTGATTTTTTCTTTTTGTGTTGTTTGCTTAAGTGTTTTTTAGTTGTTCGTTCATCTTTTGCTGACCTGAGCGTTTACATATGAGAACTAAAAGTAGGGGTGTGCATAGAAATAGTAGTGACCAAACGTTGGAGGAACGACCGTCTGTTAGTGCTGATGTTGGTGTCGATGTTGGTCCTGATATTCCTATAGATGTCGCCACTTACTTAGATTCTAATAAGGGTGGCATGTTTGTTATCATGGATACGTCAGGTTCTGTTTCGGATCGTGTAATTATTCCTGCGATTAACTTTGCTGATGTCATGGATGTCGATGACTCCTTATGTTCTACCGATGTCTTTCGTGAGGGGCCTATTACCAGGATAGATGTTGCGGCTGCGTCCAGTAGGTTGTCGAATGGTATAACAATTCATGAGCCTCATCCGGCTTAAGGGCTGGACGGATTTAGAGGCAGTCGGCTTCCGGTGGCTGCGGATGTTACTAGAAAAGGGAAGGAGAAGATGGATGTCGTGCCAATGTCTTCAGGTGGCGGTAATGTACATTCTTTGTTTATGCTTTATCATATTTGTGTTTTGTTGGTGCTTATAACGTTTATGTTATGTCTTTCATTTGCAGCTTCCCGTCGCCTGGATGGATTTGCTCTTCGGAATTCGTTGCCTGCTCAATCTTCCGGTAATGTTGCGTGTGTTATCTTGCGCCGTTTCTTCATTTTTTTGTCTAATTATGTTCGTCATTTTCAATAGTAATTGGGTATTCGATGTTATTGTCGTAGGTGATGCTGGAGTTGGGAGTAGCGGCAGTTTCATTAATAACATCAGTGACGGTGAGCTTTTATTCCTGATTGATACTCTTGCTTTTAGTGTTTAGGTTGTTTACGCTGATCGAGTTTTGTGCGTTGTTTTGGCAGCTGCAACGCCCTGTTATGATACTCACCAGATACATTGTCAATATGTGTATGTAAACTGTAATCAAAATGAGCCTTTTGAGTAGTTATGTGTTTTGTTTATGTAGGATACTAGCTTTGGTTATCAAATGCAAACTCAAGTTATAGTCTTATGTCTACTTAGTTAAAAGATTTTGTAAAACACCAGGTCATGTATACAAGGTATATTGTAAATTGGTATTGAAAGGTATTTTAGTTATACTTTAAAGAATCATGTGGCCTGGTCTTTATTTCAAGTTTAATGCACATGTTTTTGTTTTTGTTTTGTTCATGGATGTGGTAAAAGGAAAGAAGTGCAGGTGTACGATTTATTGTATAATGAAGTACATGCATCATGTTTCTCTTAAATCATGAGCAGGTCGCTTTACAAAGTCAAGTCGTTTCATGTATTTCAAACAAGTCTTTTTTAAAGTCAATCATTTTAAATGTCTTCCGTTGCGTAGATGTAAATAAATAAATAAATAAATAATTATGGATGTTTCAAGTTGGTGTAAGATGTCTCTTCTTAGCAGCTACATACTTCGCCATTGTTTTGTCACGTGTGTTTATCTTTTGGCATTATCTTGACAGGTGAATTATGCGCGCCCGCAACCGCTTTGTAACAATTCGCATTTTCAGATTAATTACTATTCCTGAAAAATTTCACTATTCACTTTTACTATTCATTTTTCCCGAAATTTGATTTTTGTTTCTTGGCCTCGAGTGATAAATCATTTCCATAGCAAATTAAAAGTTTGACACTCATCAGATCATTTTCGTGAAAGTTATTAAGGAATTACACGTTTTAGGGTAAAACGTCATTCAAAAATTCTACGCACAACGAAACTCGACCGCGTTAAGTGACCCCGCATCAGAAAAATGTTTAGTACTCTCATGATTAATTAGAGAATTAATCATGACTGAGAAAAATATGACCAAATAAACCTCGGCCGTGAAAAACAAGAATTCTTGTTTTTAAGCACTTTTACTTAGCCGTAACCTTAGCCTATACCTGCACCGTGTTTCTAAGACAATTTGAGTTTTCACATTTTTGGAATAAGTCAATATATTTTTCCCTCCTCCTTTGACCAAAAATCATTCCTTGATTTTATAAATCATCCCTTGATTTTTAGGCTTACGGTTTTAAGTTTAAAAACATTAAATACCAACCGACACTAGACAGAGCCCAGCCTAGACATTATAAGTCATTTTAAGTCATTAGTATCCTATTAGAAAAGTTACATTTTACTTTTCTAAATGTTACGCAACTTTCGTACATTTTACGTATTACGCGTTTTAGACCCGTGTTTCCAGTTTTAGCAGCGTTTAAGCAACCCGATAGAACTTACCACTCATTAAATATGCTAAGATAGGTTATATTAATAAGTTCTAACATATTTATTAGTTTCATATTTTTAGGATACCCGATTTTAAGTTTCATGACTTAACGACTTACCGTTAGCGATTACCGGGACCAAAACTCACTCCGTAAGCTAGATAGTACCAAGTTTATGCATCTAGTCACCCTATCCACCATATGGCTGACTTAGGGGGGGGGAGTCATCCCTTGTGTGTCATAATCTCATGCCTTAAGCCCTAGGATCCATACATGTGTAAAACTTGCTAAGAAAGCTTCTTAAATATCCTAAAAACTAACCTCCTCAATGAACCTTCCTAGGCACCTTCCTTGCACCTCCTCTTCATGCTATAAATACAAGGCTCATCTCTTCCTTTCTTCATCACTAAAAACGCCACACCATTAATTCCTAGCACCATGATCTTTGATCTTCAATATACAAGTTACACTACAAAGTTTAAGGTCTTAGTATTCTCTACCTAGTTCGTAAGTTTGTTTGGTGATTCCATGGTTGAATTAGGAGCTACACAAGGTGATTAGGGGCTGAAGTTAAATGGTTTTCACAAGGTTTATATCAAGGCTAGCAAGGGTTACAGGAGTTGTGGTGAAGGGTTTGCAAGCATAGGTTTAGTGTCCTAGTTTTATACTTGACTTCCTTTCTTTAGAAACTAGTAAAACAAGTTATGTATATATATGTTAACTTATGATATTAAAACAAGTAAACTAGTGACTTTTATGGAGAACCACGACCAAAATAGTATAACTATGATATTTGACATTTACTTACTGTTAAAGAGGACTTAACAAGGAAAACATAGCAATTTGAATCACCCAAAACGAGTACCCGAGTCAAAAGTTATGGCCATAAGAAGTTAGCGAAACCAAAACGCCGAAACTGCCAATACCCTACTGTTTTGCAATCTGCCATTTTGAAAGTCACCCTTCTGGTCCGATTCATCAAAAAGTTAAAACACGAAAGTTGTCCGGAACGGTGTTTTCGTTCAAGGATAATAAAGCTCGAGCCCTGAAAACGCTTTCCGAGTGATATTTTCTTCAAATTCTTAACAGCCCATTTTTAGACCAAAGTCACTATATAATAGTTATGATTTACTAAGACCAAGAGATCTAATGACCTAAAGCCAAGACCACAACCATGGCTAAAGCCAAGGTTGAGTCTCAAGACCATGGTAACAATGACCAAGGTCACGGCAAAGCCACGGCTAAAGACCATATAACTTTTAAAGATCAAAAACTTATATATATGTTATCAAATACTACAATAGTAGGGAGCCTCATGTGAGGAGTTCATTAAGTAAGTCGTCGATATGAGTTGTGGATTTACGAATTAAAGTGTCCTGGCTCCTCGAATGTTTACTCCATGACTTCTGAATTATGTCGGCCCGAACGGTAGTAAGAGATATACAACCTAAACATGTTTCATAAACTATTTATATTCAAAGACTTACACTATATACTAAAGTACTACATCATGAACATTATGCAAGACATATATAGGCAATTCTTCGTATTCTTAGACGTTACTCCAAACCTAAGTCGCAACGTTCTATTATAGGCTGCTCTTAGTGACTTTTTCAATTCGACTACCACTTTCATTTCTCATTACATAAGCTTAAGGTGAGTCATAGCCCCTACTCTTTTTATACTTGTTTTTAACTCTTTGGGGGAGATACATGCTCAACTACTTGCTTACTTGTACAAATACTCTTAAACATTTATACTTGATTGTGTTATACTTGATTGGCATTATACTTGATTGCGTTATACATACTTATTACACTATACTTGCTTAATTTAAATACAAGATTCGTATTTACGTGCATACATAATACTCTATTCTGTCGGAGAGGTATTGGTAGTACTCATGGGAAGATGCCCCCTACCCTTGTGTCTATACTTGACCTTGGATGACGTAGTACTATTTGGGAAGATGCCCCCGCCCTTGTGTCTATTCTTGACCTTGGGTGAATATAATCCGGTGCATTATGTAAACTATCTTTTAGCAGTGGGTTGTGAACACACAGGTTACAAGTCTCTTATGGCGGGACTTGCAACTGAGTGGATTCACGATGCCTTTGCTGTGCGAATATTCTTTAAGGCTTTTCAACTGTTTTAAGACAAACTCTATGAACTCACCAACCATTGTGTTGACACTTTAGCATGTTTATCTCAGGTTAGTAAGGCGATAGCTAGTGCGTGGAACTTAGAGTCAAGCTGCATATTCTGAAGACTTACGCTTTTATCATTTACCATTCAAAACATTTTGTATACATTTATGTATCATACTTTGGAATCTCATGTTTGTAACTTTGAATTCATTAATCGAATGGTAACTTTTCAAAACGTCTCATTTAGAGTTCGTTTTCTATAACTTGTACTTTGTATTATGAAGTAGCACCCCAATGACACAGTCTTTCGCTGCGGTATTTTGGGGGTGTTACACGCTTTTTCTAGCTATACTACGCACCCTCTGCAGCCTCTCCCCGGAACTGCTTCACCTCCCACATCGGGTATTAGTGTTGCGCCATTTGCACATCCACCCCCGACTCCAACTGCTCCTCAATGTATTTATAATGTCTTAGTGTTATATGTTTTTTGTAGCGTCATCCTTTGTTCACTGCCATGTTTAGATTCTTGATGTCTTTTTGTTGTTGCTCATTCTTTTTATAGGTAGGCGTCCCAACCCTCAAAGAAGACAAAGGCGCCCAAATGCAGCTCCGGCCACAGATGTGCACAACCATAGAGGTATGATTAACAACGTAGTTTTGCTTTTAGTGTGGCTGTTATACCAAATTATAAATTCTTTGTTTATGTAAAATGTTTATGATGCAAAATTATTTACCATAAGAGTTAAAAGATCCTATTTTCAATTATGCTTCTAAAGAACCAATAACAGCTTACTTAATGGATTCCAATTTATGCTTCCATTATTGTATCTAAACAGTCCAAATTTCGATAGTATGAATTTATCACTAATTTCTACTACAAGTTTACAACATTTAACTATTTTTTCTTCTGCCTTTCGTAGGAGCACCGGGTACGTACGTGTCCGTAGGGCCATGTAACAGAATTTGTCGCCATTGCAAGGCACTCTTTTGGTTTGAGGAAAGGCTCAAACATGGAAGTGTTCATTCTCCTTACATAAGACAGTTGTTCGCAGATCGATACTTTATTGAGAATGTAAGGGCTTACAACTCGATGTTTGCTATGACTTCTTTAGGGGCTCAGATAGATGAATCAGTGAACAGGGGTCGTGGCCCATACGTGTTCAAAATATCAGGACAAATTTACCATAGGATAGGTGGCCTTTTGCCGCCTGATGACAGTGACCCGCGCTTTTTACAGTAATATATTTTTGATACACAAAATGAAGTGCAGAATCGGCTAAGGCCTTTTGATGCTGGCGGTTCAGTTTTACGTGCAGAGATTGTAGAAGGTTTGATTCACGTGCTGGATGAGCACAATGAGTTGGTTCGCATATTTAGAATAGTCAGGGACTTCCGAGCAGCAGCAAATGTTCCTGAGTTTACCAGTTTTGGGCTATTGGACACAAAAGATGGATGCAAATGTTGCCCAATCATTTTACGTTGATATTAGGAAGACTTACAGATGTTCAACCGTTCCACTACATCACTTTAATTTTGTATCATACAGTGAATTAGCTTTGCGTGTTAGAAACGAAAATCGTTGCTTAATTTTCTCTGTTTATGACTTCCTGTAATATATTAACACTATTGTATCTGTTAAAATTATTAGTTGATAGCATTGTTATCAGCATACGTGTCTATTATTGTCGCCGCCTAATCGTTTACCGCACCATGTTCACTTAAAAAAGAATGATCGTCGCCCCGCCGCAACGCGGCGGCTCACAGCCTTCCTCGTTTTTAAAATGTTGGGTTTAGCTTCGATTTTCGATTCATGTTGGTTTTTAAAGGCATTATATCATATAAAATATTAAAGCTAGCAAGATACTAAAAGTTACTACTCAAACAAGATTTGGACCCAAGTCAACTGCAAAAGTACAACAACCTTATGAATTACAACTGTGAAAATCAAACAACTAAAAGAGGAAATAGTGTCTTCTAAACTCAACAAACACCTTATTGCTAACTGCAATCACCTAGTAGAAAATATGGAAATGAGTGGAGACCGGCCATAACCTTGACCACAAAAACAAAACCCACCAAAACTTAAGCCAAAAAAATTCAGTTACATGTTCACCGAATGGTGGTGTGGCGAGATGTAGGTACATTTGACGAAGTAAATACCCCAAAATTGTAAACCTCCACAATCTGAAAAACAGAAAAACCATGAAGTTTTTCGACCCTTACACTTGATAAGCCACCTCTTCCGACCTTGTTGAATGATGTAAACCCTGAAGGTATAATTTTATTATTGACCTTTATTTATAATGGTAAAACCTTAGATGCCCTCAACCCAAAAACCGGGCTTGTACCTATTTATTTTAATGTTCTCCAGCAGTCCGAGGGGCGAAATTGCGAAAGCTCGGATGAAGTAGTAAACTAGACAAGAAAAAAAACATTAACAAAATAAAAAAATAACTTTAGTCGACTCGTAACAAAACCGTACAAACGGTCTACTTTTGTCGGCTGGTACCAACATATGGTCGGCTAAGTCGACTGGTAACATAACCGTACCAACGGTTGACTTTAGGGACTGGTACCAACGGTCAACATTAATCGATTAGTAACAAAGTCGTACGAACAATCGACTAACAAACAAACAATAAAACAACCATAATTTTTTCCCGTTAACATAAAACTACCAATCTTATCACCTTCTTTGTTCCAGCAAACTTGAAAAGATCCCACCACTTTCGATAATTCTTTGACTGACCATATGTTCATGGAGTTATCCAACAACCCACTTGCCCTAAACCTACAAACTGCTAGGGTTTGTATCAAATCAAATCCATCATAGCTTGAGATCATTGACTAACAAATGTAGGATGACCAATAAAATAATTCTTGTAAAATGGTATAATAATGATGTTGCTGCTGTTTGTTGCGTTAATAGTTGTACAAAGGTGGAACCCCGCCTATACTATTGGTCAATGAATTCAAAAAGAAAGAAAAACAAAAGTGATCTGTTATTGGTTGGTTGAAGCATTGTGGTAAACCAAAAAAGAAAATAAAGGAATATACGGCTTACAGTTTAATCTTACGAACCGGAAGAAGAAAGGGATAATGGTTAGGGTTTTGAGAGGGTGGCTTAGAGGAGGCGACTGAAAATAGCCACCTAGGGTCTGATGATCAGACTCGTTCTGATACCATGTTAAATCTCAAAGGTATAATTTTATTATTAACCATTATTTATATTGGTAAAACCCTTGATGCCTCAACCTTACAAATTGGGCTTGGACCTATTTATTCTAATACTTCCAACACACTCGAGTAGCCAAACCACAACCTGAAACACCCGACGATGAACCACGACTCAAATCTGTAACAACCCAAATATTACAACATGAACCATGTCTTGAACCACAAAAAGAAATACGACCATTCACCATCCACAGTGAACCCCAAGCCTCCAACATCTGTTGAGCCACGCCGCTCCAACACCAAACTAAATCTTGAACACCCTTATTTTCAGTGAAGTTTAAATTAAGATAAAATGATTGTGTTGTATTAGTCTATGATAAAATACACATACGTTATGAAAATTTATTTGTCTGCGTGTCAATGTGGATCTTCTATTTCAATATCAAAGATTACATGAATTGATACTCTGAACAACTATTATTATTATTATTTTATTGTTATTATTATTATTACCTGTTATTATTTTATAGTATATTTTAGTGTTTACTTATTTGAATTACAAAGTCACAAAACATCCAAGACACATTAGTCAAAACATCTAGCTCTTTTATATATAAATTATTTTTAAGCGTAGTGGAATAAATGAAATGTTTGGGCTGAGCGTGACTACTAACGTAGAACAGCAACCACTTCGGTTCTCCAATGATTTCTTTGGAAAAAAAGCAAAAATATATAAATGACCTAATTTTTAATTAACATTACTTAAAGACTAAGAAAGAATACGCGTGAATAAACCCATGAACAAATGCTTACATAATAACTCTATATATTACGGAGTAATAGTTGTTGCACTTTCTTGAATAACTCCTTCTTGGACACATATGAAATTTGTAATTGCTACTCACATACCATACTTCATTCCAAGTTTTGTCATTTGATCCTTCAACAATATAATCTGCAATTACATGTATTTTCTCTAGATAATTGGCTTCTTCTGCTTCAATTTGGTTTGTTGTTTATGTTTCTTGTTGCAATTCAATCACAGCAATCCTCTTTCTATTTTGACATGCCCAAAAAGCATGTTCTCTTTCTCTACAAATATAACACCTGGCCTTTCTTTCTTTCTTGGTACTTACAACAATCTCCTTCCCATGATCTTTGGATTTCTCTGCCATCTTAAAAGCATCAAAGGCTTCATTCTCCATTACTTTCTTTACCAGCATCTCTTTCCCTTTTGGTGAATCGTTGCACAGGTCTTGGCACAAGATTGACAAGAATTTAATTCATTATTATTACTAACAACATAAGATGTTACATTGTTATTTTGACATGCTTTACAACAGTACATGTACATCGTTTATATAATGGTTCGACTGAACCATTGTATCCCTTTGTGAAAGGGTATAACTTCCTGTAACTACTTAATAACTACCATAACTACAATAAATACCATTAACTAACTATAACCGCTATTCGGTCATCTAACAAACAATTCCAGCCATTTGGCTTTCGTTTATTATACTAACAAGACTTATGCAATTAAAAGTGAAACAATAGTTTAATACTCATTTGACCACCAAAATTTATTAGTTACGAGAATTATTAATTAATATATTTCAGTTTATCCATAAAATGAATGAATCGTGATATGCAAAAAATATTAATTTATCGAGTTTATTAATAAATAGAGTTGCTACTTTAAAAAATCTGCTATGATATGATAAAAATAAATCTTATAAAGCCACGATGAACTTGAGGGTTCATGTTTACATGTCTCGGATGCCTTGATGAGTGGCTAGAGCTAAATCTCACCATATATGAGCCGAATAAACATGATTATATAGAGGCTTTGTCTTGGTGGAAAAAAAAACTTCACCAAGAGAAAACGTGAAGAAAGATTTGAACTTGAAGCAACACTGCAGAACAAAATTGGAGGACTATGTTTGACGACAAAACGTAAATCTTCATGATAATATTTTACCCATGAGAATATATATAGCCATGGGCTTTGTTTTCTCATTCAAGTTCTTGAATGAACTCCTCAAAATGAGTAAAGTCATTTCTAAATCTTTTTGAAAGGGAGGAACACAAGGTACACCATTAAGTAGAGGGAATGAATAAACACTCTAAATAGCTATATAACTTTTTGGATTATATAACTCCTAGCAACTAATTTTGATTGTGCGGTGCGTTCAATGTGATCACACTAATCAATTTTGTCCCCGAGATTCAATGTTGGACGTTAAATTGGTTGTCATTTTACATGCAATCCAATACATATTTAACAACACAAGTCATGTACATTCAAAAACTTCAAATTTACCGGTATATTCATATGTATATCAAACCATTCAACCCGTACATATTCAAACCAAATGTCGAACCACTCACTAAACATATACATTCATACCAAGTGTCAACATACACCTGTTCATTTATATTCAAAATTTGTATTCAGAGTTCAGACATATAAATTCAACCTAAATGGTATATTTTAAACATCATTCTTTTAATTTGTTTGGTATGTTGTTTACTTTTAGACCTAAATCCTGTAAAAAATAAAAAATAAAATAAAATAAATAAATAAATAAAATAAAATCTCTTTGTTTTTTCACATTAAAACCATTTCATATTAATGTCTAAGATTTGAACTTAGAAATTTCGATTATCATGCTAATCCCTTGTGTTTGGAGAATGTTTGGTAAGAAGATCTTCCAAAAGCTTATCATCCAAATACTCCAATTCGATCACTGGTTCTGTTTCTGCTCTTCCATTGTTCTCCCTCGAAGACATTACCATAGAAGAACTCCAAGACAAAGATGAGGAAGAACTCCACGACGAAGATGGCATTGATGTACTCGAGTGTGTACCCAATGGCAACTCCGTCGTTGTAGGTGAGCTATTATTTCGGTAATGACCATCATTAGGAAAGTTAAGGATAGCTTGATGACCCCTTAATGCATAGGCAGCTCTATCATAAGCCCTAGCAGCTTCCTCAGCCGTATCAAATGTCCCGAGCCATGACCTAGCACCATTTCTTGTCGGATCACGTATCTCAGCTGCATACCTGCCCCACGGACGACGCCGGATTCCTCGGTACTTGTTTTCTCTTCTTCCACGGTCACTACTCGAACCCGCACCTTCTTGATTTGCATCCATTGGTGTAGACTTGCATACACTAGAGTTACGTTTTTTTTTCTTTTCTTTTTAGACTGTGAATGTGATTGTATAAATACGTATAGGATTATCCGACAAAGAACATAGTTGATAATTATGGGTCGTATCTGGTGGGTTGAATTCAATTCAAACGTTTGACAGCAACCCGGCCGCCATTTCTGTGAAGCTTCGTGAAAACAACATGAGACAAACATATGCAACTTGCTTTTGCACGAGGGAATACCTTAGAATAATCTAAAAAATATGTAAAGACAAATTAATAAGTATACAAAGGATTAATTTTATATACCACCCAACTTTCATGATTAATTCTATATATACTTAAAGCGCAAGTGTTTAATGCATAATATATAAAGTTTTTTATGCATGTTTGGGTATTATATAAAATTTTCAATTAAAAAGAGGGGACGTGAAATTGACCCATATATGAATGTTAACTGTTAAGGCTAGTTAAGTATGTCAAATATTATTTTTTTAATGTTAATTCCGTCATTAACCAGCATTAACATTCGACATGATATGTATTTCGGAAATATGATTAAAGAAAATATGGATAAACCACTATCTAGATTCTAACTCTAGTAAAGCCCGACTATTTTATTCCCGCCATTTAGAATTATACAAGTTGAATATATATTTGTTATATGTAGACTTGTAGAGTATAACGAGTTTGGTATCCGCGCGTTGCTGCGGAATTCTTTTGTTGCCGTTAGCTACTTAACGTGAAGTTAGTTACCTAAGACTGATTTTGCAATTGATGTATAACATGAAGGACCATTTATGTAAATTATTTGAGGACTAAATTTGCAATGAACCACTGAGATGAAGGACAAAGTGCGTACAATTTTTTTTTAAATGTTAAAGATAACTGTCGTTAGTTAACAGCCGTTAAATAACTAACGACCGTAAATACTAAAAAAAAATAAAAATAAAATAAAATAAACTACTGTAGCAAGCACTGTAGCAAGCACAGTGCTTCTACAGTAACCTTTTACTTTTTAGTATATATATAATGACCGCAATTGCTAATCCACTAAGAGCACCGCGTGTCATGGCTTAAACCATAACACTTTTTGAGTGTTATGTGTCATGTCACATAACCATTTTCTCTTTTTGTTATTATTATTATTTTTTTCATTCACACTCAAGTTAAAACCTCTTCCTCATGGCTCTACCCAAAACTATCCTTTTATGACTCATCATATGTGAAAAAATAATATATTAGAAAGTCCTAATAATAAAATACTTTATATATAACAATATAAAATATATTAAAAGGACTTCCTTTGTTGCTTCCTTTTTCATACTTGCAAGAAAATAAAAACTCAAACTCACACGCGCATATATAATAATCAAACAAATACCCATTCTAACTTTAAAAATGCAAACCAAATCGTTAGCACATATATAAAAATCAAAATACACATTTTAACTTTAAAAATGCAAACCAAACCATCTTTGGCTCAAGCCAAAGGCTTGACACCGTGAATGACGACAGGGACTTGGGGTACCATGTGTAGAAACTATAATAAGAGGTTGAATAGTTTCACTGTTATTAATCACGTTTTTATAAAATTGACTTTACAAATTGTGTTTGATAAAATGATTCGATTCGAAGCTTACATGAAATAAACACAACAATAGATATAAGCAATGATAAGTAAACAAGTAAAGATAAGGAAAGGAAAGATCAAACCCGCACACGAAGATTTATAGTGGTTTGGTCACGAAGCTCACTCCTTCGTCCCTACTCCACTCCTCGAGTCTCACACTCGAGAGTTTCACAAACACTATATCAACACGCTCCCTTATGGCGGAAAAAACCTTACATAAGCTTACACTAAGTTAACGAGACTAAGCGAAATGTCGAGTCCTAATCCTAGCTAGAACCAATCTACCAAAGCCCATGTGGCTTCACACCTCGTACCAACACGATGGCACGATACAACACAATACACAATATAAGACTTGCACTCAAGTCCTATTATATACACGAAACAATGAATGAAAATAATGATAGATCCGCAACAATGAGATGAGATGAGCAAAACTCTTCTTTAACACTTCGTTTCTTGATTACAACGAATGTTCTTCTCTTGCACTTAGAGGAATGATGAGTGTGATCACTTATAAACAACTAGAACTTGATAATGTGATCAAAGAGTGTTTTAGAAAGGATTTTGGAATACAGAAGGTTTTGGTGCATAAGAGGTGAAGTTTTCTTAAGCAAAAAAGTTATGTATTTATAGGCGTCAGGAGAGAGGCGACGGTCCCTTAAATGCTGGACACTCCCTTATCGATAAGGGACTGCCGCCCTATTTAAAGGACCGTCCGGACAAACGCTTCTCGTTTTGTCCTGACGTGGTGAAAAACTATCTGGTGAAGTTTTGTTATCGGTTTTGAGCGGGAAATATGGCTGTTATGGTTTTGAATGTTGAAAACATTTTCATAATAAAAGATTTCTTTAAATTATACAAAAATACTTTTGTAAAAATGTTTTGTGACATGAAAATGTAAAGTTTTTAAATCCTTTGATCACATACACAAGTTGGTAGAAGTTTGTACATACCTTAAGTGATGTTGATGACGAAAACGAGTTTTCTCGATTAAAAACTTGTTAGTCGTAGTTTTATGTAACGTGTGTTTGTATTTTGTGATTATCAAAACTAGTAGGGACTGATTAATGCAAATGAAGTTTTTGACATTACTTGTATTAACAATCTCCCCCTTTTTGATGATTACAAAATATAAACTCATTTTAGATAAAACTAGGCATTAATGAGTTTTAAAACGAGTCTCGTTTTGTTCTCCCCCTTTTTCTAGAGTCAAAAAGGCTTCGTAGAATCCACGGCATCATGATGACTCCCCCTAGCTTAGTGCTCCCCCTTGATGAGGACACTCGGGAATCGATCGATGGAATTAAGCTGAAATATGTTAGAGGAAACATGCAAGCAAACATAGAAATTCTGCAGAAAAGATAAGATAAGGCAAGATAGACATATACTGCAGACGGTCCCATAAATGGGTCGACGATCCTTTAAAGTTTGGGACCGCCACCTTGATAAGGGACCGCCGGCAGGAAGAGTTTCTGGATCAACATTTCAACAATTCATGCATAAACTAGATCACTCATTGAAAGACAAGAATAATGTCATTCATATGACATTTACAACATGAGTTTACAAGCATAATCCTAGTCTAATCTCCTAGGATATCTCATGTTAAATCCGGTTTTATTAATGATGATGCATGCTTCTCTAGAACTTGCGACCGCAAGGTGGAGAGGAGTTTTTGGGTAGCGGTTGTAGAAACTCGGATGACAAGAGGATGGAATCATGTAATCAAGATCATTATTCATCTTTTGAAAGTGGTTGTAATTGTAGATGCAACAAGCACAATAACCCCCATGGGCATCCACTTGGGCAAGAGTGGGATGAGAAATTGTTGGAGGATGAAGTTTTTGGGATAGGATGATATTGAGGAGGCTCAAATCACCAAGATTAGAGAATTCTTGAGCTTTGATGGAGTGTAGGGAGTTGACATTTGTCATTTGAGGTGGAAACAGAGGTAGTAATGAATGATCTTGAGGAGTCGGGTTTGTATACTCATTGTGAGTGGATGGTGGCCCATTTTGTAGTTGAGAGGCAAAGAAGGAGAATGATGTAGATGATGCCTCATTATGTGATGTGGGATTGGAATTGACATGTTTATTGTGTGAGTTGTTTGAGTTATTCATGAAATTACCAAGGCTTTGTTTCTTCCTCCATATGGGTTTGACCGATATTCTTGGTTTTCTAGGGGATGACATTTTGTTGGATGACATTGTGAAGAGGAAAGGTTATGCCATGGCAATGGATGAAGGAGGTGGTGCTTTAAATAGAGGATGAACGTAGCAAGAATAGTAAAGCATGCATGCTTGGTTAGATTAGTTCAAAAGATGCTTAAGCAAATTAGGAATGTCCATAAGAACTAAGGGTAGGCTAGTCAAACATGCAGGGTTATAAAACAAATAACGACACACAAATAGGTGGACGGTCCTTCAAATAGGTGGATGGTCCCTTATCACTTAGGGGACCGTGGGTCGATAAAGGACCGACACCAAGAAGTTTGCCAGATTTCAGAAAAAATTTCTAGTGTGTGCCTATATGAAACATATGTGGAGATGCAATTATCTTGACCCTAAAAGAGAAGAAAAAAAAATCCAAAGAGATGACCCAAAGTCTCCTAATTTCAATTTTGCTCATTTTTCCATGTCGGATAACATAGTTGTTACATGATCCGATAGAGGAATTGAGCGCATCGTGCATGCATGGAAAAAAACGTTTTTGAATTGTATTAACAATGCAAGAAAAATTGATGTTTCCTATTCGTGGGAAGATTTTGAACACATGAATTGGGGTTTTTATGCACAAAATCAAGTTCTCTTATTATCATGCAATAATGGTTGTTAATAAAATTAAATAGTTACTTCCCCAATTTCTAATTTTTGTGCGCAAGAGAATCCTAGACTCAGATTAGAAGGGATTCATTAAATATGAAATCTAAGGAGATATGTGTTCCATCATTCCTAATCCTAATCGAAGATAATAGAATGGTTCACGCTTAAGTGGTTTAGTAAGAATATCAGCTATGTTTTTCTCCGTTGGCACTTTTTCAATAGATATGTTACCCTTTTGCACATTATCCCTAAGAAAATGGTGACGAATCTCTATGTGTTTGGTACGAGAGTGTTGCACGGGTTTTTACTTAAATCTATTGCTCCTTTATTATCACACATGATTGGAATGTTATCAAGTGTAATACCATAGTCTACGAGAGCTTGTTTCATCCATAGTGCTTGTTGACATGCCTTTTCGGTGCTTACATATTCGGCTTCGGTTGTGGAGACAGCTAGTGCCGTTTGTTTCTTGGAGAACCAAGAAGTTAAGCAACAACCCATGAAGGTACAAATGTCACTAGTACTTTTTCTATCCACATAATCTCCCGAATGATTAGAGTCGGCGTAAACTATAGTTTCTATGCCGGTCCCCTTAGGATACTATAATCCTAAGTGCATAGTGCCTTTAATGTATCGGAAGGTACATTTAACCGCTTCTAAGTGAGAAGATTTGGGATCTTCTTGAAAGCGAGCACAAAGGCAGACACTAAACATGATATCGGGCCTACTTGCCGTTAGGTACAATAAACTTCCTATCATACCTCTATACTTAGTACTATCTATGGATTCACCCTCTTCATCCTTGATGAGCTTTGTGTCTGTAGCCATTTGGGTTTTCATAGGTTTAGTATCTTCTAGTCAAAATTTCTTAAGCATTTCCTTAATATATTTGGAATATTCCATCATCTAATTGTTTTATTTGTCGTCCAAGGAAGAAGTTAAGCTCGCCCATCATACTCATTTCAAACTCGTCATGCATGATTCTTGAGAATTCATCACACATGTCTTGACAGGTTGAATCAAATATAATGTCATCAACATATATTTGGACGATTATGATGTTTGAATCTTCCTTCTTGGTGAAAAGAGTGTTACCTACCATTCCCATCGAGTATTCATGCTTAAGAAGGAAAGCTTTCAACCTATCATACCAAACCTTAGGGGCTTGCTTTAAACCATATAAAGCTTTCTTTAGTTTATAAACATGCTCGGGGTACTCAAAGTCAATGAATCCTCGAGGTTGTGCTACATATACCTTCTCATTGATGAGACCGTTTAGGAATGCACTTTTCACATCCATTTGAAACAACTTAAAATCTAATGCACATGCATATGCGAGTAATATCCTAATGGACTCAAGTCTAGCTACGGGTGCATAGGTTTCATCATAATCAATTCCCTCTTGTTGATTATAGCCTTGTGCGACTAACCTAGCTTTGTTCCTAGATACAATACCATTTTCATCTAGTTTGTTTCTAAATACCCACTTAGTCCCTATTATTGTGACATTCTTAGGTCTTGGTACTAACATCCAAACATCATTAGACTTAAATTGGTTTAATTCTTCTTGCATTTCGATGATCCAACTTTCATCCTTCAATGCTTCATTGTAGGACCATAGATCTAGCTTTATCACTTAAGAATATGATGTTAGAGAGAGATGGAGGAGCTAGAGAGAGAAAGTAGAGAGAGAGAGAGAGGTGGAGAGCACTATGTGAAATAAAACCTTGAATAAGCATGAACTCCCACCCTTCCTAACAAGCTTAGGAGGGGTATTTATACTTTTACATAAGCCACCATGGGCTTTCTCATGGGCCATCTTTTGGGCCAAGCCATTAAGGCTTTTACTTAAACTTAATGAACTAGCATTTTACTAACTATTACATGAATATATTTAACTAACTATTTGACTCAATAATGATCGTCACTTTTAATCCTAACAATCTCCCCCTAAGGGACGATCATTGAGATCTCACTTTGATTTCATAAATGATCAACACTTCTAATGCTAACAATCTCCCCCTAAGGGTGATCATTGAGATCTCTCTTTTGTGACTTTGATCTTTGATCTTTGAAGCTTGTTCTCTTGAACTTTGAGTCCTTGTGTAATAGTTTTGCTAGTTCCTTTGTTCCAATCATGCTTTGTGATCTTTCTTGCCTTTGATCAACATCTTTACTATGTTGTCTTTACGTCTTTTCCAACATGCTCATACTTTGTTTGACTTTGAATCTTTGTAAAGTTCTCTTCTCTTTGACTTTAATCTTTGTTTCTTTAGTTTGAAGATTCTTTGACTTTGACTTAGAAACATTCTGAACTTTGCTTTGCTTAGACCTTTGAAGAGAGCTTTGCAGGGTATGAGCATGTGGATCTTCTCCAAGGAACATTCATGAGTACCTGCATAAAACAGTTAGCAATAAAGTATCCGGTACTTACAGGTTCAGAATTAGAGATCGTCAACAGCATAGTGTGAAGACTCCTTCTAACCCTTACCAAGGCCGTTCCTGAATCAGATACCCCTGAAAGGGCTTACTAGATCCACTGAAGTACATCAATGATTCAGGTGAGTTGCTGGAGATCACCCCACAACTGTAGGTCGTTTTGGAACATAGTAACCATCATGAAAGATAAGGCAAGATCTATAGATCTCATAAAGACTCTTACAACTTGTGTCCTTTTTGGCAAACACAAGTGTATTCATAGGAAGTGTATCCTAAGATATTTTTTAATGAATCTCATGGCTCTTGACTCGATAAGTGAATAATTTTGTTTTCCTATGCGGAGACTAGGGAGGGGTCTCCTGCTTCAATATCAACCATCTCTAAGAGATAAGTCGATAGATTACACTGGTTCCCCGTGAGAATGAAACAAGCTCTTCTAAGAGAACTTGAGTGGCTAGAAGGTTAAGTGCAGTGCGTCACTGGGTCCATGACGTCTTTATCTTCAATACCGGTGTCACCTTGGTAACAACCAGTAGCATATGAATTGAACCCGGTTTCTGCCCTAAGGTTGAACATTTGGGGGGCTATTTCTTTTCACCCTTTCATTTGCTTTTCTTTTTAATTCTTCAACCCCTTCTTTCTCCTTTCATTCTTTTCTCCTTTTTTCAAATCATACCTAAGGACTTCTAATTCTAATCTATTGGATTTATCCTTGGGTAGATCCCTCCGGCTCTGGCGGATCATAGGACGGTTTTTCCTAACCTTAGTCACCTTATAACTTCATGACTATCCTATTGTTGCCATCAAACCATTTGTGAAAATCTCTCAAAGTGTTTATGATAATAAAACATACTTTTTTAACACTTTGAGAGTTTTGCATTTCATTTGAAGGACTCCCCCTTCACATGTGCTCATGGAATTTTAAGAAATTTGCACATGCGTGAGGAGTTTGCACTTTTTAATAGATTCACTTTCAATGAACACAACCGATTCGAGGCACGCTTACATCACTAGTTAGACTAGCTTGAAGTTATTACCCGACCTGGTCAAGTCCACAGAAAGTTTCTCGAAACGGTACATCTCTACTCAAACAAATCCTTTTCGAGACACGCTTACGTGGCTAGTTAAAGAGTTCCATTGTCAGCTTTTAGGTGACAACAAGCTCTAGTAACTAACTTGATGTTATTACCCGTCGAGGATAAGTCTTTTCGATTACTAACAATTTTTGTTTCGTCAATTCTTGGGTTAATTCTGAGTCGAGCTCGCACGAGATTCAGCCACAATCTTAAACACATTGATCACATTTTAATCATGTCTTCTCCCCCTCAAAAATAGCATATCCATGGTATTTTTGATACCAATTGATTAAAACTTTCTTTTTGGATAACTTATGGGAGAAATAGATGTTTGTAAATTCCGTATTTGATTCCTTTAAGCATGATCTTTTTGGAACAAGTTTATATTACTCCCCCTCAAAAATAGAACATTTTGATTAAATTTAAGCTTTTAAGGATTTGAGGGAGTAATATCTTGAGCTAAAAAGTTTTGATAACCTTTTGAAACAATTTTCAAAATTTTGCTCAGAAAATTAAGAAGACTTTGATAAGCTTTTTGGAGAGAAGTCTTCTTATCTTTTAGGATTATCGCACAGAAATGTACAGCAGGGTCCTTTCTTTGAAAATCACGGGTTATACACTGATATGTGTGCATAAGCCATAATGTTTTTAGGATAAGTGCTCAAAAATTATTTAAAACCTTTGTTTTGATTTAAGCATTTTCCTTTCTTTGAAGAACGAGTCCTTAGCTGAAATACTAAGAAGTCATGATGTTGAAGTCCGAGTCCTTAGCAGAAGTACTAAGAAGTCATTATGTTTTTGGATTAGACAACAACTTTTGGAACCCATTTAAGCACGGCGCCAATGGGTTTACCATATTTTGAAATCCATTTGAAAGTTGTGTCAATCCGAGACAAAGAAGTTGAATTCCAACGAGGACTGAAAACCGGTGTTTCATTTTGAAGTAAAGCTCGTGGAATCAACGGTGATTTAAAACTCTTTTTCTTTTGAAACTTGTTTGAGAAACTCGGTGTTTCTCTTGGAGTTTTAATACTTGAAGAAGAAGTTTTCCATCCATTGTTGAAACTCGGTGTTTCATTTCGAAAATTCGTTTTTGAGATGAATGGAAACCTTCCAGAATTAGGATTTTTCAAAGCATAGCCATTCTTTTGTTGTAGCGGAAGCATTTCAGAGTATGAATATTTCAAATGTTTTGAACGGCTTTGCTTTGGTTTCCACACTGGCTTTACCGGAGTAAAACGAGAGTATGGAGTTCGAAAACCTTGATTCTTTTCTTTATGAGCACTTGCATGTGAAACCTTTTGAGGAGTAAATGTTTCAGAAAAATTTGGTCTCTTTGAAAATTTCCTTCCTTTTTGCAAAGAATAGGTGGTAAATTGAGAAACCCTTTTTGAAAATGGTTTTGAGGATTCACCCGTGTAAACCGTTTCTGAAACACTTACTTGTGGTTTAGACTCGTTTGAAACTTGAGATTTTCCTTTTGACCGGCTAAGAACATCAAACTTTGCTTTTAAGGCATTGTATGACGTTCTCAAATCATTGTATTCTTTTTGAAGAGAAAGATGATCTGATGATGCCAGTTTTTCTTGCAAAGAAGCATTTTGATTTTCAAGACGTGCAAAATATTTTTCATATTTGTCTGTTTCGATTGAAAAATCATTTTTGGCATCACCAAAATCCTTGGTTTGTTGTGCAATTATTTTGTCCAATTCAACAATTTTCTTTTGAAGCACAGATTTTTCTTTTTCAAAAACATGATTTTGTGTGATCTGAGAGTCAGATTTGTTTGAAGTTTGATTTTGAACTCTTGATCGCTTGATTGAATCAAACAAGTTTTTGTAAGTCTGTTTCAAATGCTCATTTTCTTTTTGTAATGATGCCACAGCATGTTCCAATTCAAGATTTTTTGTATCAAGTTCGTCTAAATCAAACTTGATATTGGTATCATCACAATATTCTTCAAAAATCTTTTCTTTTTCTTTAAGCACTGATGTCAAAGCGTTTTCAGAAGACATTTTCTCATTCTAATCTTGCAGTTTTAGTTGGAAAGAGATACTTTGTGCTTCGAGTTTTGCAAGATGTTTCTCAAACTGAGCAGTTCTTTTTGACAGTTCTTCTTTGACATCAGTTGCTTCTTTTGAAAGCTCGGTGATTTTCTTTTTGAGACAAAGATTTTCAGATTTCAGAGAAGATGTTTGTTCAAAATTCTCGTTCACTTTCTCATGGCTAACAGATGCTGACTTGAACGACTCTATTTGATTTGTGAAAAATTCTTTTTGAATGTCTAGAATTAAGCATTTTTCATCAAATTCGTCTTCCAGAGAGTGAACGTACTTTAGATCTTCTCTCATTTCAGTTACAAGATATTTTTCAGAGTACTCAAAACATAAGTTGATATCTTTCACACGAGGTTCAATCTCATCTTTCAAAATCTTTTTGACTTCTAACTTAAGGCGTACATCTGATGAAAGAGGATTAGAGAAAACGTTGTTTGTGATGTTTTCTTGCTTAAACCAAATGACCTTTAACGTTTGCTCAATGTGATGTTTAAGATTACAAAATTGTTTTCTTGCTCTATTTTGCCATAACTTAGCATTATAGGTAGCAAGTTGAGCTTCTTTGAAAAATCTTTTCACATTTGTGTCTTTTCTTTTGAAAGGTTCTTTTGGTATATCTGTCAATTGTAGACAACCATACACAAAGCCGTGGTATGAGAGTGGGTTTTTTTTTTTTTGTTTTACTTTCAAACGTTTTTCCTCTTCAGATTTTAAAATATCCGGAGACTCAAACAAAAGATCATCTGACATTTCTTTTCCCATATCATTAGCGTTATACAAAATAGGTGTCAACTTTTGAACTTTGTTTAAAAAACAAGGTTTTTCATTTTCCACATTATCATTATTCACAAAACCAATCCCAGATATTTGTTTCTCAACCTCCTCATCTTTAGTAGGCAGCATGTTGATAGTCTGAGAAGTCTGTCCCAATTTTCGAAGTTTGTTTTCAAGATCGTTTGTTCGTTTCAAAAACTCTTGGTTTTCATTCTCAAGTTTTGTGTTTACAATCTCAAAATTTGATGTGGTTTTCTGAAGCTTTGAATTTTCACTTTTTAAATCATTGTTCTCTTTTAGAAGCGCTTGAACCTTTCTGTTGTTAACAACCATTTGAGTATCCAGATTTTGAATGGAACGTTTTTCACGAAGAACAACTTCTCTATAACCAACTTCAAGTTTTTCATTTCTTTTTAAAAGTGGTTTGACAGACTCTCCATACATTTCAAACTTTTGAGCGTGAGATTTAAGGTTTGAGATTTCAATTTCAAGTTTAGCATTTCTTGTTGTTGCATTTTATAAACGTTTTTCCATTTCCTTAAATCTCTCAATCTCTTTGTACAAAAAGACATTCGTTTGCTTAGCTTCACGATTGTCGTTTTTGCACTTGTCAAGTTCATGTTTGAAATTATTGATTAATGAAGCAAAGAAGGCACGATCTTGTTCATAAGAAGATCCATCCTGGGCAGGCTCACCTCTATTAGGATCCCTATCTGGAGTAGCAAAAGTGATATTACTATCATTTTGTTCCACCACACATGTGTCACTAATAGACTCAGGATGCGCAGGATGTGTCTAATCATGAGCAAACACATTATCAAAGATATTACCATTATCATGAGCATGTGAATGTTTTACCGTAGCCAATATCTCTGTGTATGATGAAGTTCTGATATGATCATCCTCGGTATCCCAAACAGCTTCATTCCTTTGTGTACCATCAGCATCCGAATCATAGTTGGGACTGCTGCTTTCAACCTGCTGTTCTGAAGATGAATCACTTCCCGTGAAAACCAAACTATCATCTGATGCATCACCCTCATTGACCGTTTCCTTTTTTGCTTGAAAATCTTTCTCTGTCTCCTTTTCAATCACCTCTGTTTCCTTTAACTGCATCTCTCTTTCAATTTGCTCTCTTTCTTTTAACTGCATATCTTTGTCAATCTGCTCTCTTTCCCGTTTCAGCTTCTCAATTTCATTTAACTCAGCTTCCTCAGCATCAAGTATCTTTTCGAGTTCCCCCATGTCATTTATGCATTTAGTTCTGAAGGTCAAATAGCCTACCCAAAATTGTTGGTAAAATGCATCAATAAACTCTGACTGGTTCATTATCCAAGGGTTAAAGATACGCTGAAATTGAGTTTGGATCACTTTAAAAGCTTCCTTGCAGTTACTCATATCAAGTTCTTTTTCATTAAGTAGCATCTCAAGTTGATTCAGGCTTTTGTTGAGTTTCTCTTTGAAATAATGAAATCGGTCTCTGACGTAGTATTCAAATGCTTGTTCGAACCTTGAATCATAACCATAAATATTGATGACCTTCACTACATATGACTTGAACACTGTAAACACTTTCTTTGAATCTCTCTCTTGGATTTGCATTTTCATTTCCATTGTGTAATGATGTATGATAAAGTTGATCTTAGGATCTTTTAAGATAACGAAGGTTGTTGTTTGAAGATTAGGTGTTTTTGGCGAAGTTTGAAAAGCGTATATGGTAAATTCTAGTGATTTCGAATTTTCCTCCAAAAATATTTTTGAAAATTTTCTCTCCCAAAATTTGAAAATCACTATGAAAGGCACTTCTAAGGATACCAGAAAATTTTGAGTTATGAAAATTTTTACATCAAAATTTACCGAAAAAATTTGAATTTTCGGCCGAAATTTTCAACATTATACCAAACTTTGAATCTCGCGTAAATATTGAACGTTTAATCTCCTGTAAAAAATAATTTTTACTCAAAATTTCCCGCCAAAACTCGGTAATGCCCCTAACTCGATAATCTCCTAACTCGGTAAATCCCCTAACTCGGTAACCTCAGAAAAATTTGGCAGAGTTTCGTCTAGATTAGTCCAAAAGAAATCCTTACTCGATAAACGATAAGGTTAGACCAGCCTAACTCGGCAAACATATGAAGCATACGCAAAACATGACCAAACTCAGTATGAACCCAAACTCGGTATCAACCCAAACTCAACCCTAACTCGAAAAACATCAACCCTAACTCGGTATCAACCCAAACTCGGCAAAAACAAATCCAAACTCGGTATCAGTTCTCAAACTCGATAGCCTCTGAAACTCAGGATCCTAACTCGATAAACAAACATGCTAACTCGATAAGAAATGGATCCTAACTCGATAAAAGACATGCAAACTCGATAAAAAAAAATGGATCCAAACTCGATAGAAAAATTTCCTAACTCGAAAATTTTTCTAACTCGACACAAATTGCGATGAACGCATGCAACAAGGTTGCTTGGTTGTTCATGTGTATATCTTCAGACAGAAAAAAAAAAAAAATAAATGAATAATGATCTTTAATTTGAATAAACCTTCTTGGTTATATTAAAGTTGATGTTGTATTAAGTAAATAGGGTTAATTTTATATATGAAAATTATGTTCAAATATAGCAATTAAACAAAAAGGTTTTTTTTTTTTCCTTTTTTATTATTATTATTTTCTTTTAATTACAGTTAACTTGTGCCTGGTGATCACTTGTTAACAAAACCCATGTTTACATTTTACTTAATTTAAGCAACTTACCCCTTATAGCAACTTACACATATGAACAATTGTATTCTACTATCTATACTACTTATAATAGAGGAAAGACTCTCTCTTCAAAAAAAATTAGATGTACACAAAATGATGCATGGTTTACAACACTTTAAAGCAAGCAATTTTCATAATTATAACAACCAAAGCATTGTGTACAAGAAAAACTAGCATGAATCGAAATTCAGACCACTTTCCGTAAAATTCTACACTAATAGCATTAAAAATACCCCTACACCCAATATTACAATTATTTAAACACAATGTACAACCCTCATTCTACATTAATAGCATTAACAGTACCAGATCCAATTTTTCACCCAAAAACACGATTTTTTCCACCCAAAAACAATCTAGAACAACCTAAAATTATCCCTTGGCTCTTGATACCACTTGTAGGACCATAGATCTAGCTTTATCACTTAAGAATATGATGTTAGAGAGAGATGGAGGAGCTAGAGAGAGAGAGGTGGAGAGCACTATGTGAAATAAAACCTTGAATAAGCATGAACTCCCACCCTTCCTAACAAGCTTAGGAGGGGCATTTATACTTTTACATAAGCCGCCATGGGCTTTCTCATGGGCCATATTTTGGGCCAAGCCATTAAGGCTTTTACTTAAACTTAATGAACTAGCATTTTACTAACTATTACATGAATATATTTAACTAACTATTTGACTCAATAATGATCGTCACTTTTAATCCTAACATTCATTGACATTTTTAGGTTCAATGATTGAAACAAAACAAAAGAAGTTGCTTTTGTTTTGAACTTTCGATCTAAGGTTTCTTTGGTTTAGGCTTCCTATGACATTATCTAAAGAGTGGCTTTTAGATTCTTTAATATTTGAGGTTTCACCTATTTCGATGGTTTCTTAAGATATGTCTATGTTTTTCATGTTTTCAACTATGGCGTTTTCTTCATCCAAATCATCATCTACCAAAGGTGAAGTTTTAGATGGAAGGGGACTCTCATCGAATGTCACGTTGAGTGATTCTTCGACGACCATTGTTTCCTTGTTTAAGATAATATAGGCTTTACTAGTTTGAGAGTAACCTAGAAATACACCTTCGTAAGACATTGGGTCGAACTTGGTGAGATAATCTTTGGTGTTTAGAATATAGCATTTTCAACCAAACACTCTAAAGTAATCTAGAGAAGGTTTCCTACCTTTCAAAATTTCATAAGGGGTTTTTCCTATGATTTGTCTAATTAAAATTCTATTAAGGATGTAGGTGGATGTATCTACGGCATTACACCAAAACTTTTTGGGAATCGATTTCTCATTAAGCATGGTTCTACTCATTTCTTGTAGGGTTCTATTTTTCCTTTCGACTACCCCATTTGATTGTGGAGTTCGTGGAGCTGAGAAATTGTGAGTAATACCATTAACATCACAATAAGCTCCGAATGGAACTTCATTGTCAAATTCTCTACCATGGTCCGTCCTAATGGAAACTATGTTGCATCCTAATTGATTTTGATTTTTCTTACTAAATATTTTGAATTGATCAAAAGTTTCAGTCTTGTTTTTAAGAAACCTAGTCCAAGTGTACCTAGAGTAATCGTCTACGATAACTAAGGTTTAGAGATTTCCTCCATAACTCCGTATGGCGGAAGGACCGAAGAGATCCATGTGAAGAAGCTCTAGACATCTAGATGTTAAGATCATGTTCTTAGGTTTATGACTGGAGTGAGCTTGTTTTCCAACCTTGCAAGCATCACAAAAATGTTGATCGAACCTAAGTTTGGGAAGGTTTCTAACTAAATCCTTAGAAGACAATGATTGTAATAGACGCATGTTGGCTTGTCCTAATCTTCTATGCCATAAAGTAGAGTTATCATTAACCATAGCTAAGCATATGTTCTCACTAGGTTTGTTACTAATTTAGTAATTTTCATGACGTATAGGTTACCTTTTCTAATTCCTTTTGCAATAACTTTTTCATTCTTAATTATCTCACTATCGTCTTTGGAAAAGATTACCTTGCAACCATTATCATAGATTTGACTAATACTAAGTAAATTAAAACCTAGGTTATCCACATGTTCTACATTAGTAATAGTAAGAGAGTTATGAGTGATCGTACCTTTTCCAATGATATTACCCTTGAGCTTACTACCAAATGTAACATTACCTCCAGTACTTGCATTGTATGATGAGAATAGCTTGCGATTACCCGTCATGTGATTTGTGCATCCACTATCCTTGAACCATTCGTCGGGCTCCAGGTCAATTCCCAAGCATATCTCTTTTGAAGATCCGGCCATGAGACAAGTTTCATTCTTATCATCTTCTTCACCATCACTCCAAGCACCGCTAACATATGACCTTTGGTTTTTGTCCATTGTTTGGTGTGGACAATCTCCAACTAAGTGTCTTGTATCACCACATCCAAAACATCTTTTCTCACCCTTGATGTATCTATCTTTACGAGCTTTTTGAGGAGCTTTCTTTTCCTCTCGTGGTTGTCTTACAAATCTTCCTCTTCGCTTAATTTTTTTTTTTTTTTGAAATCTCTAACCGCCAATGCATACTCTTCGTCATTACTTTCCGAGCTTGAGTCTTCATCATCACTTGATTCCTTTTTAGCTTTTAATGCAATTGATTTTCTTTCCACCTTGCTATTGACAATATCGAAATCATTTTTCTTTATATACCAAAAATGTTTTATAAAAGATATAAAATATTTTTAACATTTTATAAATATTGTAGTGACTAAATAAAAGTTCCTTTGATCATAAAATGCATTAGGCATTTGTTTATTCATACCTTAAGTGATTGTTGAAGCATACTCGAGACGTTGAGATGTCGAGAGATGTTGACATATGAATGCATAGATGATTTGTGATCACAAGTAACTTAAGCACTTTACGTTATGTGTTGTAACTTACATCTTTGTCACCATCAAAACATGAAGAGGATGTTTAGATTAAATATCGTAATATTTATGCCAATAGATTTTTATATGGTATTAGAGCTCTAGTTTAGAACTCTTAATTAGGACTTGGTAATATTTAGGGTTTTTATGATTCAGCGTTAGATCATGTTATTAGTAGGTTGATTCAACAGGGTTTTTGTTTTGATGGATAATCGTCTCGATTATTTTTTAGTATTCTGATCTTAAAACCCTAATAGATTAAAAGGTAGATCTAGTGATTTAGTTCAATTATAGGTGTTCTTGAAAACCTTAATTCCAGAATTTGGGTTAATTTAAACTTTAAGGTTTCGTTCTTGAAAACCTTAATTCCAGAATTTGGGGGTTTTTTATGTTTTTGTGATATTATTGGTTAACTGGGCTCATGTATAATTGTTGGTTTTGTGCGCAAAGTATTAGCAACAACTTATATTTCAATAAGTTACGAGACCATAGGGTCACAAACAAATAACAATGTTAAGAGGAAATGAAATGGGCTAATTACAAAATAGAATCAATTAGCAATTGGACTTAATTAACATAATTAGTAATTAAACATTGGGCTAAATAGTTTATATTTCATATTTTGTAATATATGAAAATACTTAAGAATGAATAAACAATTATTCTTTTTCTTTTTCTGAGTGATTCACTTTCTTGTTAAATAACATTTAAGTATGATAAGTTTAGGAACAAAGAAACAAACCTTTTATTTGTTTGAAATAGTTATATTCCCTTTTAATTGAATAAGAGAACTATAAATACAATTAGGTTTTAACCTAATTGTAAAGTTTCCACAAAAAAGACCCGAATTTTCTCATCCCCTCCTCCCTTTTGTCTTCTAGCAAACGCACATATGAACACACACGTTTGTTTTTTGTGTTACTTATTTGATCATAACTTGCTCATAGTGTGTTGTGTAATTAACCCTAGCAAGTGAGGAAGTCGTTTTGAGTGTTAATATGGACTAACTATAGAAAAGACCATACTATTCATCTTGGTTTTTTATGTTGTTCAAGATCTAATATTGTTCGTGTTTGCTGGTGTAGAGTTCTGGTGGTTACCTGCATGACTGATTAAACCTGCAGCAGTGGAAGTAAACACATAATGGCCATGTAGCCAAAACATCCTAAACATTGATATAACATAAACCTAAACATGTATAAAGGGTGTTTATAGACGACTTACTTGTTTCATGTCTATGTGTAAACTTCGGAATCAATCACGCGCGCAGGTTCACCTTCTTTATTCTTGGATTGATCAGTTAGGGTACTCAGTAAGAAAATTAAAACTTGGATCGCGTCAGGTATCCATCAATATTGCACGGGTAGAAAAAGGGCTTTGAACCTTCGCAAGTTATTGCACGAAACCGGGGTAAGTATCAATCGACTAGAAGTCGAATGATACAAGTCTATTGGATGGACTTGGTGAAGTCGACACAAGGGTATAACCCTTCTTGGTTGACCGGTCGAATAGAGTAGGAGAGTGGAGAGGCATTTTAGGATTTAGTTGTGAGTTATGAGCAAGGTTCTAAAAGGCGCGCCATGCCGGTGCTAAGGCTCCGCAAAAGCGCGAGGCGTAACCTCCACGCTATGCAATACACCAAGGCATAGCAGGTGATGAGACATGAAAAGGCGCAAGGAGTGACGCTTTTTTTTTTTTTAATTTAACTCAGATGAAAAAGGTTTTTTATTTTTTATTTTATTTTATTATTATTATTTTAAGAAATAAAAAAGATTACATGCAATGATAGTTTTCGACTTAATTTCTTGTGTATAAAACTTTTTTATAAACTCGATATATATGAAATATGATTAAATCTATAAATATTTAATTTTGTGCCACTTTAAATCAAGCCTTAGAAAACGCTTCGGCTTCGCCATGGCTGCTAAGGTGTGAGGCTTGGCTATGCCCCCGCGCCATGCCTCACGTTATTTATAACCTTGGTTATGAGGATCCTAAAATTCCTTTCGTATTTATAAGATACAAGGGAATATTCTAGAATCCTAATATTTTTACAAAAGGTATTATAGTTTGACAAGAAGTCAAACTAAACCCCTCCTTCCTAGGGTTGGTATCGGCGGGTTTGGGTTTTGTCGTTTATTACCCTTTAATATTTATCTCAATTAAATATTATAATTTGGGTAATTATCGTATAACCCTTTAATGAAAATAATCCCATATGTACATTTCCTCACTACTCTCATTTCATTTCTAGATTCATTTCTTATTTCCTCTTGTATGTTATGTTTTGTGTGCACTGATGTGACCCTTCGGCATTTATGTGAATGATAGAGATGAAAGATTCATTGTATCTTTGCACATAATCCTTTGAGAACCCCACTTATGCAAAGCATCAACAAAGGAACCTTATTTCATCGTACCCAGTGGTCATGAGCAAGACAATAAAATACCCAGCACAGAAACCGATCAATATCCAAGTAGTGACTTCCTTTCAACATAACACCAAGCTTAGTCCGACTTAAGCTCTACAAAGCTTAGTCCAGGTATGTGATTGTATAGCTTCGCACCTTGTTGATATTTTTAGAAAATACCAAACATGGATATATAGAGGACTCAAAAATTAAAAAAAAAAAAACAAAAAAACCTAAACCTACTGTGAACCATGATAATGATCCAAACACAGCTGAAGACACGAACTAACAGGCTAAATGAAGAAAATGTCAACTCATGCAAGCATGAGAGGGATCAGAGCTCAAATCCACCCAAGAGGTAATCGAACCTTTAACCTCTTCAACACCCAATTAAATTATATAACTTAGAGCTCGTCACATAATGTGGCGAGTTCGATATGTGATATTCAAAAACCCGTTTGTTTCTAGCACACTACAAGATATTGAGCATCGCCCAACACACACCCTCCCAAATGATTTGTTGCTTTTTATTAAATATAATAAGACCCTTATGATCAAGAATGTTGTTAATAAAAATGAAATCACATGTTCCCATTTTCCAACATTTGAAGATATTTTACCAACTTTCCACGACCCGATGGCAATGAATAAAGCAATCTTCCAAAGATTTAATAACATCACCATAATGAGGGCAAATAATCGAATTAAGGTCCACACTAATGTGATGAAGCCAAGGCAACACGAGTAATCTTATTTGTTGAAATCTCCATATGAAAATGCATACTTTCCTTGGAATAGCTTTGGCCCATCTTGTCTCATGAATACCATCCAAAAAAGGGAGAATGTAGTCATTAATCGACTCTCTAAGCAACTTCACTATAAATTGCTCATTTTTTACATCAAGACGCCATTTTCATGAATCATCTTTTAACATATTAGGTCAAAAAATAAATAAAAATAAATAAATAAATAAATTGGTTGGTGCCGCTAATTTCAAAAGTTCCCCTTCTCCCCTCCCTTTTAGATTTTTCAATATCTAGCCCAACTTTCATTATATCTAACCATTTCTGACCACCGCCCCTACCTATCCCCACAACATTTCTCAAACCACCGTTAGCGCCATAAAAAAATTTAATAATTTTAACCCAAGACCTATTCCCTTCAACCCGATATCTCCACCACCATTCAGACAATAATGCCCAATTTATCGCTTTTATACCACCTACATTCAAACCTCCCATTTATCCCTTTTGAAGAGCTTTGTCCCATTTGATCCCCGCCATTGAACTTAAATATCAGTTAACTACAAGATTTGCTAAAAAAATAAAATAAATAAATAAATAAATCTATATTTCAGTAGAAGGTAAGTAGACGAGGTTTTTCTTTGTTAATTTTATTTGAGGAGAGCATGTCTTTTACTTAGATGAACGTGTGGGCTTTATCATGGTATTCTTATTTCAAAATATGTATTTAGTAAGATTTTATGAATGTTTTTTAAAAATATTGACTCTGATCGCTATGATGGTTACTTTTTTTTTGGAAGGTGACTTTCAACTTTTGATTTAGAGAGATGCACCTGTCAAGATGGCAGGCCCTCATCCACCACATACCTAAACTATGTTGTCTGAACCGGGCCCACGCTGGCGCGGTGAGGATTAAGCGGCTTTCGTCCGGAAACCGTACCGCCTCCACACGAGATTACTTGCTGGAGTAACGGTCGGATGACTATGATGGTTACTTAAGGTGATATGTAAAATTAGATGGTGGTCAAAATTGAGCAATCAAGTTGATGGTTTCTTGTACAAGTTAATAATGCTCACCGGCACAATTGACCATGCTTCATTCTTCTCGTATTTATACTCTTTTTAGTGAGCAATAATCAAACAAATATTAAAGTTTATAAAATTACCAACAATAATCAAAGCACTTACTTATCCGATAATAGAATTTTAACATAAATTCTCATATGAATTTGGAAATGAGTAAATATTTTTATTTGTGTTGTATAATACTTGATGAAAATTATTTCAATGAAAATACATTTAAAACTCAATATATTCATATATTTTTCATCAAGGAATATATAACACAAATAAAAATATTTAAAGTCAAAGTTGAAAAATAAAAAATTCAAAAATCAACAGTGAACAATAATTAGAGTCGAGTTATTCTACAAACCAAACATTCTTCACATACCAAGGGACTCATCCCCACCATCCATCTAAAAATGAAATCAATGGTTGAGATTAAAAGGATTTTATTATTTCACCCATTTTTTATAATTTAAATATCTCTTAAACCGTTAATCGTTAAACGAAAATAATTACACAATCGCGACGGGCATTTAATTATCTTTCTATAGACGGGCATTTTGATATACTTTCGAAAAAAGAAAAAAAAAATCGTTTTTTTCACGTTTTTTTTCCTGGCCGAAAAAAAAATCATATATGATATTGCATATCATATATGATATTACATATAATATCATATATGATATTACATATCATATATGATATGTAATATCATATATGATATTATATGTAATATCATATATGATTTTTTCGGCCACGAAAAAAAAACGTGAAAAAAATGAAAAAAAAAAAAAATTGTCGAAAATATATCAATTAGCCTATCTATAGAAAGATAATTAAATGCTCGTCGTAACGGTATATTTTTTTTTCGCTTAACGATTAACGGTTTGAAAGATATTAATATTTGAAAAAAAATGATGAAAGTGGGTTTTTTAAATTGTTGGGATTAATCTCATCCATTAGATCAAATAAAGATGGAGGGTGGAGATTAGTCCCTTGGTATGTAAAAAAAGTTTGGTCCTCAAATGATCTTTACTCCAATAATTATGGGACAGAAGAAGTATTTTGTAACACAGATACAGAGAGTAGAAGTCAAGAAAAACTAACAAAAACATGTTGAACATGCATTGCAAACAATCGAATAGATGAAAAGTATTACTTGCCATGTTATATGCCTCAAAACTAACAAGTAAAATAAATTAAATACCAACATTCACACGACCTGATTTGGTCATCTCTGTTTTTCATGTTTAATGTTGAATTACGAAAAGAATGTCAAGTATTATACTCGTAACAAAAGTGGGAAAAACGAATACTAGAATATAAGTCAAAAGAAACATTGAGACGTACTGGTCAAACATCTCACCCAGACTACTGCTTTAAAGTTATACAAAGTCACTAAAATGCAAATGGGATGTCACTTCCATAAATATTGAAAGCTGCGGGGAGCATTTTCTTGACCACCTTTTGTTTTTCTATTTAAAAGAGAGGCATAAAAACAAATGAAAATAATGTAATATAGCAAATACATATATTATTGAGTAGTAGGGTTTTACTGTTTTAGTAAAGATATTTAAAAAAAAAAAAAATAGAATTCGTTTTCGGTTTGGGTTTCAGGAATTTGGGTTATGCAAGCTTATTGTCACATAGATCGGGGTTTATTATATTATTAGTTATAAGTTTCATGCATGAACGGAGTTTATATATGAATTAAATTTATTTTATAAGGTAAACTGCAAAAAATGTCCTTAAGTATAGTCAGAATTGCAAATTTAGCTACCAAAAAGATTAAACTGCAAATTATGTCATTACTTAAATGTTTCCTGCAAATTGTGTCCGTCGGCCGTTTGTGGACCTTCCCTTGTGAAATATACTTAGACTCCTAGCAGCAAGTAGAACTCGATTTCTTTGAATTGTCTGCCGTTTGTGGAGACGACAATATATATCCACACAAATATCTCCTTGACACTTTTTGGTTCTTAGAGTTATTTTCGTTATGGTCACGAACATCAGCCTGGTTCTCCGAGAGCTGTTAAGAATTGCGCCCCCACAATTTCCTTAGAATCGACCCCATTTCTCTCTCATATTGGTGATTCTCGATTAATCATTAAAAGCCATATGCTTAACCTTATATTGTCACTGTTATAGGAATGGACTAGGAAGTTCACTAACTCCCTTAAACGAATGTGGAGTTTATTACTCACCCACAGTGACTGATGCGTGGGGATTGCACCAGGCTTTACCTCTCGAGGGATCTCGAGAAGCTTACAACCCCCACCAGGCAGTGTACCTGATCTATGTAGTATAGTATAATGACAAGTACCGGGGGATTGATCGTTCAGCTAGGAATAGTGTCGCTAGGATTAGAAAACCTAAATACTAGTTCTAGAGATAAGAGATGATTCTTTTTTGTATTTTTATATTTTTTAGAAAGCACGTAAATATCTCAGGTTTGAAGGATTTGGGCGGAATTAGTTGCTAGTCAACTAACCCAATACTAAAGATGCAATCAAAATAAAATACTAAAAATGAAAATAAAACTAAATTAAACTAAGGTTGTGAGCAATAAGTGGATAAATGTGTTTACTTAGATTTCACTACTCCCTAGATATCTTTTACACGTTAATTACTTGTTATAGTTGCGTGGATGACGGATTGTATTCCTTAATACCATTCATGGGGTGGCGTACTTACTTCCCCAATCCTATGAGTGCCTACTTCACTCCTATGTCGAGCCGGCTAAGAAACTCCTAACATGGGATCATTAGAATTTACTCATTCATTAAATACAACCAATAAAACCTAGTACACATCGGTTCATGTTTCCTAAGACGTTCAAGCATGTTACCAATTGGAGATATGCCAGTTTTCTTAAGCCTAACATTGAAATCATTCATCCAATACAACCATAAACAAGTAATCAACACATAATCAACATCTAGGTTTCATTAGATCTAAGCAAACACAAGATAAATCTAGCCTAGCATGGTGGAATCAAGACAAGCACAAGATATAGACAATCAGCACATAGACATATTGATTGAATTAAAAGAATACTTATCTCAATAGCACATGTAAGGGTTCAAGGGCTGAAAACCCTTGAAAAAGCTGTAAAATACGTATATGGTTCGGCCTTAGGGTTTCTCCAAACTTGTTCCTCTTAATGAATGAAAATTAGAAAACTATATATAGATAATAGAGTCTGACAGCGTCAAGAACAACCTTGTGACACCGTCATCTCGCCGCCAAAATAATTCTCGGACTGCCTTGATCTACATCTGACGCTGTCATGTATTCCATTTTTCCAGGCTGTTACATATTTAACTCTTGACGCTCTTCTTTGTGACGCCTTCATTTATGTACTGGGTCGTCATGATTTTTACTCTTGACGCCGTCAACTTCTTCCTTTTGACGCCGTCACACACTGTTACAAGCATGGAAAATTATGTCTTTGGAGTTTTCTTCACTTTTATGCTCCAAAAACGTCCGAATTGCTTCCTTTTCCAGATTTCACTCCCAAAGTACCTAAAATCACAAAAGGAACGATTTAGGGCAATATTTGATCAAATAAATTCAATTCCGGGCTTAAATGACCCCCTAAAAGTGATTCATTTTTCGCCTCATCATATACTCTTACACTTGAGATTTGCTTGTCCTCAAGCAAATGCGCTTTTATTATAATCAAAATACAATTTAGGGGTCATTTAACACTAATATAAAAGTAATTACAACAAATAATCGTTCCACAAAAGACCAAAGACAAGCACGGAGGTCATATACTTGCACCTCACAAATAGTGTTTAGATACTCACATCTCTCGGGTGTAATAAAGTATAAATTACAATATGGAAACGGAAGATATCTCTCACTACCTGTCATAGCAAAATAGATTACCATAGGCTTGGGAAAGGATCAAACCTCCACCACATGGCGTAAGCACCTAAGATAAACTATCAAAGGGGTCTTTTAAAGGGTTGTAACGTTAGGTGTAGGGATGTGAAATACACGGTTTTGTTGGATATAGGCAGTCTTTACTGGTGGCGAGTTAACAATCTTGGTTAATTACATGTACAATGTGGCGTTGCTAAGCCAAGACTAGACTCGACTTAAGCTAATAAATGAAAAATAACCAAAACATAAAATAAACATATAATGAAATGGGGTGGTAGTCCGTATGTTTTTCTCTTTTTCTTTTTCTATTTTTTTTCTTTTTCTTGATTTTTCGATTTTTTTTTTTTTTTTTTTTTTTTTTTTTGCATACACTCTTACCCTACCATCCAAAATAATACATCATAGGGAATGAAAATTCCCCTTACACTTGAATTTTTACATACTTTACAATAAACTAATCTAATGACTCGAATTAAGATAATCAAAACACTTGGAGTACTTTTAAGATTAACGCACATATGGGGGTAATAAATGATGTTCTTCCCCATTTCTCCATAAATAAGTACTTTACCCAAGAGTCCCAATCGTCCCAAAATAATATGTACAAGGATATGACTCGACTTAGCAACCATGTAATCAATTAGATAGTTAACTTAGGGTTTAACAAATAACAATAATGCACTAAAAATGAGCGCATACGCGGAAGGCTAAGGCGATTTGGGTGTACATTTAAGTGGGGTGTAACAAATTCTTCCTTTAAGTAAGATGCTTAAAGTTAGAAACGAAAAGATAGGCTCGGAGGGGTGTACTAGGGGTTTTGTAACAATTCGCAATTTCAGGTTAATTACTATTCCCGGAAAATTTCACTATTCACTTTTACTATTCATTTTTTTCCGAAATTTTTCCCGAAATTTGATTTTTGTTTCTTGGCCTCGAGTGATAAATCATTTCCATGGCAAATTAAAAGTTTGACACTCATCAGATCATTTTCGTGAAAGTTAATAAGGAATTACACATTTTAGGGTAAAACGTAATTCAAAAATTCTACGCACAACGAAACTCAACCACGTTAAGTGACCCCGCATCAGAAAAATGTTTGACACACTCATGATTTATTTGAGAATTAATCATGACTGAGAAAAACATGACCAAAATAAGCCTCGGCCGTGAAAAACTGGAATTTTCAGTTTTAATCGTTTTTACTCAGCCGTAACCTTAGTCTATACCTACACCGCGTTTCTAAGACGATTTGAGTTTTCAACTTATTAGAAAAAGTCAACATATTTTTCCCTCCTCCTTTGACCAAAAATCATTCCTTGATTTTATAAGTCATTCCTTGATTTTTAGGCTTACAGTTTTATGTCTAAAAGACATTTAATACCAACTGACACTAGACTGAGCCCAGTCTAGATATTATAAGTCATTTTGAATCATTTTTATCCTATTAGAAAAGTAACATTTTACTTTTCTCAATTTTACGCAATATTCGTACATTTTACGTATTAAGCGTTTTAGACCCGTGTTTCCAGTTTTAGCAGGGTTTTAGCAGCCCAATGGAACCTACCACTCATTTTATATTTTATTATGGAGTATTTTGAAAAGTTTAATCATTCTTCCAAGTTTTGTATTTTTCCGATACCCAGTTTTACGTTTCGTGGCTTAACGGCTTACAGTTAGCGATTAACGGAGCCAAAACTCACTCCGTAAGCTAGATAATACCAAGTTAATCATCTAGTCACACCATATCTTCATATGGCCGACTATAGAGATGATTCACAAGCCTTGGTGGCTTGTGATGAGGCCTTGATCATCTAGGATGAGTCCATGTGTTCAAGCTTCTTTGATAAGCTTTGAAAAGTCATCCAAACTAACCTCCTCAAGACCATATAAATACCCCACCCTCCCCTCTTCATTTACAACGTCCAAGAACATATATACACTTCCTTTTGCTAGTAAACACAAGTTTCATATCAATTCCAAAGCTTTTGTTAAGTTTTGATTGATCCAAATACTAGTTTCAAGCTACAAAGTGACTACTTCAAATCCTTAGAAACTTTGGTGATTTCTCTTGAGTTTAAATCTACTCAAGTCACCTCAACTTTCATCATCTCTCTTTCAAGAATACAAGTGTAGAAAGATTGCTTGAAGCGAAGTAGGGTGAAGCTTAAGTCTATCAAAGTCCTTACCTTACATGTTAACTTCCTTTCTTATTTGAAAGCCAAAATTTGTAAGCCAAACCCTAACATGCTTCTTGTTAAATATCATAATCATGTTATTTACATATCATTTATGCTATATTATGTCTTGTATTCATGTCCATGATGTATAAAAATGAATAAAACAAGTTATTGTATATGATTGTTAAGATAAGTTATTGAAACAAGTAAAATAGTGACTTTATTGGTGTAATCTGATCAAAATGGAAAAATTATGATATTGGATCATTACATATTGTAGTAGAGGACTTAACAAGGAAACCATAGCAATTTGAACCACCTAAAACGAGTATACGAGTCAAAAGTTATGACGATTTGAAGTTACCAAAACTTTGCGGCAAAACTGCCAAAATAGTTTCTGTGACAGAACCTAAAACACGCAAAAAGAGGCCTTTCTGGTCCGTTTCATGAAAAAGTTAAAGCATGAAAGTTGTCCGGAATCATGTTTTCTTCAAAAACTCAGGAGCACGTCTCCAGAAAACTTATAACGAATGAGATTTTTCTCAGTTTCTTAACAGCTATTTACATATATAAGTCACTATATAATGGTTATGTTTTAAAAAGAACAAGAGGTCTAATGACCTAGATTCAAGACCACAACCATGGCTAGAGCCAAGGTTGAGTCTCAAGACCATGGAACAATGACCAAAGGTCATGGCAAGGCCATGACTAAATGACCATATAAACTTACTTAGGCAAAAACATGAACCAAAGAGTTGGCGATAACTTGAACAAACAATTTGGATCTACTTCATCTAAAAGAACCATGAGATATTACAAAAAAAAATGGTCATACAAGTTATAAGAAACTTACCCTAATAACAATCTTCATGTAAAGATAAACTTTCCTAAGTTTATTCAAATATCGGACATGTAACTTTTCGGATCAAAACTTATATATATACATACTTTATCAACTACTACAATAGTAGGGAGCCTCATGTGAGGAGTTCATTATGTAAGCCGTTGAGATGAGTTGTGGATTTACGAATTAAAGTGTCCTGGCTCCTCGAACGTTTACTACATGACTTCTGAATTATGTCGGCCCAAACGGTAGTAAACGATATATAAACTATACATGTTTCATGAACCATTTCTTTTCAAAGACTTACACTATACATTGTACCACATCATGGACTAAGTGCAAGACATATATATTGGCACGTTTATGTTTCCTTAGACATTATTCCAAACCTATGTTGCAACAATTATTCTAGGTTACTCGTAGAAGTTTGATGCGTGGGAATCGCAACAGGCTTTACCTCTCGAGGGATCTCGAGAAGCTTACAAACCCCACCAGGCAGTGTACCTGATCGTTGTAGTATAGTATAGTGACAAGTACCGGGGGATTGATCGTTCAACTTAGGAATAGTGTCGCTAGGATTAGAAAGCCTAAATACTAGTTCTAAAGGTGAGGGATGATTATTTTTGTTTTTTTATATTTTTATGAAAGCAAGTAAAATATCGAGTTTTGAAGGATTAGGGCGGAATTAGTTGCTAGTCAACTAACCCAAAACTAAGATGCAATCAAAATAAAATACTAAAAAATGAAAATAAACTAATTATACTAATGTTGTGAGCAGTAATTGGAGAAAATGTGTTTACTTAGATTTCACTACTCCCTAGATATCTTTTACACGTTAATTACTTGTTATAATTGCATGGATGACGGATCGTATTCCTTAATACCATTCATGGGGTGGCATACATAACTCCCCAATTCTATGAGCTCTTATCTCCTCCTACACCATGCCCAGCACAACTATAGGGATTGTAAACAGTGGCTCATGCATTAAATACAACCAATAAAGACCTAGTACGCCTCGGTTCATGTTTCTTAAGACGTTCAAGCATGTTACCATTTGGAGATCTGCCAGTTTTCTTAAGCCTAACATATAAATCATTCATCCAAAACAAGAATAAACAAGTAATCAACACATAATCAATATCTAGGTTTCATTAGATCTAAGCAAACACAAAAGAGATCTAGCCTAGCATGATAGAATTAAGACAAGAACAAGATATAGACAACCAACACATAGACATATTGATTGAATTAGAAGAACACTTATCTTGATTAATCATGCAAGGTATCAAGGGGTTGGAACCCTTGAAAAACCTGTAAAGTTACACCAAAATCGTCTTTAGGGTTTCTCCCAAAACTTCTCTCTTTAAATGTGAAAAACTAGAAAACTATATATAGGAAAATAGGGATGACGGCGTCAAGAACAAAGGTGTGACGCCGTCATCTCGCCGCCAAATACTTCCTCGGACGGCCTTGATCTACTTCTGACGCCGTCAAGGCCTAGGCCGTCACACAAATTACTCTTGACGCCCTGTGTGTGACGCTGTCATCAACTACGGATTTTAATTCTTGGGGTTTTGACGCCGTCAGGACAACTCTTGACGCCTTCATGACTCTCGGATTTTTATTATTGAGGTTTGACGCCGTCAGGAAATTACTCTTGACGCCATCACCTACTGTTCCCAGGATGGAAAATTGAGACTTTGCCGTTTTCTTCACTTTTATGCTCAAAAAACGTCCAAAATGGCTTCTTTTCCAGAATTCACTCTCCAAGTACCTAAAATCACAAAAGGAACGATTTAGGGCAATATTTGATCAAATAAATTCGGATTCGGGCTTAAATGACCCCCTAAAAACGGATCATTTTTCGCCTTATCATATACCCTTACACTTGAGATTTGCTTGTCCTCAAGCAAATGCGCTTTTATTCTAGTCAAAATACAAGTTAGGGGTCATTTAACACTAATATAAAAGTAATTACAACAAATAATCGTTCCACTAAAGACCAATAGACAAGCACGGAGGTCATACACAAGCACCTCACAAATAGTGTTTATATACTCACATCTCTCGGGTGTAATAAAGTGTAAATTACAATATGGAAACGGAAGATATCTCTCACTACCTGTCATAGCAAAATAGATTACCATAGGCTTGGGAAAGGATCAAACCTCCACCACATGGCGTAAGCACCTAGGATAAACTATCAAAGAGGTCTTTTAAAGGGTTGTAACGTTAGGTATAGGGATATGAATTACACGGTTTTGTTGGATAAAGGAAGTTATTACTGGTGGCGAGTTAACAATCTTGGTTAATTACATGTAAAATATGGCGTTGCTAAGCCAAGACTAGACTCGACTTAAGCTAATAAATGAAAAATAACAAAAACATAAAATGAACATAGAATAAAAAGGGATGGTAGTCCGTATGTTTTTTCTCTTTTTTCCTTTTTCTATTTTTTTCTTTTCTTTTTCTTGATTTTTTCGATTTTTTTTTTTTTTTTTTTTTTTTTTTGCATACACTCTTACCCTACCATCCAAAATAATACATCATAGGGAATGTATATTCCCTTTACACTTGAATCTTTACATACTTTACATTAAACTAATCTAATGACTCGAATTAAGAGAATCAAAACAGTTGGAGCACTTTTAAGATTAACGTACATATGGGGGTAATATATGATGTTCTTCCCCATTACTCCATAAAATAAGTACTTACCCATGAGTCCCAATCGTCCCAAAACAATATGTACAAGGATATGACTCGACTTAGCAACCATGTAATCAATTAGAAAGTTAACTTAGGGTTTAACAAATAACAATAATGCACTAAAAATGAGCGCACACACGGAAGGCTAAGGCGATTTGGTTGTACATTTAAGTGGGGTGTAACAAATTCTTCCTTTAAGTAAAATGCTTAAAGTTAGAAACGAAAAAGATAGGCTCGGAGGGGTGTACTAGGGGTTTCGTGTACTAAAAATGAGTACAACGCTAAGGGTGTGGGAGAAATTAGTTGACTTAACTAGCCAAGTAATATGACTTAAATGGTCAAGTAATTATTATACGGGTTTAACACAAGGGTGATCCTAATGCCTCTTATCATGTAGTAAATCCTACTACACGAATGTAGTCTCACTAGCTGTCTCGGGATGCATCACTAACGCAAGTTCTAGAATCTAAATGCTACCGGTACACTCATAAGCACTAATAATGAATGCTTTTCCTATCAAATCTAAAGGCGAACCTCACATATTTCGGTGGAAAATTTTTCTGAATATACGGTTATGTGCTAGTCATACAATCTCCTATCCATGAGACGCTTGCTATGGCTAAAGTTTCACTCCTAAATGTTGTAAAAAAAATTTAAATTTGGCGCTAAAATTGCACTAACAAGTATTTCTCATAGTTTTATTACACATCTACTATCAAACAAAACAAACTCAAGCGAAAGTGCATATGTAAGGTATCATCTTTTTACCCTCCCCTTACACTTAAGATGAACATTGTCCCCAATGTTCAAGTAAAGAATGTAAAAGTGAAAAGGTAAAGAGAATGAAATCAAATACTCCCCTGATTCGCTCGGTATGGATAATAGGATAGCCAGGTTAAATCTTCCTCCAAGAAAATGAACAATCAAAGCTTTCCTTCCAGAATATAAATCATCTTCTTGTCATACATAACCTGTAAAACCTGACAAAATAGACAAGACAACCTCGCGTAAAATCGGCGGCATCCTATATAAGTTACTAAATCCTAGAAAACAAAGTAAGATATAATGCTTGTGGAATGAAGTTTGCAGATCTCTTGGAGATTATAAAACTTAATAATTCACAAAAACCATAAGACTCCGTTAGAAAAACAAAACCGGTAAAATTTCCAGATTTTAACTCCTGACGCCGTCAAGAGTAAACCTCTGACGCCGTCAGAATGGACCTGCAGAAATTCTTATGTTAAGTTTTCAGAAAATTTCTGGAAAAACTTGGTCCTACTTCCTGGAAAATCCTGCAAAACTTCATTATGACTTAATACAAGCATTTGACTCTAACAAATACGAATATACATGCTCATTTATTATTGTGGAGAATCATGATCGGTTTGTTTCTTAAAAACATATTTGGGGTTTCCCCTTACACTTATCTTTTGCGAAAATACTTTTAGGTTGGAGTTAAGACTAGGCCAAACAACATAGTAAAGTATTTCCACTTCTTTAGTTTAGAAACATGATCTACCAACAATAAAAATAAAGCATGCATATGGAAGCAAATAACAATCAAACAAATAAAATCACACAAAGCATGGGTTGCCTCCCAAGAAGCGCTTTTCTTTATTTACGAGTCTTGTAGCTAGACTCAAGGTCATGGGTTACTACGTGATCTCATCATTTGAAATGATATACCCCATGTAGTTGCGATCATTACTATTATGGTGGTAGTGCCTCAACCTATCGATACTCGTAATTACTATTCCACCTAATTTGCTTCTCAATTTAGCTACCCCATCTTGGCTCAATCCTTCGATTGTGAATGGCCCATACCACCAAGGACTTGGCTTATCGAGTGGTATTGTTGTTTCCAAGTGTCTCAAGAGCACCAAGTTCCCTTCCTCAAATGGTGTGTGATTTTTTTCGTGTCGAGTATGTTCGAGTTCAACCTGAACCTTACTGCTTTTTCTCCTTTCATCCTTAGCTTTCTTATAGCTTTTGATTCTTGCTTCCCATGCAAGAATCTTATTATGAACACGAATGGGTGTCGCGCCAATGTTGTTTTTGATCATTCTCCAACTCAAATTCTCATGCTCACTTCGCGGGGTCATGGGGAAGCTAATCTTTCTTTTTCCAGATTTAAGCTCAATCTTCCTACCTTCATACTTAATGACAGCCCTAGCGGTGGTGAGGAATGGTGCCCCAAGGATTATTGGCATGCATCCATCCCCTTTATCATCGATGATCATAAAATCAACGGGGTACATGAATCCTGCAACATTAACTAATACATCTTCTGCGATTCCTAGGGGGTATACGTACGAGTGTCCAACAAGAGATAACCTAACACGAGTAGGTGCTGGCATTTTTTGCGTTAGTTGGATGTAAGTAGTTAGGGGCATAAGATTTACTTCCGATCCTTGGTCGGCGAAAGCACTAAGATGTTTCAAGTCCCCGATGCTCGTTGGTATTTCAAAGTTCCCACATGCTACCTGCTTAGTAGCCACTTTCTGTACCAGTAACCTCTCGAATACTGATCCTCCAGGAAGCGTATCATACTCATCTTCCTCTTCTTCCTCTTTCTCAGGAATCTGTCCGGAGGATTGGTTACGCCCATCACCCTTAATCCAATTTGTTATGGTGTTTTTGTTTATATCATGTTTCAGGTAGTAACTCAAAGGTTGGGATTCTGGTGGTTTTTCTAAGGTCTGTTTAGCAGGAGTTTCCACCTTCTCGTTATCTTTATGGACAATGGTGATGGAGTTAACAAACTGGGTGGTGGGAGTGACGCTTTCTTTCCTTAGTAGTATTCGTTCGGGGGTTCTCTGGTTGGCATACTCCTCCAATAGACTCAACATCTCATTCATTTTCTCCTGCATTTCCTCTTTTTGCTTATAAACTGCTTCTTCGAATCTAGCAAGCCGATCTGAGTGAGTTGCCATATATTCCCTCATCCTAGCCTCAAACTCCGAGCTAAGTTCCTTGGGAGGGGAACAAGGTGGGGCATAGTTCTGAAAAGTCTCGGCGTTTTCCCTAGAGGGTGATTCAGATAATGGTGCCGAAGTTGTTTTTGAGACAGAATTGACAGTAGCCCGTCTAGGACTCAAAGGTCGCCTTTGCCTTTCCTCAAAATAGTCAACTTTTGCCTCAAGTTTGCATAGGAGTTCATCGGGGATTTCGGTGGTTCCTCCAGATGTCGAGACTGCATTGATGGCCGCTTCTATCGTATGTTTAAATTCCCACATCTCATGATTATCAACAGCGAGCTCTTCGATAATTGCCCAAGACTCCTCGGTGTTCTTATCACGCAATTTACCTCCCGCGGCCCTGTCGATGGTGCGCTTAGTGTGATAGTCAACATGGTCGTAGAAAATCTGGACTAATAACCAAAGGTTTATGCCATGATGAGGGATCTTGTGGAGGAGATCCTTAAAACGGGCCCAAGCCTCGTAAAAAGTTTCACCCCGCTGTTACTCAAACATCAAAATGTCCCTTCTAAGCATTGCAGTCTTTTCCGGCGGAAAGAATTGGGTAAAGAAGCGATTGGCGAGATTGTCCCATGTAGTGATGGATCCCGCGAGTAAACGCTCAAGCCATTGACTAGCTTGATCCCGTAGAGAGAATTGGAATAGGCGTAAACGGGTAGTCTCTCTAGTTGCAACATCTAGGTCTATGGAATCTACGATTTTGAGAAAGTCCTTAAGATGTTGGTTTGGATCTTCGGAATGAAGTCCATGGAATGCACATCCGCTTTGCACCAACCGGATGGTGTCGGATCGCAAGGGGGTCACATTGGCTCCGGTGAGCTCAATGGTGTTTCGGTAGCCTTGGTGGCTAGGTCGGGAGTACTCTCCTAAGGTTCGGGGCCTAAGGGGTTCTAATGGTGGGTTTTGTTGTGGTGGGATGACGGGTTCAAAGATGTTACCACCTTCCATGATGTCGGATGGTAAAGAGTTACGAACAAAGGCACAAAGAAATAAGATAGACTAAAGAGAACCTAAAAATAAAAAATAAAATCTTACTAGAAAGGAATCTAGCAAGTAGACCTAATAAAAAGAAATTCTAACCTAGACAATAACTATTCCCCGGAAGCGGCGCCAAAAACTTGATGCGAGGGAATCGCAACAGGCTTTACCTCTCGAGGGATCTCGAGAAACTTACAACCCCCACCAGGCAGTGTACCTGATCGTTGTAGTATAGTATAGTGACAAGTACCGGGGGATTGATCGTTCAGCTTAGAAATAGTGTCGCTAGGATTAGAAAGCCTAAATTACTAGTTCTAAAGGTGAGGGATGATTATTTTTGTGTTTTTATATTTTATGGAAAGCAATTAAAATCTCGGGTTTTAGAAGAGTGGGCGGAATTAGTTGCTATTCAACTAACCCAAAACTAAAATGCAATCAAAATAAAATACTAAAAATGAAAAGAAACTAATTATACTAAGGTTGTGAGCAGTAATTGGAGAAAATGTGTTTACTTAGATTTCACTACTCCCTAGATATCTTTTACACGTTAATTACTTGTTATAATTGTATAGATGACGGATTGTATTCCTTAATACCATTCATGGGGTGGCATACATAACTCCCCAATTCTATGAGCTCTTATCTCCTCCTACACCATGCCCAGCACAACTATAGGGATTGTAAACAGTGGCTCATGCATTAAATACAACCAATAAAGACCTAGTACGCCTCGGTTCATGTTTCTTAAGACGTTCAAGCATGTTACCATTTGGAGATCTGCCAGTTTTCTTAAGCCTAACATATAAATCATTCATCCACAACAAGAATAAACAAGTAATCAACACATAATCAATATCTAGGTTTCATTAGATCTAAGCAAACACAAAAGAGATCTAGCCTAGCATGATAGAATTAAGACAAGAACAAGATATAGACAACCAACACATAGACATATTGATTGAATTAGAAGAACACTTATCTTGATTAATCATGCAAGGTATCAAGGGGTTGGAACCCTTGAAAAACCTGTAAAGTTACACCAAAATCGTCTTTAGGGTTTCTCCCAAAACTTCTCTCTCTTTAAAATGTGAAAAACTAGAAAACTATATATAGGAAAATAGGGATGACGGCATCAAGAACAAAGGTGTGACGCCGTCATCTCGCCGCCAAATACTTCCTCGGACGGCCTTGATCTACTTCTGACGCCGTCAAGGCCTAGGCCGTCACACAAATTACTCTTGACGCCCTGTGTGTGACGCCGTCATCAACTACGGATTTTAATTCTTGAGGTTTTGACGCCGTCAGGAAAACTCTTGACGCCTTCATGAACTCTCGGATTTTATTATTGAGGTTTGACGCCGTCAGGAAATTACTCTTGACGCCGTCACCTACTGTTCCCAGCATGGAAAATTGAGACTTTGCCGTTTTCTTCACTTTTATGCTCAAAAAACGTCCAAAATGGCTTCTTTTCCAGAATTCACTCTCCAAGTAACTAAAATCACAAAAGGAACGATTTAGGGCAATATTTGATCAAATAAATTTGGATTCGGGCTTAAATGACCCCCTAAAAACGGATCATTTTTCGCCTCATCACTAGCCCACAAGATTATGGCTTGTGGTAAGGGCAGTGGAAAATCCATAATTGGTAATCAGCTCACCAAGATGTTGACTATTCCATCAAGAGCTGGCTAGTCCAGAAGCAAACGGCTTTTGGTAAAGATTAATCAAATCCGTTGACAGCTGGTGGTTTGCTCAAAATCGCACGGTTATCAGGTGTTCCACAGTTCTTACACCTGGCTACTCCAGAAGTGATGGCTTTTAGTAAAGAGTTTAAAATCCATCAAGTTTTTCTCAAAAGATTGCTAGGGACTAGCAATAGTTTAGTGTGGGGGATTGATGAGTGTGTAAATACTCATCATTTTTATCGTATCTGAACTGCCAAAACATCCAAAAACACTCAAATACGCATCAAAATACAGAAATTATTCCAAAAGTGTGTTTTATATGTTTCTGATGCAAAATGTTTAAAAACAAATGAAAAACGAACAAAGTTTGCACAATTGGCAGTTTCAGTCCCTCAAGTTTCAAAAATTGACGAAACTAGTCCCTGAAGGTTTAAAACGAAAGAAAAGTCAACCCAAGGTTTTCTAAAGTAGAAAATTATCAAATCAAGTCCTTGGGTAAAAAGTTTGAGAAAATTACACCTTTTGTCCCTGCAGTTTGAAAAAGTACAAAAATGGTCCTTGAAGTTTCAGAAAATAGCAGATTTGGTCCTTGGTGGAATATTTTGGATGAAAAAGTAGACATTGGTCATTGGAATTCATAACTTGCCAAATTTAATCCCTGGGTGAAAGTTTTGGAGAAAGTACAAGTTTAACCCCTCAAGTTTCAAAAAAATGGCAAAACAAGTCCTCGGAAATTTAAAATTGGAATTTATCAAATAATTTCCTTGTACTAATGTTATATGGCAGGTTTGGCCCCTTGAAGTTACTTTGGAACATTGGCAACATTGGTCCCTCAAATTTTCAGAATTGCAAATATAGTCCTTGTAATTTCTAGTAAGCCAAACGGACCCTTGTTGTTTCTTAATACCCAAAACCTAATCCAACCCACTACACACCCCTAGCCCATTATCCCTTTCCCAGCCCATTTCCACAACAAAAATAAAAACCTTACCCGTTTTTATTATTCACCCCGTATATTAAAACCACTCCCAGGGTCAACCCTAGTCAAACCCACCATCCACCTCACCACACACGTGAACTTATCCCTCCCCCTTGCCCTGCTCCTAGCCTGCAACCTACACCCAACACCATCATCACATCCCTCCTGCCACACTCAACACCAGCCACCCTCTTTCACCTTTCCACCATTCCCATCCAAAACTTGCCCCCCATGCCAAAAGCTATCTGCCAAAAATTGGAATAATCCATTTTCCCGCCAAGCTGATTTCAACGGCCAAGATGAAGGCCACTAAACCAAAGGCCAAGATTGAAGTGGGATTGCTCAGTGGGTCTCATAAACCCTAAAAAGGCCAGTATAAAAGAAAGAAGTGGGAAGCAGAGAAAGTATGTAGGATTTTAGGGTTAAAAGTAGATTTAGTGTAATGTAGTTTTAATTAATCCTTATCTTTTTCAGTTTTATTGTTACTAATGTACTCCCCTCTTTGAATTTAATGCAATTTCAGTTCTTCATTAAATATTTCCCAACTGCTTATTCAAATTTGCTTAATTCCATTGTGTATTTGCTGTCAGATTATCATTTACTTATTCTGTCTTGATTACTGCTTAAAATAGTGTAGTTTAGCTTATTGTGGATTAGTTATAATTTAAAAGTGAATTGGTTTAAGTTTTGCATAGAATAGATTATGTTAGTTTGAAACTGCTTATTTACTTTAGCTTTTGTAGTCTGCTTATTTTATGTTAATATACTGCTTATTATTGTCACTTAATGCTTATTTATGTTTCTCAGTTACTAATAAGCTCAGTTACAAGTATAGGAATGCTTAAGGTAGTGTTTGGATTAGTTTAGTTCAGGGTGATGAGATTGTTTTGGTAAAAAGGTTTGCCTGAAATTACTTGAGTTAAATCTTAAACATGAGATATTGGTCAAGCTTTTGGAGAATGGTTGAATTTCAAAGGATTTGTTGAACTTGGTAAAATTTCTTTTGAGTATTATGTCACAAAACCAAATCTGATTGCACAAGTATGTATCTGATTTAAGGTTTTTTAGTTATTAGGATTGCTTCATAATAGCTCCCTTTAGTTAGTCATAGGTTGGTGTTCAGGTTCCCATCAGTCAACAATTCCATTTTTACCCACTCGGCCCCTGCTTCAAACAGTCCCCAATAGCAGGTCCAAACATAATTTTTTAGATCCTATTTTAGATCAGATAGATTAATAGTTAAGGTTTCATTTATGTTTTACTTGTAGCTTGTAGGTAGAATCCCTTTTGGTTAAGCTTATTTCGGTGTTTTAAGCTTATTTAGTGACTTATTTGTGGCCTGCAAAACCCCTAGACCAGGCCTGCTGCTCATTAGGTCCAAAACGTCTCTTAGTAGCTCGATATTGAGTCCCCTAGCAAGCCCCTCTGTGTCTGATTTTGAATTTATGAGTAGTAAGCAATATTAGCTTGTTAGAATTTCAATTTGGTAGGTTAATTTGTGGTATTGAGCAGTTTTTCGTACCCTTGTGGCCTGCACATTTGTCCTGTCCAAACAGCCGTATATCTGGTCCTAGACAAGCTCCGATTCAGTTCGAGCTTGATCTAATTATTTCTTGGTTGAGTATTTATCCATATATGCTGTTTTCATGCACTAGTTTGGCCATTTAGATAACCTTTTGACTGATCAAACCTCCACCTTTATGCCTGCAAAAGCCCGTTCACCCCTGTTGTTTCAGTTGTGAGCTGCTCCAGGAACACCCCTTTGATCCAACTTTTAGGCACGATATAGTTAGATTTTAGGTAGGATTTTAGATGATTTAAGATCCTCGTCATACTGCCTCGACTATTGCATGTTTAATTTGGCATCATTTACTTATTTCCTTGCTTATTTTTGGTCCCAAACTCGCCCATTCATACCTGCTGTTGAACTGATCCAAACACCCCAACGCCAGATTCCATAACGAGCTCAGTTCATGCCTAAATTTAGTGAAGTTTAACTTAGCTTGTTCCTTGGCAGTTAGTGCGTAGTTCTGTAGATTTTAGTCCTAAGCCATTTAGTTTCCTAGCTTATTTATGAGCTTAGAACAGCCCACTTGACCCAAACCTCCCCTGACCCAGCAGGCACAAGTTTGGGTCAGATTTCAATCGACCATAAGTTGGTTGTTTTTGGGTCCTTAGTTGAGATTCTTGTTGTTCTAGGGTCTCCCCTAGGTTGTTTATGAACTAACGCTTTTTATTCACCCTCTAGTACTTATTAGGAGTGCTAATTTTAGCCCTTCTTTTGGTCATTTTTAGAACTGCTGCTGCTACTTTCTTTTTTTTTTTTGCTCTTGAGTCATGAACTGAGCCTGTTTGATTTTAATCTTGTAGTTGTTTATTATTGTTAATTGTTGTTGTTAGTTGATTACATTGAGATTGTGTTTGTTTATATTGGTGTTAGCATTTGGCTTTTGCTTATCTTCTATTTTTTTTTTTATGTTGGCTGCTATATTTCAAATGCTCAAAATTTCACAAAACACCCACTGTTGAGATTTTGAGTTTTTAAGGTCTCAATTTTAGCTTTTGTGCAATAGTGGTTTGGTTAATATTGTGTTTTGTTGTTGTTAAAATATCTGCAAAAAGAAATTTTGAAAAAGAAAAAGTTTCAAAAATTTGGGTTTGAGTGGGGATCGGCCCCCTGACCTCAGGCTTCCATCAGACACAATAAACACTCTCAATACCAACTGCACCCTTTGGATTTTTGTCAATAGAATTACACTTTTAGTCCTTATATAATTGTGTTTGTTTTGTTTGCTTATTTAGCTTAATTAACTGAGCAGCTTATTATAGCTTATGTGAGTTAGCTTTTTCTAATCTAGCAATTTTCTCAAGTTGGTTATAGTATAAAATAATTTCCAGAGAAAGTTTCATATTTTTAGCAGTTGTAGTTTATTTATTATAATTTAATTTGTGTTAATTGGTTTTTAATTTGTAATAAATAGAATTTTACTTGGAAAATTAATTTTCTTTTTTTCAAAAATTTTCTTTTGTCTTTTAGTGCGTTAGAAAATTAATTAGAAACCCGTAGGACCTTCGTAGCTTAAAATTTACGTTTTATTTTACGCATTCGCGTTTTATTTAATTAACTTTCGCGTTTTTAATTATAGATTACGTTTTAGGATTCCCTAACTTTCTATTATCATTCCCGTAGACTTTTAAGTAATCTTTGAGTTTTAATTTTCATTCCTTGTACGAATTCATGTTTTAGTTGCGTTAATTTTACTTGTCGTACGTTATTTGCAATCCGCGTTTTGCTTAAATAACTTTTACGTTTTTTAAAATTTAGGTTACGTTCGTAAAAGTAGTTTGTTAAATAAAGAAAAACCAAAAACATAAATAAAGTGATAGCTTCTATTTAAGCCATTTAGCTTATTTTTCTGCTTACGTATAAGCAAATTCTGATTTTAAATTCTTAGATTATGTTTTAGGTTAATTTGGTTTCGCGTTATTGTTAATATAGTTTGTTTACATCGTTCTCATTCGTATTTCCTTAGCGTAATCATTCTAATCACTCAAAACCTTTTCCCGTCCAGATTCACCCGATCACAAACCCGTTTTATAACCATCACACCTCGTCGGGACATAACGACCCGGGGAAACCACTGTATTCCGCGGAGCATTGACTCTAGGCTGTTTGACCCTGTTGACCATCACCTGGTCTGTTTAGTTGACCGTTTGGAGCCAATCAATGTTCCTACTCCAACATTTTATGTCCAAGATATTGTAACGAATTATGATGGTCTTTTCTATTTCCCGGACATTGTATGATACAATGGTCTTAATCATTTCTCAAATGTTTTGAGTCACACAATGGTCTAACCTACTTCCCAGACATTGTGAATTGCACAATGGTCTAATCTACTTTCGAGACATTGTGATTTGTGCAATGGTCTCTGGAATTATTCCACCACCTCATCAATATCATTTCATATGATATCAAAAACCCATCACGATTTATCGATTTCCAAACAAGAAATATGAGATTTCTAAAGGACAAACTAATCCATCACCTACAAAAGCTGAAGTTCAGCTCTACATTCATCAAAGTTTTCTTCTGAAACATTCATTATTAAAAGTTCGTGATCCTGGCCAAGTATGGACTGTTTTAAAATTACTTAAAACTTCCTTTCCATACACGTATCTACCCGTACTATCTTCTATGCAATGGAATGTGAAAACATAGGTTACAAGTCTTGTATGGGCGGGACTTGCAACTGAATGGTTTGACATCGCCTTTGTTTAGTGGACAGTTTCCCGAAAGCAACGGACATATCACAAGTATACCTAATTTAGGTATTTGAAAATTTTATCGAACCTTGGCTAAATATAGACTAGTCACCTATATTTAACCTAGGGACAGTGGAATATAGTCTGACTAACTATATTCGACTTAAAATTTTCAAATACTGAGAGTAGTTGTACTAGGGTTATGTTCAGATTAATTTCCTACTTGAACTCGATAAACCACCAGAATTCTTTAAAACAATCTAGAGACATGATAGTGTCTTACCACTCAGCGAAATCTTAACACCTTATTTGTACTACCTAACTTCATTCTTGAAAGTTTTCATTTATGAGATAATCCGAACTACTATCTTCGGATTGTTATGAATTCTTCTCTTCATCCTGTAGAAGTACTATCCTGTTTAGGTCCTAAGGATACCATTCCATCATAAACCTTTAAAATCTCTTAAGATTTTCAAAACAAACTCAACATCTATACCTAAGAGTATTAACATTAAGCATACACTACGCACTTTTGTTCATCAACATATCACAACATTATCTTCACAACCGTGGAAAACACAAGCTCATTAACAGATCTTGAGGCACTTTTAAAGCTCAAATCATCCTTAGCTACACCACAAGCACCCTCATCAGCTTTACAAGATTGAATATTCATCTTGTACTTTTGGAACACCAGTATCATCTCGTAATACACTACCTTGTAACTCACCGGCTAAGTATGAATGTTGTGTTGGGAATTCTTAAGTACGATGATTTATAATTATTTGAATGGATTGGGATGCCTTTTCATTTAAATAAAGAAATTGTAAATCATCGAACCATAAGTTTATATTCCCCTATTTACATTGTTTGGGATGTCTCTCTATGTAAATAAAGAATTATAAAACAACTGGGCTTATTTGTATCCGAAATAACATAAGTATGAAGTCAATAAACACTAGGTACAACAACAGATTACCTACTAGGCTATGATTGCAACTACTATCCCATTTCTGTTTGATATTCAACTACTATATCAATTTCTATTCAACTACTATATCAATTCCTATTAATATTTGACTGCTATATCAATTTCCTTTGATATTCGACTATTACCATACCTTTCCTACATAAAAGTAAGCCTCATCCTACACCATACACTGAAACGACAAAATCAAACTACATCACCAGTAATCCCAGACTTTAGTCCTCATAAGTAACCACACCTCTTCATCGACACGACTCCAACATATAACACACATAGAACTTTGGGACGAAGTTCCCCGTAAGGGGTAGAGACTGTAACAATTCGCAATTTCAGGTTAATTACTATTCCCGGAAAATTTCACTATTCACTTTTACTATTCATTTTTTCTGAAATTTTTCCCGAAATTTGATTTTTGTTTCTTGGCCTCGAGTGATAAATCATTTTCATGGCAAATTAAAAGTTTGGCACTCATCAGATCATTTTCGTGAAAGTTAATAAGGAATTACACATTTTAGGGTAAAACGTCATTCAAAAATTCTACGCACAACGAAACTCAACCGCGTTAAGTGACCCCGCATCAGAAAAATGTTTGACACACTCATGATTTATTTGAGAATTAATCATGACTGAGAATAACATGACCAAAATAAGCCTCGGCCGTGAAAAACTGGAATTTTCAGTTTTAAGCGTTTTTACTCAGCCGTAACCTTAGTCTATACCTACACCGCGTTTCTAAGACGATTTGAGTTTTCAACTTATTTGAAAAAGTCAACATATTTTTCCCTACTCCTTTGACCAAAAATCATTCCTTGATTTTATAAGTCATTCCTTGATTTTTAGGCTTACGGTTTTATGTCTAAAAGATATTTAATACCAACCGACAATAGACTGAGCCCAGTCTAGACATTATAAGTCATTTTGAATCATTTTTATCCTATTAGAAAAGTAACATTTTACTTTTCTCAATTTTACGCAATATTCGTACGTTTTACGTATTACGCGTTTTAGACCCGTGTTTCCAGTTTTACCAGGGTTTTAGCACCCCAATGGAACCTACCACTCATTTTATATTTTATTATGGAGTATTTTGACAAGTTTAATCATTCTTCCAAGTTTCGTATTTTTACGATACCCAGTTTTACGTTTCGTGGCTTAACGGCTTACAGTTAGCGATTAACGGAGCCAAAACTCACTCCGTAAGCTAGATAATACCAAGTTAATCATCTAGTCACACCATATCTTCATATGGCCGACTATAGGGATGATTCACAAGCCTTGGTGGCTTGTGATGAGGCCTTGATCATCTAGGATGAGTCCATGTGTTCAAGCTTCTTTGATAAGCTTTGAAAAGTCATCCAAACTAACCTCCTCAAGACCATATAAATACCCCACCCTCCCCTCTTCATTTACAACGTCCAAGAACATATATACACTTCCTTTTGCTAGTTTATTTCAAGTATTATTCAAGAAACACAAGTTTCATATCAATTCCAAAGCTTTTGTTAAGTTTTGATTGATCTAAATACTAGTTTCAAGCTACAAAGTGACTACTTCAAATCCTTAGAAACTATGGTGATTTCTCTTGAGTTTAAATCTACTCAAGTCACCTCAACTTTCATCATCTCTCTTTCAAGAATACAAGTGTAGAAAGATTGCTTGAAGTGAAGTAGGGTGAAGCTTAAGTCTATCAAAGTCCTTACCTTACATGTTAACTTCCTTTCTTATTTGAAAGCCAAAATTTGTAAGCCAAACCCTAACATGCTTCTTGTTAAATATCATAATCATGTTATTTACATATCATTTATGCTATATTATGTCTTGTATTCATGTCCATGATGTATAAAAATGAATAAAACAAGTTATTGTATATGATTGTTAAGATAAGTTATTGAAACAAGTAAAATAGTGACTTTATTGGTGTAATCTGATCAAAATGGAAAAATTATGATATTGGATCATTACATATTGTAGTAGAGTACTTAACAAGGAAACCATAGCAATTTGAACCACCTAAAACGAGTATACGAGTCAAAAGTTATGACGATTTAAAGTTACCAAAACTTTGCGGCAAAACTGCCAAAATAGTTTCTGTGACAGAACCTAAAACACGCAAAAAGAGGCCTTTCTGGTCCGTTTCATGAAAAAGTTAAAACACAAAAGTTGTCCAGAATCACGTTTTCTTCAAAAACTCAAGGGCACGTCTCCAGAAAACTTATAACGAATGAGATTTTTCTCAGTTTCTTAACAGCTATTTACATATATAAGTCACTATATAATGGTTATGTTTTAAAAAGAACAAGAGGTCTAATGACCTAGATTCAAGACCACAACCATGGCTAGAGCCAAGGTTGAGTCTCAAGACCATGGAACAATGACCAAAGGTCATGGCAAGGCCATGACTAAATGACCATATAAACTTACTTAGGCAAAAACATGAACCAAAGAGTTGGCGATAACTTGAACAAACAATTTGGATCTACTTCATCTAAAAGAACCATGAGATATTACAAAGAAAAATGGTCATACAAGTTATAAGAAACTTACCATAATAACAATCTTCATGTAAAGATAAACTTTCCTAAGTTTATTCAAATATCGGACATGTAACTTTTCGGATCAAAACTTATATATATACATACTTTATCAACTACTACAATAGTAGGGAGCCTCATGTGAGGAGTTCATTATGTAAGCCGTTGAGATGAGTTGTGGATTTACGAATTAAAGTGTCCTGGCTCCTCGAACGTTTACTACATGACTTCTGAATTATGTCGGCCCAAACGATAGTAAACGATATATAAACTATACATGTTTCATGAACCATTTCTTTTCAAAGACTTACACTATACATTGTACCACATCATGGACTAAGTGCAAGACATATATATTGGCACGTTTATGTTTCCTTAGACATTATTCCAAACCTAAGTTGCAACAATTATTCTAGGTTACTCGTAGAAGTTCTTATGGCATATCCATCATTCTCATTATACATCATCCAACTCAAGGTGAGTTCATAGCCCCACTTTCCATTACTTAATTAAGTAATTGTTTTACAAATCCTTGGGGGGAATACATGCTATTTTAACCGAGCACAATGTTTTCAAATTGTATGCTTGCCTGATTGTTTTATTATCACTAAGTGCTATCCTTGCCAAACCGAGATCCCTTATTATGAACCATTTAATCACTAGAAATAGTGAGCGCGAATATTGTGAATAGGCCTATTGGGATTGACGAATCCCATTTGTATTGACTAAGTTCAAACAAATGCATTAATATTTGAGACATTAGGTATGACGGCAAAGTACCTACCGGGATAACTCCGCCGATTGATATTGGTACCCATTAACGTTTTGGTGTCATAAGCTTAGTATTTGATAATAACTGTTCCGGGCGTATAACAACGTGGCCCATCTTTGTTTTTCAACCATTGGTGTGAGCCTATAACTCACACTACCAACACATTGTGTTCAAACATTAAACAAACTCTATGAATATCACTCAACCTTTGTGTTGACCTCTCAAGCATGTATTTCAGGTTCATGATGATCAAGGATGGCACGGAAGGGCACGGATACTCAAGAGAGCTATAAATTTTATTATCATTCAAAACTCATTTAATGTAAATTGTAAACATGGAACCATTTGGGACCTCATTTTGTAATCTCTGATATTTATACAATTTGAATGATAAATCTTTTAAAACGACTCAATTGGAGTTCGTTTTCTATTATTGTGACTATTGTGCCGTCGAGTAACACCCAGTTTGAATTCCGCTGCAACCATGAATTGGGGGTGTTACAAGTTTCGTGTACTAAAAATGAGTACAACGCTAAGGGTGTGGGAAAAATTAGTTGACTTAACTAGCCAAGTAATATGACTTAAATGGTCAAGTAATTATGATACGGGTTTAACACAAGGGTGATCCTAATGCCTCTTATCATGTAGTAAATCCTACTACACGAATGTAGTCTAACTAGCGGTCTCGGGATGCATCACTAACGCAAGTTCTAGAATCTAAATGCTACCGGTACACTCATAAGCACTAATAGTAAATGCTTTTATTATCAAATCTAAAGGCGAACCTCACATATTTAGGTGGAAAATTTTTCTGAAAGTACGGTTATGTGCTAGTCATACAATCTCCTATCCATGAGACGCTTGCTAAGGCTAAAGTTTCACTCCTAAATGTTGTAAAAAAATTTAAATTTGGCGCTAAAATTGCACTAACAAGTATTTCTCATAGTTTTATTACACATCTACTATTAAACAAACAAACTCAAGCGAAAGTGTATTTATAAGGTATCATCATTTTACCCTCCCCTTACACTTAGGATGAACATTGTCCCCAATATTCAAGTAAAGAATGTAAAAGTGAAATAAGTAAAACAAATGAAATCAAATACTCCCCTGATTCGCTCGGTATGGATAATAAGGTGGCCAGGTTAAATCTTTCACAAAAAAAATGAACAATCAAAGCTTCCCTTCCAGAAAAATAAATCATCTTCTTGTCATGCATAACCTGTAAATCCTGAGAAAACAGACAAAGCAACCTCGCATAAAATCGGCGGCAATCTACATAAGTTACTAAATCCTAGAAAACAAAATAAGATATAATGCTTATGGAATGAAGTTTGCAGATTTCCTGGAGATTATAAAACTTAATAATTCAGCAAAAGCTTTAAGACTCCGTTAGAAAAACAAAACTGGTAAAATTTCCAGATTTTTACACGTGACGCCGTCAAGAGCAAGCTCATGACGCCGTCAGAAGTGACCTGCAGAAATTCTTGTGTTAAGTTTCCGGAAAATTTCTGGAAAGACTTGGTCCTACTTCCTGGAAAATCCTGCAAAACTTCATTATTACTCAATACAAGCATTTGACTCTAACAAATACGAATATACATGTTCACTTAATATTGTGGAGAATCATGATCGGTTTGTTTCTTAAAAACATATTTGGGGTTTCCCCTTACACTTATCTTTTGCAAAAATACATTTAGGTGGAGTTAAGACTAGGCCAAAACAACAAAGTAAAGTATTTTCACTTTAGTTTAGAAACATGATCTACCAACAATAAAAATAAAGCATGCATACGGAAGCAAATAACAAACAAACAAAATAAAATCACACAAAGCATGGGTTGCCTCCCAAGAAGCGCTTTTCTTTATTTACGAGTCTTGTAGCTAGACTCAAGGTCATGGGTTACTACGTGACCTCATCGTTGGTTTCACTTTCTAGGTCGTCTTCTAAACCAGTTTCGCATTCACAGTGTAAGTACTTCGGGTCTGCGAACTCGAAGACATCTTCTCGATACTTAGAACCAAGTTTACTAACATCTTTAAAGAACCCACATGATAAATCGGAAGTGTTCTTACATCCTCTCCGCACATCATCATCACACAAAATAAGTTGGGAACTTAGCCTATCAAGCCCGTCACAATCGATTTCCTTAAGGTCTTTTCTCTTGTACGGCGTTTGGTACGAAATCCTCCTAATTCCATCAGCGAAGGTCATGATTCCGTTCCGGTCATCAACTATCAAATTAGTGATTTCACAAAAGGGTGCTCCAAAAATGACTTGTGATAACCTAAGGTCGACATATTCTTCGATGTTGTCCACAATCATGAATTCCGTAGTGAATGCCATATTTCCTACGAACACCTGGATTTCATGATCTTTACCAACCACTTTCTCTCCCTTGCAAATCATTCCCCATCTGCAGATATTGTTATAATGGAATAGGGACATAAAATTCTTAGGCATGAATATGTTAATGTAGACGTTATCGAAGTACTTATGACCGATCATGCAGGGAATTTTGAGATTATTCGGATCACGCCTCCTTATCTTCCCCGATTCTCCGTCCCTTGATCCATATAGATTCCCCTCAAGGGAAGGACGATACTCGTATACCTCCTCATTACCCCTACGAAAAATTACCTTCTTAACACTATTGGTGAACAATGCACTTCCATCCTTCTCATCAAGGATTACTCCCGATTCATTGATAAATGGTTTCCCAAGAACAAGGTTGGTTAATGTTCGATTGGTGAGAGGGTCCACGTCATCGACCACGGTGAGGTCAATATTGTAAACAAGCTCTCCAATTATAATTGATACATTTTTTATTACCCTTGCATTGTTGACTCTATTGCACACAATGCGTTCTGGGAAGGCTTCGTGGTATAGGGAAAGGGGTATTATGTTGTCTGGGAAGCTAGGATCTATATGACTCGGTTAAGAGCTTTTCCTTAATGGTGCAGGAGATCTTAAAAACTTTAGGGTTGCTTTCATTAGTCCTATCGCTACTCCCACTGGTAACATCCTCCATTTTTCTCTCAGGCTCCTCTAAAATAGATTTACCCAAAATGGCTGGATTTCTCGTATGCTCTTCCGATCTCTCTTTCCCTTCATCCGATTTGCTAGATTCTTGCGCGGCGCACTGCTCGGATGAGTTGGTAGGGCTTCTGGCCAAATCGTGGTCCACCCTTGAGGTCTCATCTTTAGCTGTATGACCAATTTTTTCAGTTTGTTGTTGGTTCAGGTTAGGTGTAGAAGCAGATATCATGGTGATGGTATTTAAGAAATGGATTGGCCCTAGGGGGTTGACAGTTTCTTTTTATTTTGGTGATAGATGTTTGAATAGCTTACTAGGACTTTTTATTTTCACAGGGGAGGTTGGCGGACACATGATGGTAACAGATTTGACCTCATCAATGTGAATAGGTTTATTAACAGCGTGCTCTTTGATAGCAGTTAACAGATTACAAATCTTGTTATTCATATCGGCCTGCTGTTGTCTAAATTTAGCCTCGAGCATAGAGAGCTGTAATTCTTGAGATAGAATGAATTTTCGCAAGGTGTCTTCACAGCTTTGCCTAGGAGTGCTTTGTGATGGAAAATTCTCGGACCAAGTGAGTGGTGAGGAATCATTGAAGGATACGCTCCACGTTTGGTACCCTCTAAAATTAGGTTTATCCTTCCATGCCTCATAGGCCTCGTCAGAAGTTTGAGGGCCTCGACCCACGTGTGATGATGTGAATTCGTTATAAGCACGTTTTGGAAGCTCCATGCAGTTATGAGTCTCGTGAGGGCCATTACACAATTTACATGTAGAAGCGATTCTACTTACTTGGCTTGAAGGCTTTTGAGCTTCGTAAGATTTCATGAGAGACTTGACTCGACCTTCAAGTTCCATGATCCTACGGTCGGGGGTGCTAGAGTTGTTCGAAGGCAAAGATATTGCCTTGACCGTTTTGTTCAAATCACGGGGATCATTCCAACTTTCATTGTCATAGAGAGCAAGATCTTCTATGAGTTCCCATGATTGTTCCGCACTTAGATCACGTAGCTTACCACCGGCCGATTGGTCAATGGCTCGCCTCGTGGAGAGATCGATATGGTCATAAAAGATTTGGACTTGGAGCCAAAGATCTATGCCATGATGAGGGACTTTTTGGAGCAAGTCCTTGAAACGAGTCCATGCTTCATAAAGAGATTCATTTTGACGTTGTTGGAACATCAAGATGTCATTTCTAAGCTTAGTAGTTCTCCCCGGTGGGAAAAATTGAGCAAGGAAACGAATGGTGAGATCATCCCATGTGGTGATGGATCCCGCGGGTAAACGCTCAAGCCATTGACTAGCTTGATCCCGTAGAGAGAATTGGAATAGGCGTAATCGGGTTGTCTCTCTAGTTGCAACATCTAGGTCTATGGAGTCTACGATTTTAAGGAAGTCCTTGAGATGTTGGTTTGGATCTTCGGAACGAAGTCCATGGAATGCACATCCACTTTGCACCAACCGGATGGTGTCGGATCGCAAGGGGGTCACATTGGCTCCGGTGAGTTCAATGGTGTTTCGGTAGCCTTGGTGTCTAGGTCGGGAATACTCTCCTAAGGTTCGGGGCCTAAGAGGTTCTAGTGGTGGGTTTTGTTGTGGTGGGATGACGGGTTCAAAGATGTTCCCATCGTCCATGATGTCGGGTGGTGAAAAGTTACGAACAAAAACACAAAGAAATAAGATAGACTAAAGAGAACCTAAAAATAAAAATAAAACCTTACTAGAAAGGAATCTAGCAAGTAGACCTAATAAAAAGAGATTCTAACCTAGACAATAACTATTTCCCCGGCAGCGGCGCCAAAAACTTGATGTGTGGGGATTGCACCAGGCTTTACCTCTCGAGGGATCTCGAGAAGCTTACAACCCCCACCAGGCAGTGTACCTGATCGATGTAGTATAGTATAATGACATGTACCGGGGGATTGATCGTTCAGCTAGGAATAGTGTCGCTAGGATTAGAAAACCTAAATACTAGTTCTAGAGATGAGAGATGATTCTTTTTTGTATTTTTATATTTTTTAGAAAGCAAGTAAATATCTCGGGTTTGAAGGATTTGGGCGGAATTAGTTGCTAGTCAACTAACCCAATACTAAAGATGCAATCAAAATAAAATACTAAAAATGAAAATAAAACTAAATTAAACTAAGGTTGTGAGCAATAAGTGGAGAAATGTGTTTACTTTGATTTCACTACTCCCTAGATATCTTTTACACATTAATTACTTGTTATAGATGCGTGGATGACGGATTGTATTCCTTAATACCATTCATGGGGTGGCGTACTTATTTCCCTAATCCTATGAGTGCCTACTTCACTCCTATGTCGAGCCGGCTAAGAAACTCCTAACATGGGATCATTAGAATTTACTCATGCATTAAATACAACCAATAAAACCTAGTACACATCGGTTCATGTTTCCTAAGACGTTCAAGCATGTTACCAATTGGAGATCTGCCAGTTTTCTTAAGCCTAACATTGAAATCATTCATCCAATACAACCATAAACAAGTAATCAACACATAATCAACATCTAGGTTTCATTAGATCTAAGCAAACACAAGATAAATCTAGCCTAGCATGGTGGAATCAAGACAAGCACAAGATATAGACAACCAACACATAGACATATTGATTGAATTAAAAGAATACTTATCTCAATAGCACATGTAAGGGTTCAAGGGCTGAAAACCCTTGAAAAAGCTGTAAAATACGTATATGGTTCGGCCTTAGGGTTTCTCCAAACTTGTTCCTCTTAATGAATGAAAATTAGAAAACTATATATAGATAATAGAGTCTGACGGCGTCAAGAACAACCTTGTGACGCCGTCATCTCGCCGCCAAAATAATTCTCGGACTGCCTTGATCTACATCTGACGCTGTCATGTATTCCATTTTTCCAGGCCGTCACATATTTAACTCTTGACGCTCTTCTTTGTGACGCCTTCATTTCTGTACTGGGTCGTCATGATCTTTACTCTTGATGCCGTCAACTTCTTCCTCTTGACGCCGTCACACACTGTTACAAGCATGGAAAATTAAGTCTTTGGCATTTTCTTCACTTTTATGCTCCAAAAATGTCCGAATTGCTTCCTTTTCCAGATTTCACTCCTAAAGTACCTAAAATCACAAAAGGAACGATTTAGGGCAATATTTGATCAAATAAATTCAATTCCGGGCTTAAATGACCCCCTAAAAGTGGTTCATTTTTCACCTCATCAGTGACCTCAGTTTATACAAGTAGGTTGTCCTATTGAACCCAGATCTTGGGATCTCTAGTCAGCTGGGTTAGGTTTTCCTTCATATAAACTTTTCAAGAGCTTTAGTCCAATTCCTCTTCACGACTTGCTAACTAACTCTCACATTTAGCTTTTCACAAGTGGATCCGCAATGTCATTCTATGACTTCACATTGTCAATAGGGATAACTCATGCTGAGAGTAGTTGTCGTATCGACATAATATGTCTGTACAAAATTGAGGTTTGTTCAACTCTTTAAATATATCATGTTCCAGGTAAGTCTTGAGTATTCCGACTAGGCAAGAACTAACTCTAGCTAGGCCGAAATCCCCCACATGGAATTTATCTCAAGAATTTTGTAGAAAGGTTCTCCCTTTCAATATATTAATCTTGTTTATAAGATTTTTTCTCATATGGATATGACATCAAGATCATTAGTAATTTGTCACCTCACAAGTTTCATACTAGTGTATGCACACTTTTTGAATGTCTTATGTTAATTATTTTCCATATCATAATTAACAGATTCCAAATCTAGCATGCTATAGACCAAAGAATCAAGCGTATGACAAATCACCACCTTAAACCACACATGTTTTTTGAGGAATCCATAAGTTATATGTGTAAGTCCTACACTTATAACATGTCATTCCAATTCACTTGTAATTATATATTTATAATCACATGTAATCTCTTATCATAATATGATTATCACAATTTGTTATGAGATTATAATCACATAAAATCAATGTGTAATCATTTTACACATTCAAAATATTTCCAACTTAGCGATGGACAATAGCTCACATTGGATGACAATCACACCATTCAAGTTAGTTACATAAACAAACGTAATTCGTTGTCATCTATATGTGTGTTCTTTCTTGACATTTCACAATGTCCTACACGGTTATATTCAATACATCGTCATTTCGTAAATATGACAAATCGTTCGATTGTTAGCAATCTGAGTTATAACAAGTATTGACAATTATTCATCTTTCTAGAATAACAAGTAGTTTGATTATTCACAATAATATTCACAACATAATATTTGCAACATCCAAACATCCCAATACTCGGTACAAAACCGAGCGACTTGTTTATCATTGCTCATAAAGACCCCCCCCCCCCCCCCCCCCCCTTTCCGGTCTTAAACCAAGTCATGTGAAAGAATATTCATCACTCAAATATGATCACTAACACAATTGTCAAGCCAATAAATTATTGTGATAGGGTCAACCACATTATCACCTATACCATATGGCATTTAGCCATTCACAATGTTGGCATCAAAGGTTTCTCATAATTTCGTTGTCGTTTTCTTGATACTAATACACCATAACATGTATTATTCGAGTCAATGAAATTCACCATTAACAATATTGTCTTTAGAAACACCCACTTTTCATTGATGGTCAAACACTACAACGCATTTTTTCCTTCTTTAAAAAAATGTATCGACTTACCAAAATAATAATTGCGATAAAACATCATTTTTTTTTCCAAATCAAGTTTAATGTCTTAGCTACGCACTTGAAGAAAATTGAGCTCAAACTCATTCATTCACTATACAATGTATGCACATTTTTTTTCATGACTGCACAACTATGACAACAAGTATAATAGAAGTTCAAATAAAACCAAAAATTCGCATCTCGCGACTATGTGTTTTATCCTAGTATCCAGTTATGAAACCACTACTAGTTACACAAACCAGTACCAAGGCAAAATTTCAGCCAACATGCTTCGAGCGCTCTATTATTTTATCATATTGTAATGATTTAAACTTTAAAGACTTCCAATGCAACAAAACATTACCATATTAACATGTTAAAAGATGCTCAGTAGTTATGTTTTATATAAAAGTGTCATAACAATCACAAAACGTTTTGAAGCAAACACAGTAACACCATAATATCTTGAGCACAAAATTAAGTAAAACCAAAACTTAATTAAGTGGCTGCTTATATTTACTTCGATGATATCTGTTACATGAAACTTGTAATTATTTAAACTACAACATATGACACTTACATTTCTTTCAAAATCAAATAAATATACTCTTAAAACTGCATGTATACCTTTTATCCTTGCAATACTATTAGTATATCCAGTTGCAACCAAAAGCTTTTATCTTTATTCAGCCAAACGTAACTATCAAATTCTTTTACCAAAGAAATAATTAGTCCAGGTTAAAACTACCCCAAACTATATATGTCAATGTTTTTCTTTTCCTTTGTGAAATCAAAGTTACTGTTTTTTATGAAAGTGCTTGCATATTATGGCCCAAATTGCACCTATACTCACAGTCCACAAAAATGAGTTTTATCCGGATTAGTCATTTACGTAACTATATCATTTACACAAATCGATATCGTGTCACGAGATAAAACCGACAAAATAGATGCGAGCTTCGTTTATTTACTAAATAAATGAAGTTTTATAAACAAATGAATCATATCTCATATTCTCATTGGGGGCCTATCTCTTTATTCGATCAAATTGATTAAAACCACTTGACTCACAAGTCACTATAGCAATTTCAATCAATTATAAAATCTACATGTTTTATTCTAAACATAAACTCCAACAGTTTAGTTCACTAGGCACATGTATGTTATTTGTCAAATGCAACAAACTCTTGAAAGCAGTTGCAAAATTAAAAAAAGAAAATGATTGATCATTAGTCATTTATCTAACACGCCCTTTCCAAAACAAATAAATGAAATATGAAAACACAAGTCATACGACTCATATCCCTTTCCTCATGTCACCCGAAATAAATAAAAATTGATTGTCCCAAAAAAAATGAATAAAACCTTTTTCTTTAATCATTCCCACATTAACTCCCATGTAAGTTACGTACTGATATCATCAATAGTCAATACTCTTCTAATTTATTAGATAATTTTAGTATTGAAACCAAACAATTTGTTGTTGGCTTTTCACGAGAGAACGTATAACAAATAATTTCAACTTATCATGCCTCGTTATCTAAGCCTATAATAGCAAGATAAGAATCTGTCTTAAGATTGTAGGTACTAAGTGTATATTGCTACAAGGAACAAACATGATAATAACGAAATAAATAAAAAGTGTAAAAAAATAGTACTGTAAACCATTTGATTGTTTAGACTCAAAGAACACAAGTAAGGAAAATGTTGAGGCGTGTGGCTTACACTTTCTTTAAAACAGATTCGTCCTCTACTCCTCTCCACGGTGCTTGAGAATCGTGAACGTCTATCTCCCAGGATACAACAACAACGGATAACCCCGTTAGCACAAACGGGTTATCAAGACGAACCAAAACCGTGTCTTCCCTCTATTACAACCGATACAAAATGAATCAACATTGAAGTCAACAACAAAGGAGATGAATTAGTTTATGTGTTTTCGGTGTGTCTAGACAAATGAGAAAAGCTCTCATTTATAAGGAGAGGGGATTAAAGAAAAGGGTCATATTAATTAAAAAAATTAATCATACTAATGTCACATAAATAAGAATTAATCATACATTAATTTTATTCTTAATTCACATTAGTATTTTTTAAATGACACAATCAATTCTCATTCAAACTCTTGACCAATATTTCTAACATCAACTTCACTTTTAGGAGAAAAATATAATAATAATCTAACAAATAAGATGGCTTACATTTTTCATCTGGTTTATACACAATTCGGAATAGAGATGATGTTATATCACATTCAGGTTTGAAAATAGTAGGGCGTCCAAATAAATTGATAATATTATTCAACTCATGATTCGCGTCCAAAATCATCACCCGAATTTATAATAGGGTTTGAGGACTTTCTCGAATTATCATGATACTGAACATAAAGTAAAGTAATTCCCAATATCATCTTTTACGGGTTATAGGTCCCAATATCATCTTCCACAGTGTATGGAGAGGTTAAGCCGTAGACAGTCTTACCTCTACCTAAAGTAGAGAGGCTGCTTCCAGTTTTAACAAAGTTAGAAAAAGACCTCCGTCCTTACAAAAATATCTTGAAACATGTGAAGGATAGAATTTTTTTTGTTTATTTTGGATAATCGACTAAAGGTCAAACTTACCCCAAATGGCTTAAACCCAAAATAATGTCAGCACTGGTAATTAGAAAGCACCCTTGTCTTTATACCCAAAATAGAATATTCTAATTGACACAAGATTCATAGGTATCTTGTCAAATCTAGACCTAGCTTATCTTTGTCTTTTTCGATAACAGTTGTAAATTCTTATGTATAAATAGGATCATAAGTAGGAGAAGAAAAATTAACAGTTGTAAATTCTTATGATTAACGCTTAGACATTTACAAACTCTTTTCTCTCCTCCAACCACACCTAAGTCCTTAGCTTAGCTCAATTGGTTTGGTATAAGCATAGCTTAAGTTTAGTGAGAAGAATTACCAAACTTGTCATTCACTCCCAAGTGTTATTCCACAAACACTTATTAGGTATAATTCTTTGTTAATTGCAAATAGAATTAAATGTTGAAAAATATTATGTCATCTTACTTTTACGTTTATCTTTTAACAAAGTATTTTATTTACATACTTAACCGTGGAACACCATTAGTTTAACTTTGTAGTTAATACTAATCGTTGTAAAAGGAACAACACATATATAGCCATTTTATATCACAAAAATAAAGGAAACTACTAACTTTAAATAATAGGACGGTTGTGTGCACTACTCAAACGATTAATAACATGAGTATTTTTTATGTCCGACTAACATTAGGTTTTGAGTTTATCTCCTCGTACGTCTTCAACAATAATACTTTCACTATAATCACATAAACTTTAATTAAGCTTACCACTTTCTTATGCAACAGGCTTATGGAATCAAGTTGCCTGATAATTTATTCAAGAGCAAGTGCTCAAATACACGTAGCAGCTACTGCAGACCGAACACATTGTTAAAATGAAACAACTTTTTTTCATCTTTATAATGTATGCAGTAACAACAATGTACTATATGTACTGGATTTATTCTTATTTCTATTGCCACTCAATGATACTAAATCACCTGGTGAAGACCTAACCTATTGTTACAGATGCTAGTTATAGCGATCATGTTAAACATAAAATTCCACGTAAAACTATTTTTAAACTGTAATAACATAACCACTTTTTAAGTTATCATCATGCAGAACATACAAATTCGACTTGGACTTCATTTCAGAAGTAGCTCGGCTCAACGTCTACGAAATGTTAGAATAAACAGTAACCGTTCAATTAAGACCACCCACAAAGGTAAAAAAAACTAAAATTAACTTGTGGATCATTTGGATTACAGATGGTTGGGAGTATTTTGGGCCTAGAAGTAGACCATAACAGAGCCGAAAGATTGAGGCTCAGATCTGCCTTTTCGAGGGTGACTCGACACACCCGTCATGCCTACAACCACGTAACATTCGTAGTTACCCGCCAATATATGGGAATGTGTAAGCCATGCTCATGGAATAGTTAATGTGCAGAAAAATTCATCATCGCCCCAGAAAACATAAGGTAAGTGAGACAACCGAAGCTTCATGCCTGAGATTTTGCCAAAAAAAATTACAACAGAGGATACATAAGCCATGGCTGGAGGTCTACTAACCTGCCTCGCCAAAATCCCTACTACCTCAATCACGGCACTGTAACCCATTATATCACATTTCAAACCACGTTTTTTTAGCACTCGATTTTCCCCTACTCACTTTCCTAGGGCAACTCGACACACCCGGCATGGCTGCAACCAGGTAACATTCATGGTTACCCCACCAAGAAATAGGAATGTGTGAGCCACACTCATGGAAGAGTTATGGCTGCAGGTCTAGTAACCTGCCTTGACAAAATCCCTACAATCTTAGGTTTAATCAAACCCATACATGGTATGCTAAAAGTGAGACAACCGAATCTTCATGCCTGAGATTTTTCCAAAAAGAGCTTACAATAGATTATATATAAATCATTTGCCAAATGCCCTACAGCCTTAGGTTGAATCTTTTTTTTTTTTTTGAACGGCATTTTATCAATAAAAAAAACTAGCAAGATACTAGATAAGAGTACAAGAGGGGGATAGAGCATTACAAGGGTAATCAAACCACTCTATCCAATTTAAAGAGTATTTTCTACATCTACTAGTAATCCAATTGAATGAATATATCTTAATGTTGTTGAAGATGAGTTCTTTGGAGGGTCTCTTAGTGGAGAAAATGATGTTGTTTCTATATCGCCATATGGACCAAATGGTAGTCTGGACTACCGCATCGAAAAAACCAGAGAATTTGTCTTCAAGAGGAGTGTGGTCTGCCAAATGAATCAAATCCTGTATAGTGACGAAAGAAACGTTCGGAATCCTCGACCATTTTAGAACATCTAGCCAAATTTCCTTAGAGACCTTGCAGTGGATGAATAAATGTTTTTCTGTTTCGATGCCATCATCACAAAGGGGACACCTCACAGAGTCTAGGTCTATGCCTCTACGATCAAGGTTGGAGCGAGTTGCCAGCCTACCATTCAAAACCCACCATGTCTTGATGTTGATCTTCAATGGGATGGCAACATTCCAGCATGTTGTTGGAGATGGGACATAAGGGTACATGGAGGTGATGTAGGAACGCATACCCTTAACCGTAAAGACTCTCAAGTCATCTATAATACACTCCCATGCATCATCTATGTTTGAAAGGTGTAAGTGTGACACTAGGATAGTGAGATTGGTAAGCTCCTCCAGTTCAAGAGATGTTCTCGGCTCCCTACGCCAAGCCCAGTTAAAGAGTAGACCAGGAGGGGAATTCGGGTTTGTCGACCCGACATCTAAATGGTGAGAAACTGGAATAGCATAGGCTAAAACAATAGATATTGGACATCTCTCACTAACATAGCAATGAGGGTTTACATCGAGCTTGTGAAGTCGGGGGAATAAGACATGTAAGGTTGGACCTCCGGACCAAGTATCATGCCAAAAGCTAGTCGTTTGGCCATTTCCTAGCTTAATCTTGAAGATCGAAGAGAGATTGATGTTTACTTTGAGGAGATCGTCTCTAAGCCTCACAATATGGTACTAAACACCAGAGTTGGATCTAATGGGAGAGTTATCATCAAGGCAACTAGATGGGCCATATATAGAGCAAATAACTTTGCGCCATAAAGCATGGTTCTCATTTGGAATCTCCACCACCATTTTGCGAGCATTGCTTGATTACATGAAGTAAGACTACCTATACTAAGAACACCACGATCTCGAGGAGATAACACTTTATCCCAAGCAATCCAAGACATCTTGTTTCCATCCACCGAACCACCCAAAAAAAATTCTCCTGATACTTTCAAGCTTACTGATTATCTTCTTAGGAGCCTTGAAGGAGGAGAAGTAATAGACACCCAACCTACCATGAACGGATTTAATCAAAGTGAGGCGCCCACCACTGGCTACATCTTGACATTTTGACTCCGATAGGATGACCCAAGTAGATACAAGGGAATTGAGGTGCTAAGCAACCAATAGTAGATGCAAGGGAGTTCAATTCAACATTAGAAACACGAATACCATATAACTTACTTTTGTTGAAGTTGACCTTAAGGCCGGAAGCGAGATGAAAACAAGTGAGAATCCTCGACAAATTCACAACATTAAATCTTGACCACTCGCCCAAAATTAGAGCGTCATCCGCAAATTGTAGATGAGAAACATAAACCAAGTCTTTCCCTACTTTGATACCCTTAAATATGTTATTGTTAGATGCTTCAAGAAGAGCCACATTGAGAGCTTCCACCGCCAATATAAAAAGGAAAGGAGATAGGGGGCCTCCTTGACGAAGTCCTCTCTCTATCTTAAACTCCTTTGTTGGTGAACCATTAACAAGCACCGAAGCAAAACCCGACTTAAGGCACGAGCGAATCCAAAGTCTCCATTTATAGCTAAAACCCATTTGTTCTATGATAGAGAATAAGAAGTCTAAACTTAAAGAGTCAAAGGCTTTTTCAAAATCGACTTTGAGGAACATTAGGCGTTTTTTGTATTTCTTTGACCAAGCAATAATCTCATTAATCATGAGGGGACCATCGATGATTTGCTAATCTTTTATGTATGCCATTTGGACCTCTCCAACTACTGACGGTAGAACACGTGATAGACGGTTGGCAAGAATTTTGGCAATGATTTTGTATTGGCTACCAATAAGACTAATTGGACGAAAGTCACTGATGATTAGGGGGTCTTTCACTTTAGGGACAAGAGTGATAAAAGAGGAGTTACAGCCCCGTGGTTTGAGGCCCGAGACTTCAAAGTCTTTGACAAACGAAACAATATCATGTTCGAGCATTTTCCAATATTTCTTGAAGAATTTAAAAGAAAATCTATCAGGACCCGGAGCTTTAGAGCTACCACAATTCCAAACCGCCTCTTTAATCTCCATCAGGACCCGGTTGTCGACATGCAAACTTTACCTATGTAGCTAGCGTCAAAACTGCAGCAACACATGATTTCCAAGGAAACCAACGCCATCATTCACGATTTTGGATGCACCATACTTGTTTTATAGAACTAAATTTCTAGCCTTTGGGCCGAGAGTAAGACCAACTAATTCTACAAGTTTGTTTATACTAACCTGTAGCAAATTAAGATTCAAATTTTAAATAAAGGAACTTAATTTGATTACAAAGAAACAATGACTAACGTACCGATGCTAATCTCGTTCCTTCATCTCTAGTTGAGCTCCACCGTATGGCTTTCTCAAGCTGTAACCAAGTTATAGCATTCTTAATAATTCATTAAGTTGGAGAATTGCATTAACAATGACCTCATGTTCATTGCCCACCCATTTTAAGCAAGTTGCATTTTTGTATATAACAAACCACATTTTATGTCGTTTAAAACATGGAAAACACAAGTGAACTTCTACATTAGGTGAGACAAAATATTTACCTCCTTCTGTTCTTCTGTTGGAAGACCATCACTAGAAGAAGCATCAAGCAATGTTACATGCTCTGACGATACCTTCTGAACCACACCCCACCTGAATGACAGTCCTGAAGGACACGACAACTCTGTACCGCACCCCTTTAACCCTAGAACTTGATAAAAACAATTCCTTTCATTACTATCTGCCACCATTTTTCAAACCCAATATTAAAATAAAATAAAATAAAATAAAAACTATAAAATTCACTTCTTTGTTTCCACGAATTCGACAATATACACTTACTCTAAAAACCAATAAGAATAGATTAAATGTTTGTTGTTTGATGTCAATCTAATAAAATAAGAATTTACAAAACTATTACCACAAAGAAAGATTTCGGTGTGAGTTTGATCAACATTAATGACATTAGAGCACCCGGTGCAGCCTCCCCATTGAAGCTCGTCGTTCGACGTGGAAGGCTCAACGGCGAGCCGAAGCTCGTTGCTACACCATTGCCTGCTCGCCGTTCGTCTTCGTTGGGTTTTTACTCGTGGCCACGGCGAGATATCTTTCTAACAAGTTGGCAGGTTTTTTTCATTTTTTTCTTTCTTTCTTCCATATGTTTAATAAATCTGGGTTTGGTGGAGGATGGTGGTGAGAGTGGAGAACTATGGTGGTTTGTGCGTTTACAGGTGTAGGAGCAAGGAGGGGCTGTTAAAAAGAGGAAGAAGATGACTAACCTAATATTGATAAGGGTGTTTGGGCTTTCATATTTGTTTGGGCTAGGTGTTTAAAGTATTTTTATTTGGGCTTTTATATTTGCTTTGAGCTTTTTCTTTTTTTCTGAATTTTGTTTGATTATATATTTGTAATTTTTGACCAAAAGCTGTAATTTTTTTTGGATTGATTATATATTGGGGCAATTGCATATATACCCATTAAAACTTGAATATTTGCATATATACTCAAAACATGCTTAATTGACATTGTACATCATGCATTAAAAACTTGTGTTTTGGGTATATATGCAAATTTTTGAGTTTTAATGGGTATATATGCAATTCTCCCTTATATATTTGACCAAAAGCTATATAATTAAGTAAATAAAATCAAAATTTTATTTATATTTTTTTATTTGAAATGAATAAAAATATAAATGTATAAGATGTGAGGCTCTAATGAAGATGTGAGGCTCTAATGAAGAAGTTGAGGTTTGTTGTTTGGTGAGCAGGGGGTTTGTTGTGAAGAGGTGTTGGGTGATGTAGCATACGTGAGACCCGAATGAGGAGATGAAGCTTGTTGTCTGCACCTTGTGCTCTAAGTATTTCCTACTGTAAATTTGTACTATCATCCTAATTTTACCGCAAGAGGTCCGAGGTTGGTAAGCCATTGACCACTGTAATCGAAGGCATCAAAACTCACCACATCAAAATCCTACAATCAAAACCCAAACAAAACATATCAACAATATATTCAAATCATCTAACCCCCAAAGCTATTTATAATAGAAACCCCAAACCTAAAAACTCAAAGTTAAAAATTAAATATTTATAATCAACCTCCTACAATCAATATCAAAATCTTCAAATCCTTTAAACTCAAAAGATATTTGGAAAAAAAAATAATTAAAAAAAAAAAAAGAAAAAACACACACACGCTCAACCCCAAAATCACACCTAAACTCTAACTTATAAACTCAAAACAGATAATCGGTACCTCTGTTATTCTTTTTTCCTATAAGCTTCTTTTGGTTTTCCGAACTTTCACATCCTACGATCATCATCATCACCAGCAGAAAATTTGGATTTCTTGATTAACCTGATTTGATTTCTGTTTGCGGAGGATTTGTGGAATCTTCTAAGTTTGTCGCGTCTTTATGTCTATATAAAACGGATCGTCTGGGTAAGGTATATACGATGTGTAAAAAAGGCTAATAAACCAACGTATTTTTGGCGGGAAACCCGCAAATAAAACGACGCCGTAGTTAATAGCGTACAAGTTATTTATATAAAAATATGCCTTTTTCTTTTCTTCCTTTTTTTTTCTTCTTTTTTTTAACGACAATTTGCTTTAGGGGTGTTGATCGGTTTGGTTTTCGGTTATTCGGTTAATTCGGTTAAATTTTTTTTTAGGGTCAAACCGTGAACCAAACCAAACCGAATTCAAATTCGGTTTTTGGTTCGGTTTGGTTAAATTCTAGTTCGGTTTGGTTCGGTTCGGTTTTCGGTTTAACCAAATTACACACTTTATTTAAAATATATATATATATATATATATATATATATATATACAAATATATTTTGTCAAAAAAGTTATTTCAAATATAAAAAGTATTTTTTAATATTAGGATTGAATTTTTTTGTTATTTATATATATATAAATATAAATATAAATATATATATATATATATATATATATATATATATATATATATATATATATATATATATATATATATAACGTTTTATTGATCTTTTTATATATATAAATATATAAAAAATATATAAATTTATATGAATTCGGTTTTCGGTTTTGATTATTAAAACAATATCCAAACCGAGAACCGAATTAAAAGTTCGGTTTGGTTCGGTTTTGGCAAATTCGGTTCGGTTAAAAGTTCGATTCGGTTATTTTCGGTTCGGTTCGGTTTTGGTTTTCGGTTTATTCGGATATTTCGGTTTTTCATTCACACTTTATACGGTTTTACCTGCTATCTCAAAATGCCTCTAAAAAGACTTGAACTCACAATTTGAGTCAGCCCATTTATAAAGTTATTTGAGATGGCCCAACTCATGGCTATCGTTAATTGTTTTTTTCTTTCTTCGTTGTCTTAAAATAAACTCCAAAAGCCCAATTACAATGTAACGTCTGTGACCTTAACTAACGAGATCCATTCTTAGTTTGTTAACAAAGGAGGATAGTTTTCACCACACGTTGTCGCGGAACTACGGACTTAAGATTTTTTTAACTGAAAAGTAAAATTTTGATCAATTTGTTTTTAAAGTTGAAATATTATAACTCATCTATTGTGGAATTATAAATCTGAGATTTTATAGTTGTAAGCAACCATGTCTAGCTTTTTGTTGTAATTTTATAAGAATTATCAATTTGTATCGACATTAAAAGTATTGCAGGATTATTATGATTGGCATGCCTAAATGGCATGACTAATTTTATGTCTAATCCACTCAACATATGACAAGTGGAATATGATATTTCTCTCTCCTCATGATAGTCTTTTGTTACTACAAGTGTTATGATTTACTACCTCCGTCCCAAAATTATTGTCATCTATTGACTTTTTCGGTTTTTACTTTTCAACTTTGACCTTAAGTATTTTTGTTTATATTACATAATACTTGATACAAAATATATGAATGGATTGAGTTTTAAATGTATTTTTATTTGTTATAATTTTTATCAAAAATTGTATAACACAAACAAAAATATTTATAATCAAATTTAAGAAAGAAATACCGAAAAAATCAATAGGGGACAATAATTTTAAGACGGAAGGAGTAATTGTTAGGCATGAAATTAGGCATGTCAATAACTACTCTTTTTAAAATATTATGTGAGTTATAAAGTTTTTTTTGTTTTTTTGTTTTGTTTTTCTCCTTACTTCGGTTCTAAGCTGACTAATTTCAAGGAGGCTACCATTTTTGGATAGATTGGAGTGTGCGCAATTGAACCTTCATAGCAATAAGGGGATTAATTTTCTCCCCGTTGTATTCAACTCGTGATCTCCGCTTTGAAATGCTGGTATTTTTACCACTGGGTCACCCCTTTTATTTTATGTAAATGAAAAACTAATAGTTCGTTTGTAATTTTTTTATGTAAGATTATTAGAGTTAATGAGTTTAAGATTGAAAACTAAAAATCTTATAAATATCTACGAAATAGAAGCAAATTTACTAAAATACCATTTAACTAAATATACCATATTACGTTCAAAATAGAAACAGTAAAGTAAAAACGAAATGGATAATATATAAATTCAATTAAACAATAAAGATAAAGCTTTTAAAAAGTATGAACAAGTTTATTGTAAAAATCGAACTAATCGGCCAAATCGTCTTAATCGGTAGGTATTTTTTTTTTTTTTTTAATTTGGAGATCATTTATTTCACTTATAAAGCACAATGGATCTCATAATTAGAATTGGAGCCTTTTATTAAAGTTTGGTAACATAGTAGTCTTGTAATCAGTTAAGATCTTTAGATTAGTCTCAAGAAATACCCAAAACTTGCACAAAATAATAATCCAATTAATCACCGATTAATTCCGTTTACACCGATTAATTGCTACAAGGTGGTTAACCGCCCAACTACCGATTCACGATTTTTGCAACCTTGATTTTTAGGTTAACAATTGTATTAAACTGGTAATAGTAATAACTAGAGAGTTACATATTGGGGCGTTTGTTGACTAGCCTTAAGGTTGTTAGTAAATCATGGTTGCGCCATGATTAATTTAAAAGCTAGTGACTGTTACTAAATGTACAAGCAAAAAATGCAATTTTTATAGCTTATTTATAGCGCTTGTGGCAGTTATTGATAGCGCTTGTGCCTAAAATCATATGCTAGGGTTTTTTTTTTTTTTTTTTTTTTTTTTTTTTTTTTTTTTTAATCTTTAGCTAGATGACAGTTTTAGAGATTATTTACGTAATTGTTCTATGCGTTATGGTGTATACAATTGGTTATTTGTCGACGTTGATTACTGTTAAACATTGGCTGTTGCCGTATTTGGTTTCTCACCCTTTACTCTTTAGATTTTTGGCATACCAAAAATGAAATTAACCATGTACTTGAATGATTGAATTTGGAAGCAAACAAAGATTTTTGTTTGCTCAAAGGTACTACAAGAAATCCGGGTACAAACGTTGTTGGTGAATATCTTGAAATTTGAAATAGTCGGGGAAAGTCCAGTGACGACCACTAGAATTCTGGTTAGTTGCATAGATCATAGCCATTAAATTAAGGTTCGACTTTTCTCAGATTCCCCGAACAAAGATCCTCTCCATGTGAGTATGTGACTTTGAGAATCTTAAGGAACACTTATCTAACTAACTCTATAAAAATAATGATAAAACTAAGACAATTCAATTTAACATTAGACGAAATTCACATTCAAAATCAGGGGGCTCTATTTCCTTCCTAGTTTCTTTTCTCGACAATAGGCTTTTCAATAGGTATCAAGCTAGTTCAAATATTCTACAAGCAAATTCCACTTTGTTAACAAAAATTATTCGCCCAAATAGACCAACACATATATCAGAAACATTAGTACCCCATTATCCTAATCAATTTATGTCATTCCTGTCTTACATGCTAGTTCCGCTAGTATATAGTAGACAATCATTTAATTCTGATGAAGATAGAATGTTCAAACATAAAAAAACAAGCGGAGGCGAAGCCAGAAAAAATTTTATGAAAGGGCCGAAACAAATTTTTTTCTGAAAAAGCATTAGATGGAAGGGCCGACATAAAAAATATTTTTTCTAACACATGAAATGGCAGAAAATACACTAGCAGGCTTAGGCCTATGGGGCTAGGATCCTTCTCGGTCCTCACTCTGCCCATGAAAACAAGGCATGTCGATAACCCGATAATTACTTTTCTTGTACAAAATACAAATCACCTTATCACTTGTAATAAACAAACAATTCGTACCAAATTAATTCATAGATGCATTGCACTTTGAATGTCACATAATTACATTAGTCTTAATCCTATTGCTAATCCTAACTAGTAATTATAATGTTAGGCATAGGCCCTCGTCATTTCTGGGAAGGTCCTCATTTTGTCATGTTTTATTTTCAAGGGGTAATATTAGAAAGTTTCTAGATAAAGTAATGTCCACTAAAGTCTAGTCCTAAGTTTTGAAATGGACACGTTCATGCATCTCCAAATCTTTTTATACGGAAAACTTTCACTTTCCTACATTTGCAACTTGCTTCAAGCTTTAAATGAAATACTATACTAGAGTAGTAGAGTGTAGCATATAATTTGGACATGTTCTATTGCCATTGAATGCAGAATTGGCAACCATGTTGGCTTAAAATGGTCCTCATGGCATTCATAATGAAAGGTTTAAAGAAAAATTTAAAACACATTTTATCATATATTTTTTTAACCATAACGAGCTTATATTCATGTAGATGTGACGTAAAGAGTTATAAGATCATAAACCTATGCATAATTTAATGCATGTATTATTAAGGATCATTGTATGAATTTGCAAAGAGCTTAATACATAGTGAAATGAGTTTAGGAAATCAAAAGCTTTTTTAATTTATCTAATATGAAATGATAAACTTATAAACCCTTTTAAAAGCACAACTATTGTGAACGTTTTTAGAGTTTAAAATAAAGAAAAACACAGTTAAAAAGCAATGTCGACAAAATTGTCAATTTTGGCAGTATTTACATAAATAAAAGCTCTTTCAAACTTTATATATACTATATTAAAATGCAATTCTCCTAAGTTTGTTGTGTAAAATATTAGTAGCAAATTTACTAAAATGCCATTCAACCAAATATCATATTACAAAATAGAAACAGTAAAGTACAAACGAAATTGATACTATAAAAATTCAATTAAACAATAAAGACAAAGCTTTTAAAAAGTATGAACAAGTTTATTGTAAACATCAAACTTTTCAAAAGAGTTAATTGTTTTGTTAAGTTTGATGGATTTAGTCATCAACTAGCTAAATGTGCGTCTACGAATTAACAGTTGAAATGACTAACGATATCTATATATCTTTACAACAAAAAAATGAGTTTATAGACTAGATAACGCATATCTTGGTTTCCCTCAAAAGTATTTGTTAAGAGGGAAGGGAATGGTAACGGGGCAACGCCCTTTCATCCTAGCATCCTAGCTGGAAGCAAATCAACGGTGTTATGTCGTTAAAGCCAATCCGAGGTCTTGGGCATTGGTTTTGCGTTTTCATTTACGTTGCTACAACAACTCAAGTTATAACATAACTTGGCTTATGGCGTTATGATACCCCCATTTTTTGTTTCCAAGTTATAGCAACGCCGTTTCCAATTTTTTGTTTTATATTTTTAAAGTGGGCTCAAAAAGTGGTGTTATTGGATGTTATGATTACCCGGTGTTTTTTGGCGTTATGTTATTTGGTGTTGAAATGATGTGGCGCTAACGTGGCGGGTATTTTGGTGTTAATGGTGTTACCACTCCTTGTGCTCTTAGTGTTAAGAAATTTTAAATTTGAAGGTTTAAAATATGATGTACTCCCTCCGCCACTAAATAAATGTTCACGTTTGACTTCTTAAGTCTTTCTTTTTAAACTTTGACTTTATATATTTTTGTTTGTATTATATATTATTTGATGAAAATTATACCAACCCGGAAATACATTTAAAACCCAATTCATTTATATATTTTGCATCAAGTATTATGTAACGCATACAAAAATATTTAAAGTCAAAGTTCAAAAAGAAATACTTCAAAAATCAAATGTGGACACTTATTTAGAAACGGAGGAAGTAGTACACAAACACAAAGCAGGTTATATTTGAAAGCTAAGGAAAGCAGCAACAATAACAATTCTCCATAGTATATTTTTTTTAGTAACTTGGCAAAAACATAACCTAAGAGCATGCCCATACGTAACGCAGGGCATGCGTTAAAGGGCATTTTGCCCCGCGTTAACCTGCGTTACGGTTGTGGGTGGCTGCGTTAGAGGCGCGTTAACGCGCTCGTTAGCATGCTAACGCAGCGTTAGACGTGAAACTTGAATTAAAAAAAAAAAAAAAAAAAAAAAAAAAAAAAAATCGTTTTACCCCCTCCAACGTTCCAACATATAGCCGTTTGAAAAAAAAATTCACTTTCACCCCCTCAATAATTAAAAACGGCTAGTTTTTAAAATTCACCCAAAAATTACTTTTAAACCATTTAAACCAACTATAAATACCAACTTAACACACATATATTTTTCACACATCCACTACTAATTTTCTACTTTTTTATAATTGAGTTTTAATGTTATGTGGTTTATTAATTGAATTGTTTGTTTAGTTGAGGGTAGAATTTGAAAATATTTGAGTTAAAGCTGAGTTATTGTTGTGGGTGTTTTTTTCTGAGTTAAAGTTAAAGTGGAAAAGCTGATGTGACATTGCGTTAAGTTTTAACATGAGTTACGTATAAGCATGCTCTAAGTAGAAATTTGCTATGATGGTATATGCCATTTTTATCCAAATGGAGAAATGAACAGGGGCAGATTAGGAATTTTGGAAAGACGGCTCATAATGGCCCACATGTTGATGTACACATCAAAACTTGTATGGATGTTATTAAAAAATAGACATAAAAATAAATAACAAAAAAGTAGTACTGTATACTGTAATATAAAGTTAGTCTTCAATTAAATGTCAAACACTACATAGTTTAGGCAATCACCATCACACTCACCTCACCAAATCTAGATTCAAATCATCATCCGATTCGTTGTAATTATCATTAATATTTTAATAAAATCTAATATGTTAATTCCATAAGACACACTAATCACATACTAACATATTAGTATGTGATTAGTGTGTCTTATGGAATTAACATATTAGATTTTATTAAAATATTAATGATAATTACAACGAATCGGATGATGATTTGAATCTAGATTTGGTAACGAACTTTTCAATGATATAAATTTCATCAAGTGTTATATAATACAAACAAAAATATTTACGATCAAATTCGGGCCCGCGGACAATTAAAATGGGACGGAGGGAGTAGTTATTTAGCTTCATTTTGCAAAAGTGGCAACAAAATTATTGATCTTGTACCATGTGGTTCACTAATTTATTAATCTTGTAATTTACCCATTCTTTTATATAGAATAAGGTTGGATCAAGTAGTTAACACGTTTGTCTTTAGAGACAGAGGTCAAGGGTTCGATCATTACCTCTTGCAAGACCGGACGTCTTTTTCTACCTTTAGTAGAACAGGAAGCAGCATCTCTACCTTAGTTAAGGGTATGGTTGTCTACGTCTCAACCTCCTCATACACCGTGTAAAACAGTATTAATACTCATAACTCGTGAAAAACGGTATTGAGAGTTACATGCGGGGAGATGTGAATATCATTCCTTTTTTTTTATATACTTTTTGAAAAAGGTTTTTGGTAATAGTGAATCAATCTTAAAAATTAAATGAAAATTTAGCATGGAAATCATTCTTTATGTAAATCGGAAACTAACTAACATTATTAACGCATCTTATAAAAATTCAAATAGTTGGTGCTTTTATGCATCTTATAAACGACACACGTTAAGAATTGTTAGATAAAGTTGAAATTCTCGTTATATATGAAATACATGTGATGATATAGTTGCCTCGTGCGGATTGTGGTCATCATCTAAGCATGACTTGCAACTTGACTTATTATGCTCCACGAATACTTGGATTCATGGTATGAAGTCTTCTTCAAAATCGTATGGAGTCTATCAATTATTACTTTATTCATTGAGGTTAATATAGGATAAAGCAAATCAACTTTTATCAAATTAATGATTTAGAGTTGAGTTATTTTATAAACTAAGTTTTTGTTATAAATTGAGGGACAAATTCTCATCATTCATCTAGTTTGATCTAATGGTGGGGATTAACCTAAAGATTTAATAAAACAACCTAAGTTCATGTTTTTTTTCTTGTCCTTTTTGTCTATCTATTCATTTTTTTTTTCCTTTTTTCTTTTCTTTCTTTTTTTTTTTCTTTTTTTTTAACTTCACGTTTTTTTCCTACAATTCAAGGTTTTTTTTTTTTTTTTTTTTTTTTTCATACATATTCGTCGGTTTTTTACGTCTTCGTCAGTTTTATTACATTTTCGTTCGTTTTAATACATTTTCGTCCGTTTTCATACGTTTTCATCTGTTTTTGAATTTTTTCAATCGTTTTCGCCCGTTTTCAAACGTTTTCGTCCGTTCTCATATATATTCGTCCGTTTTCTTACGTTTTTGTCCGTTTTCATATGTTTTCGTCCGTTTTCACACGTTTTCGTCCGTTTTCATACGTTTTCGTCCGTTTTTATACGTTTTCGTCCATTTTTATACGTTTTCATATGATTTCATCTGTTTTCATTCATTTTTGTCCATTTTCTTACGTTTTGTTCGTTTTCATATATTTTCGTCCGTTTTCATACGTTTTCGTCCGTTTTCATTAATTTTCGTTCGTTTTTAAATGTTTTCAGACGTTTTCATACCTTTCTGAATATCACAAGTGATATACTGTGATTATCAGAATATCACTTGTGATATTCAGAATATCATGAGTGATATTGAATATCACTCGCGATATTCTGAATATCACAAGTGATTTTTAACATTCTGTAACATGAAAATTACAAGTGATATACAGAATATCGCAAGTGATATTCAAAATATTGCAAGTGATATCTGAATATCGCAAGTGATATTCTCAATATTGCAAGTGATATTCTGAATATCACAAGTGAGTTTCAACAAATGTTCTGTGACATGAAAATCGCAAGTGATAGTCAGAATATCGCTAGTGTTATTCTGAATATCAAAAGTGATATTCTGAATATAAATCACAAGTGATATTCAGAATATTACAAGTGATTTCACGCTTTTTTTAATTCACGTTTTTTCAAAAGTGATATTTTGAATATCACTCTGAATATCACAAGTGATATTCTGAATATCACAAGTGATTTCAACAATTGTTCTGTAACATGAAATTCACAAGTGATATTCAGAAAATCACAAGTGATATTCTAAATATTACAAGTGATATTCCGAATATCACAAGTAAGTTTCAACTAATATTTTGTAACATGAAAATCACAAGTGATATTCTAAATATCACACGTGATTTTCAACTAACGTTTTGTAACATGAATATCACTTGTAATTTTCTGAATATCACTTGTGATATTCATATTATCACTTGTGATATTCAGATTATCACTTGTGATTTTCATGTTACAAAACATTAGTTGAAAATCACTTATGATATTTAGAAAATCACAAGTGATATTCAGAAAATCACAAGTGATATTCAGAAAATCACAGGTGATATTCTGAACATCACAAGTGATATTCCGAATATCACAAGTGATGTTCAACTAATGTTTTGTAACATGAAAATCACAAGTGATATTCCGAATATCAAAAGTGATATTCAGAAAATTACAAGTGTTATTCAGAATATTATAAGTGATTTTCACATTTTTTTAATTCACGTTTTTCTCATTTTCTTACGTTTTCTTCTGTTTTTTTTCGTTTTCATACGTTTCTGAATATCACAATTGATATTATTAATATCACAAGTGATATTTTGAATATCAAAGAAAATCACTTGTGATATTAAGAATATCAATTGTGATATTCAGAAACGTATGAAAACGGACGAAAACATATGAAAACGAACGAAAACGTATAAAAACAACTGAAAAGTATGAAAACAGACGAAAGCGTCTGAAAACAGAGAAAAACACATAAAAACGGACGAAAATGTTTATAATCGTATGAAAACAGATAAAAATGGATGAAAGCATATAAAAACAGACGAAAACGTCTTAAAATGGACGAAAACGTATAAAAACAGACGAAAACGTTTGAAAACAGACGATAATGTAAAAAAATTGATGAAAACGTTTGAAAGCGGATAAAAACGTCTGAAAACATATAAATACTACCGAAACGTATGAAAATAGACGAAAACGTTTGAAAACAGACAAAAATGTACAAAAATAGACGAAAACAGACAAAAAGCGTCTGAGTATCACCGAATATCACTTGTGATATTCAGAAACGTATGAAAACGTCTAAAATTGGCCAAAAAAATTTAAAAACGGACGAAAACTTATGAAAATGAACGAAAATGTAGGAAAATAGACGAATATATAGGAAAAAGGATGAAAGCGTTTAAAAACGGACAAAAACATAAAAAAATGGAAGAAAACGTATGAGATCAGACGGAAACAAATGTAAACATATGAAACCGGACGAAAACGTATAAAACGGATGAAATCGTGTAAAAACGGATGAAAACGTATGAAAACGGACAAAAACGTATAAAAACGGACGAAAACGTCTGAAAACGGACAAAAACGTATAAAAACGGATGAAAACATATGAAAATGGACAAAAACGTCTGAAAACATATAAAAACTGTCGAAAACGGATAAAAACGTCTGAAAACAGACGAAAACGTAAAAAAACAGACGAAAACGTATAATAACGAACAAAAACGTCTGAAACAAACGAAAACGTAAAAAAAAAACGGACGAAAACGTATAAAAACGGTAAAAAAGTCTGAAAATGGACAAAAATGTCTGAAAACGTTTATAATCATGTGAAAACAGACAAAAACGGACGAAAACGTAATAAAGTGAGAAAAAATCGTGAATTTATTTAAAAATAAATAAATAAATAAATAAATACGTGAAAAAAAAGGAAAAAGTATATAACGTTAATTGGAAAGAAAAAAAGCCAAAAAAAAATAATAAAATAAAGTACATGGACTTAGGTTTTCATGTTTAATCTTAGGTTATTCCCCACCATTAGATCAAACTAAATGGATGGTGGTGATTTGTCCCTTAGTATGTAACAAAATACTAGTCCATAAATGAACTTTTCTCTAATGATTTATTAAACTTTATATATCATAATTGTTATCATATGAGTAGTAGCAGTTTTTAACGAGGTAAAGTGTAATTAGTTTATTTATAGTAATTTAATTATACTTAGTTAAATAGAGTTAGGGTTAACTAGTATTGGTTAACGTGCAAGACAAGCAGAAAATTATAGAATCCCAATTTCATAGTTTTTTTTCCCCTTTCTTTTTTAATGTAGGGGTTGTATTCTCTCATTTCTATAAATAGAGGTGAGTGCTGATGCAAGTCATTCATTCTTCTTATCTTGATGTGAACCTTTATTGGATAATAATAATAATAAAAAAGGTTCGAGGGTATATTATGTGCATGTTGTTCTTTCTTTTAACGATTATCTTGTAATCATGATGTGTTGACTATTCTTGTGAGTTCTTTAATGAATCCTTCGCTAAGCTCCCAGGTAATTGTTGGAGGTTTTATCCAACACTTGGTATCATAGCCTTTTCGAGAAAAAATGAATCACACAACGAGGTAGAGCCAAAACAAGAGAAAAGAATAAGTCGTGTTTGAATAGTTGATTTTGCACAGTTGTGGTAGAATATACACTGCGGGTTTGTTAACCATTGGATTTCTACGAAATTCAAACTATAGGTTTAAAACACATAGATATAGGTTCTCACCAGAGGGATCTTGCATCGGAGCAACCAATAAGCGATACAACATGTCAAATTTGGCTGGAAATATTTGATTTTCGTGTTGTTTTTTGGCTTTCGTTATGTTGATTTAAGGTCTCTGAAGCTTAGGTCGATCAAATGGAAACTTGAGTTACAATTTCAGTTTTCTAAATGGTGTCATTAGGTGCAAGAAAGTCAATTACAAGGGTTTACTTGGACATCAAGATTGCAGTTTAAAGACTTCAAAAAGTTAAAGATTTAGAGTTCTTTGGTGATAATCAATCTTGAAAGTAAAGAAGCTTTAAGGGTTTGTCAGATTTTTTTTTTGGGGGGGGGGGGGGGGGGGGTGTTAATAAACAAGGTGTTGACATAAATAATGCCTAAAAACATTATTAACATATTATCAATATCTCTATGTTTTAATTATTACAAAACATAAACTCATTGAACTAAAATTTATGACATAAACAAGTATTTAGTGATTAACATTCTCTTTACATCCAAATCACTTAAGGTATAAATAAACAAAGTGTTTATTGCAATCTATGATCAAAGGGGTATTTAATTAATTATTACAAAGTTTATTTAATTATATAAACATATTATATATTTGAAAAACACTTTTGGTAATAAAGAAAAATGTTTTAATCATACTAAATATATGAATTCAAATTTTTAACTAAAATCAGTTAGTTTTTCACCAAATAAACTTTCCCCACTAAAAGACAGAATTTCTGGCCGTTAAAACTGGGCGGCCCCCTTAATTATAAGGGGCGGTCCCCTTAAAATTAAGGGGACCGGCCATGATTTAAGGGGACCGGCACGCTCCAGTTGTCAGAAATCTTTGCCTATAAATACCACCTTAAATCTAGAATTTTCCCCCACCTTTTGCACTCCTAAAATTTCTGTTCTAGATCTCCATTTCCATTCTCTTAATCCTTTGATCATACATTCATAAATCTTTGTTTCAAAGTGATCCAAACACCATCCTCTCAAGTGCAAGAGAAGAATATTTCTATCCCTCTAGACAAGAAGTATTACAACTTGTTGTGATCTCCACATCTAAGTTGTTAGAGCATCATCCATTGTATCTATCTCTTTGTGTAATTAGTTATGAATATTTGATAGAAGATAGTTTAGCAAGGTATATAAGTAGTGTGATAGGTTAGTAGTTTGTTGTGAAGAAGAAAAGTTAGGAAGTAGAAAGGTGTGAAGAAGATTGGTGTGAAGTAAATAGGTGTGAAGTAGAAAGGTGTGAAGAAGATTGGTGTGAAGTAGATAGGTGTGAATTAGAAAGGTGTGAAGAAGTATTGGTGTGAAGTAGATTGGTGTGAAGAAGTTGTGTAGAAGTTGTGACGAAGTTGTGGTGTGTAAATTGGTGTGTAAGGTTTTCTCCGCCATAAGGGAGCTTGTTGACATAGTGAAGAAAACTCTCGAGTTAGGTGCTGGGGAGTGAAGTAGGGCAAGGAAGGTGACCTTGTAGCCGAACCACTATAAATCTCTTGTCTCGCGGTTCGATCTTTCCATCTCGCATTTATTTCTTTACTTATATTATTATTGTTTTATCATACATATTTATTGTTGTTCATATTGTGCAAGACTTGATATCACATAGTATCGAATCTAAATTTTTGAAAACAAAGAAAACTTTCAAACAATCTTTTGAAACAAATTAAAAAGACGTAAAACTATTCAACCCCCCCCCCCTCCCCTTCTAGTTTTCCACAATTGGTATCAAGAGCCACATCTAGCAAGATTTTTTAAAATATATTTTATTTTAAAACTTGTAACGATCTATGGAATCTTTAAAATATTTAGAAGTGCAATCTATGCAAAAACCACCACTATTTGAAAGTGATGAATTTTTATATTGGAAAAATAGATTCGAAACTTATGTGAAATCAAAAGATCTTGATCTTTGGCATGTCATTACCTTTGTTGATTTTCCCCATATTCAATATAATTTTGAAACTAAAATGGATGAAATTGTATATTCTGAAAAACAAAATGATGATTTGAAAAAAGAAACTAGCAAAAAATAATGAGGCTAAAATGGTTATTTATAATGCGTTACCACGCAAAGAATATGAAAGAATTTTTATGTGTAAAACCGCAAAAGAAATTTGGGATTATTTACTAATTACTCACCAAGGTAATAGTCAAGTCAAAGATAACAAAATAGATCTTCTTGTACAACAATATGAACAATTTACGATTCCGGAAGAGGAATCAATTGATAATGTTTTTGCTAAATTTAACACTATTGTCACAAGTTTAAAAGCACTTGATGAGACATTTTCTAGTAAAAATTGTGTTAGGAAATTTCTTAGGGCATTGCATCCGAAATGGCGAGCTAAGGTCACGGCAATTGAAGAATCAAAGATTTTGATGACGTTATCACTAGATGAACTTACTGGCAACTTGAAGGTCCATGAAGAAATTATAAGAAGAGATTCGAAAACAGTCAAAGTCAAGAAAGAACAAACCAAATCCATTGCTCTAAAAGCCAAAAAGGAACCTAGTGACGATGATGATTCAAGTGACAAAGAAGAAGTGAAAAAACCAAAAGACGAAAAGTGTTTTATGGCAAAAGGAACCGACGAAATATGTTTAGGAATTGACTTGGAGCCTGACGAATGGATCAAGGATAGCGGATGTTCGAGGCACATGACGGGGAACCGCAAGCTACTTTCTACATACAAGGTATACAATGGAGGTAACGTTATTTCCGTAGTGGCTTACGTGGAAAAATCATTGGCAAAGGTACGATTTCTCAAGAATCACTTACTATTGAAAATGTAGAGCATTTAGATAATTTAACATATAACTTGCTTAGTATAGGACTAATATGCGATAATAAATATAGAGTTACCTTTACCGAAGAGGCTAGCGAAATAGTTAAGAATGAAAAAATTATAGGTAGAGGAATTAGGAAATGAGGCATATATGTTATGAAACTAGGAAACAAACCTGAGGATAGGATATGCCTAACGACCCTAGACGAAAACTCCACATTGTGGCATAGGAGATTAGGACATGCTAACATGCAACAAATACAATCTTTGGCCTCTAAAGAACTAGTTAGAAACTTGCTTAATCTAAAATATGACAAGCATTTTTGTGATGCATGTAAAATTGGAAAAAAAGTTCATGCTAGTCACAAAGCTAAGAATATAGTATCCACTACTAGGTGCCTAGAACTATTATGGATCTTTTTGGTCCATCCGCTGTGCGGAGCTATGGAGGAAACAAATATACCTTAGTAATAGTAGATGACTACTCACGATACACGTGGACTAGGTTTTTAAGTGACAAGACCCAAGCCTTTGAAAAATTCGAAATATTTAGTAAAATGATTCAAAATAAATTAGGATGCACAATAGTAGCCATTAGGACGGACCATGGTAGGGAATTTGACAACGAAGTACAATTCGAAAAATATTGTGATTTAAATGGAATATCTCACAATTTCTCCGCTCCTCGTACTCCTCAATCAAATGGCGTAGTTAAAAGAAAAAATAGGTCACTACAAGAAATGAGTAGAACAATGTTAAATGAACAATTCATCCAACAAAAATTTTGGTGTCACGCCGTAGATACATCAACATATATTATTAATAGGGTATCAATTAGGAGAATTCTAGGAAAAACTCCTTATGAGTTACTAAGAGGTAGAAAACCAAACTTAAGCTACTTTAGGGTATTTGGTAGTAAATGTTATATTCTAAACACTAAGGATTACCTCACTAAGTTTGATCCAAAATCATATGAAGGAATATTTTTAGGATACTCACAAAATAGTAAAGCAAATATAATACTTAACAAACACTCCATGAAAGTAGAAGAATCACTAACTGTAACATTTGATGAAACACCACCACCTCCTAAAACATTACCTTTAGAAGATGATGACTTAGTCGAAGATGAAGCTATTGAGGTTAGTAAAACAAAACATATAGGAAATGATAATGAAGACATAAACTTAGGAAATAACGAAATTGTAAATGTTAAAGAATCTAGATCACATCCATTAGATAATATAATAGGACATCTTAACCAAAGAACCCTTAGGTCACAAGCCCAAGATAAAAATAACTTCTTTTGTTTCCTCTCAGCAATAGAACCTAAGAATATTAATGAGGCTTTAAAAGATGAAAGTTGGGTTATAGCTATGCAAGAAGAATTAAATCAATTTAAGGCAAATGATATTTGGGAATTAGTCCCAAATCCAATGAATATGACCATCATAGGAACTAAATGGGTATATAGGAATAAGTTAGATGAAAATAGAATAGTAACTAGGAATAAAGCTAGGTTAGTTGCCCAAGGTTATAATCAACAAGAAGGAATCGATTATGACAAAACTTATGCCCCCGTAGCTAGACTAGAATCTATTTGGATATTACTTGCCTATGCGTGCGCCCTAGATTTTATGTTATTTCAAATGGACGTGAAAAGTGCATTCCTTAACGGTTTTATCAATGAGGAGGTATATGTTGCACAACCTCCAGGAGTCATTGACATCGCAAAACCTGATTATGTTTATAAGTTAAAGAAAGCCTTGTATGGACTCAAAAAAGCTCCCAAAGTTTGGTATGATTGATTAAAAGCTTTCCCAATTAAACATGATTATTCCATGAGAATGGTAGATAACACTCTTTTCACAAAAAGGAAAGACCCAAATCTCACCATTGTCCAAATATATGTTGATGACATTATATTTGGATCAACTTGTCAAGACATGTGTGATGAATTTGCCAAAATCATGCATGATGAGTTTGAGATGAGTATGATGGGTGAACTAAACTTCTTCCTAGGATTACAAATAAAACAATTAGAAAATGGAATATTCTTTAACCAATCTAAGTACATTAAGGAAATGCTTAAGAAATTTGGCCTAGAAGACTCAAAACCCATGAAAACTCCCATGTCTACGGAAGTGAAACTCACAAAGGATGATGAAGGTGAATCCGTAGATAACACCAACTATAGAGGAATGATAGGTAGTTTACTATACTTGACGGCAAGTAGACCTAATATCATGTTTAGTGTTTGCCTGTGTGCCCGTTTTCAAGAGGATCCCAAAACCTCTCACCTAGAAGCGGTTAAGTGTATTTTCTGATAAATTAAAGGCACTATACACTTAGGATTATGGTATCCTAAGGGATCCGGCATAAAAACCATCGTCTATGCGGAATCGGATCATGCGGGAGACTACGTAGATAGAAAAAACACTAGCGGTATTTGCACGTTTATAGGATGTTCCCTAACATCTTGGTTTTCGAAGAAGCAAACCGCTCTTGCTATTTCTACCACCGAAGCCGAATATGTAAGCGCTGGAAAGGCAGGTCAACAAGCACTATCGATGAAACAAGCTCTCATAGACTATGGCATTAGGTTAGAAAATGTTCCCATTATGTGCGATAACAAAGGTGCGATAGATTTAAGTAAAAATCCGGTGCAACACTCTAGGACTAAACATATAGAAATACGCCACCATTTTCTTAGGGATAATGTACAAAAGGGAAACATATCTATAGAAAAAGTTGCATCGGAAGATAACATTACGGATATATTCACTAAACCCCTTAAGCGTGAATTATTCAATCACTTGCGTTTAGGATTAGGAATGATGGAACAAGTTGACTAAATTTTATTGCATTTAGACAATATTTTTTTTCTTTTGCATAAAATTTACTTTTCTTCCATTTCTCCATTTGTGTGTCTAGGAATCTATTTCGCACAAAATTAAAGATTGGGAAACCTTATTTTCTTAGCATAAACTCTCTTGTAAAACCCAATCAAAGTTTTTTAAACTATTCTCACATCTAGGAATTACATGAACATCATTTTCCTTGCATTGTTGACAAATGCTAAAAACCTTTTCCAAAATCATGCATAAACTCTCACATAAATTGTCAAGGTATATAATCTAATATATATCTTTGACATTCATAAATCGAGCAAAAATCAAATCAAGGAGATCTTGGATTGTTTCTTAGGAAACTTATTTTTCTTTGCATTTAGGAGTCGAAACAATCACAACTCCACATTTGTTGTATATAGGCACACACTAGGACAAAATCACTCATAATGTGGTCATCTTGTTTCATCACTAGTTTTTGACTCACTAGTTACCTTTGCCTTTGATCTAAGATAGTTGCCTTAAGAAGATTAAGTGCCCTTGCCTTTGTTTGTCCCCTCTAGCTTATTATTTGTTGGTAGTTTAATCTTTTACTTAGGTGTTTTTGCATGCATGCTATATCATAATTAGATTAGATGCTATATTGCCTCAAGGAATTGAACTTGCTTGAATCCAAATCCAAAAACACAACCTTTTTGCAAATTTTCTGCCAAAAACCCAATTATGGCAATATGGAAATCACCAGATCTGCGGCCCCCTTAATTATGTAAGGCGGCCCCCTTAATTACTACCCCCTAATTAAGGGGACCAACCATCTGCTGGACGGGTTTACAGAATCTTTTCTGCTTTTTAGCCCATTTCAACCTACATTTCCCAATTTTCACCAACATATTTTGTCCTAATCTCCCAAACAAACTTTATTCATCCATAAACACACAAATCTTACACTATAAATATCCCCAAATCTTCAACACTCTCCATTCATCCCATCATGACTTCTCCAAATAAACCAGAACCAAAAGCCTCAAGGCTAGCAAGGATGACGGAAAAACCCGTTTGGCGAAGAAAAAACCCTCGAAATAAATCCATCATAACCAATGAAGTTGGAAATCACTCAACACCTCCAACCACTTACTTCCCAAACTTTACACCAAATCCACAAGGACATTCATTTGATCCTCTTTACAAACCATACAACATTGGCCAAACATCTTCTTTCATGCCAAACTACACATCTCATCCTCCAACCACTTATAATGATCCATACAAGTTTGATCAACCATCAAACTACAATTCCAACTACACAAACTTAATCCATCCATATCAACACAATGATTCTCTCCACATTGCCACGGAAAAGTAAAAGTTCCGTGATGAAATAACCCAAATCCATGATCTTAGTGATCTCCTTGCTATGCATCATGCACAACGCAACAAAGGGAAACCTCCATCATCACCCTATGCAAATTGCCTACCCCACACTCTTAATTTGGATCAAGTCACAAACCATACTCATTATTGCCATGTTTGCATCTTTCTTCAAAAACAAATTCTCTACTTGAGTGAAGATATTTCTTGGATTGAATATCTTCTCACTCGTCCTCATCCAATACCACCCTTAACTCGATACAACATCGTAAGATCCACCTCTTCCGCTCCATACCCCACTCCATATCCCTCACCATCTAACAACTAAGCGCTATGCTTATGTTCCCCTTCAAGCAAATAAAACAATCAACCATGGGTTACAAGCAAGTCCAAGTGTTCTCTTAGGCAATATAGCACTATGTCTTTTCTTTTGTTTTATCGTAATCAATATGCTTCAAGCATATTGAATGTTGTAATGCTAATCATTTCTATGATGCTTGAATGAATCTATTTTTATTTGCATAATTGATGCTTTGCATATATATGTCTTGTTCTCTTCACATATTTTTTTAGCCAAGATTTCCATAGCTCGTTCACTTGGTTCTCTCAAATGACGGGGAGCATACATCAAGGGGGAGCATTCTACCCGTTTAACTTCTTCTACGAAGCTTACTCGGTTTAACCTTTTTGATTTTACAAAAAGGGGGAGAAGAGAATAGTAAACTCTAAAATACTTGTCTAAAAATAAATTTTAGACCTATTGAGTTTAAGGTTTTGTAATAATCAAAAAGGGGAGATTGTTGACATAAATAATGCCTAAAAACATTATTAACATATTATCAATATCTCTATGTTTTAATTATTACAAAACATAAACTCATTGAACTAAAATTTATGACATAAACAAGTATTTAGTGATTAACATTCTCTTTACATCCAAATCACTTAAGGTATGAATAAACAACGTGTTTATTGCAATCTATGATCAAAGGGGTATTTAATTAATTATTACAAAGTTTATTTAATTATATAAACATATTATATATTTTTGAAAAACACGTTTGGTAATAAAGAAAAATGTTTTAATCATACTAAATATATGAATTCAAATTTTTAACCAAAATCAGTTAGTTTTTCACCAAATAAACTTTCCCCACTAAAAGACAGAATTTCTGGCCGTTACAGCTGGGCGGCCCCCTTAAAATTAAGGGGACCGGCCACGATTTAAGGGGACCGGCACGCTCCAGTTGTCAGAAATCTTTGCCTATAAATACCACCTTAAATCTGGAATTTTTCCTCACCTTTTGCACTCCTAAACTTTCTGTTCTAGATCTCCATTTCCATTCTCTTAATCCTTTGATCATACATTCATAAATCTTTGATTCAAAGTGATCCAAACATCATCCTCTCAAGTGCAAGAGAAGAATACTTCTATCCCTCTAGACAAGAAGTATTACAACTTGTTGTGATCTCCACATCTAAGTTGTTAGAGCATCATCCATTGTATCTATCTCTTTGTGTAATTAGTTGTGAATATTTGATAGAAGATAGTTTAGCTAGGTATATAAGTAGTGTGATAGGTCTGTAGTTTGTTGTGAAGAAGAAGAGTTAGGAAGTAGAAAGGTGTGAAGAAGATTGGTGTGAAGTAAATAGGTGTGAAGTAGAAAGGTGTGAAGAAGATTGGTGTGAAGTAGAAAGGTGTGAAGTAGAAAGGTGTGAAGAAGATAGGTGTGAAGTAGAAAGGTGTGAATAAGTATTGGTGTGAAGTAGATTGGTGTGAAGAAGTTGTGTAGAAGTTGTGATCAAGTTGTGACGAAGTTGTGGTGTGTAAATTGGTGTGTAAGGTTTTTTCCGCCATAAGGGAGCTTGTTGACATTGTGAAGAAAACTCTCGAGTTAGGTGCTCGGGGAGTGGCGTAGGGCAAGGAAGGTGACCTTCTAGCCGAACCACTATAAAACTCTTGTCTCGTGGTTCGATCTTTCCATCTCGCATTTATTTCTTTACTTACATTATTATTGTTTTATCGTACATATTTATTGTTATTCATATTGTGCAAGACTTGATATCACATAGTATCGAATCTAAATTTTTGAAAACAAAGAAAACTTTCAAACAATCTTTTGGAACAAATTAAAAAGACGTAAAACTGTTCTACCCCCCCCCCCCCCCCCCCCTTTCTAGTTTTTCACACCAGGTTTTAGAAAAGCGGGTTTAGCACATGACATGTGAGGCTTGTTCAAAAAGTTGAGTCTTTAGGGTTTTTAAAAGTGTTAATACAAATAATGTCAAAAACATTATTTGCATTATTCAAATGGTAGTGATATCTCCACATAGGAATTTATTTCATACACATAAATTTATTGGGACCCACATAAATATTACAAATAAAAGTTATGTGGGCCCCACTAAAATTATGTGTATGAAGTAAATTCCTATGTGGAGATATCATCTCCTTTATTCAAACTCTATACGTTCTGATAAACATAAAATATAAAAACACGATACGTGAAACTACATTTGATAATTTTTCAAATGAGGGAAATCGTTTTGACACATATCGACTACAACATCACTTCAGGTATGAACCAACACAATACCGACAATTAGTAAAGTGATCAAAGATTTTATTTTCTCAAAACTTAACATTTTTATGTGCCAAAACATTTTTACAAAAGTATTTTTGTAATTAAAAAGAAATGTTTTATTACGAAATAAATTTGAATTTCAAATTCTCCAACAGCTAGTTTTCCTGCCTAAAATTAGATAAGTTTTTCACGAGATAAACTTTCACCACATCAGGACAAAAAATAGGAGCGTCTATTGGACGGTCCCGTAAACATGGCGACGGTCCCTTATATATATGGGACCGTCCATTTATAAGGGACCGTCACCCCGCTCCTCCTAGTGCCTATAAATACTGCATTGTTTTCTCATAAAACAAACCCTCTTTGCATAAAACTTTCTATTCTTTCTTCCTTCTTTCTTTGATCATTATAACATGTCTGTATGTGTTTATAAGCGATCCCGTCACCCTCTTTATCAAAGTGCAAGAGAAGAACACTCGTATTCGTCAAGAAACGAAGTGTTAGAGTCATCACACACAAGCGTAACTAGTGTTACGATTCTCTCCCCCCCCCCCCTCAAACACTCTAAGTTGTAATTAGTGTGAATTTGTGTATCTGACTTGTGTGTGAGTCGTGATTAGGTGTGTTAGGGTAAACACGGACAAATTGTAAGTTCGTGAAGTGTTGTATCTAGATTAGGATCTTGTGTAAGTTAGTGTGTCGATTTGTGAAGACTTGGAGTTAGGTGTGAATCCGAGTGAGAAGACTTGGACCTAGTGAAGGTTCGTGAATACTTGGATCGAGTGAAGATTCAAGTGGACGAGGTGATAGTCCATGTAAAGATTTGGACGGGGTAATCGTCTAAGTAAAGACTTGGATTATGTGTAAATCCAAGTGTACAAGAGTGCTTGTTTGTGTAGCCACGTGGGCTTGGTGTAGATTGGTCATAACTAGGATTAGGACTCGACATTGCACTTAGTGTCGTTAAACTTAGTGTAAGCTTTGTGCATGGTTTGCTCCGCCAGAAGGGAGTGTCTTGACATAGTGATTGTGAACTCTTGAGTGTGGTACTCGGGGAGTGGAGTAGGGCGAAGAGTGAGCTTCGTGCCGAACCACTATAAATTTCGGTGTATTCGTGTGGTTGTGTTCTTTCCTAATCTCTTATCTTTACTTTACTCGCTTTACATATTATTAGTGTGTTTACAGATCTCACATAACTATTGAATCGTTTTACAAAAAGAACTTCAAAACAACGAAAAACATTTTAAAACATAATTCTAAATGGTGAAACTATTTAACTCCCCTTCTAGTTTCTATAAAAATGTTAAATCAACTTGACAAGGTTAAAGCAAGGTTTGAAGAAGAAAGTCTAGTGCGAGTACCAGGCTTAACATCTAAAAGCTCGATGAGAATGATGTATAAAAGCATAGAAGTTCAAAACAAGTTAGGTTCATGCAACTTGGTCCTAGTGTTAACATAGGAGTCCATGGAGTACATGTTCAAAAACGTGCTTGGTTTGAGGTAAAACTGTAAGAAGCTTAAAGAAATCGTAAAGCTGATGTAATTCAAGATAATAACAATGATGCTGCAGTGGCTTAAAAAAGTTAGAGGTTAAATATCCTGAAGGAAACACAAACATGGATTGCTTGGAAAATGAGCATGTACACCTTGGTGCAAAGGTGGGGCAAAAATTAAGGGAACCGGAGTACCTCAAGAGGGTGTGGAGGTAATGTTGTTGAATGGAAGAAGACCAATGAGGTCTACGGAAAGTAACTTGGATGTGTACTAAGGTGTAATGGCCGGTTAACAAGATGATATTTGGTTCGAAGTTCCAGCATTGAATAAAGATGTTGAGTACGTATGACTAAGAATCACTACTAATTAGGTGGAAACTGTTGAGATATAGTAGCTATTCTTACTAGGCTAAAGTGTAATGAGTCTATTGATAAGAACTTAATTGTACTTACTTTAATAGAGTTAGGGTTACTTAAACTACTATAGCTTGATATATGTAAAACAAACAAAGATACTGATGAATTCTAATTTCATAGGTTTTGTACCCCCACCCCCTCTTGTTTATAAATAGAGGTGATGGAGGACGCAAATTGATAAAGGGATTCTAGGGTATATTGTGTGCATGTTGTTTTTTCTTTTGCCGATTATCTTGTGATCTTGATGTGTTTGACTTATCTTGTGAGTTTGTAAATCAATTCCTCGCTAAGCTCTCTACTTTATGGGAGGTTTTATTTAACAATTATCTTGCCCCTTAACCCTCTTTTATTTAAATGTATAATATTAAGATTTTTTAACTCAATTTTATGATTTTATAAATCTTTCAAACAACATTGCCCCCGACCCTTAACTTTTCTTTGTCGTACTCATCATTTTTACCTTTTTTGAGATGCCAAAACATCTAAAAAACACTCAATATTGAATCAAAATAGTGAAATTATCCCAGGAAAGTGTTTTATATGTTTCAAATGCAAAATAATCAAAAACAGATGAAAAACGTACAAAGTTTGCAAAATTGGCAGTTTCAGTCCCTCATCTTTCAAAAGTCATCAAATCTAGTCCCTAGTTGTTTTAAAAACTTGAAAAAGTCACCAAAGGTCCTTTTAAATCAAAAAAGTTACATAATTAGTCCTTTGATGCAAAGTTTCACAAAATGTCAAGTTTAGTCCCTGAAGTTTGGAAAATTGTCAAAAAAGGTCCTTGGGATATTAAAACTTTGAGAAAAACAAATTTTGTCCTTGCACTAATCTTTTATGGCAGGATTGGTCCTTGGTGGAAAAGTTTGGTGAAATTACACAATTGGTCCCTGAAGTTTGAAAGTTTGACAAATTTAGTCCCTGGTGAAATTTAAATGGAAAAGTCAACCTTGGACCTCATACTAATCATCACTTGGCATAAAACACCCCATGAAACACTTTGGAAGAATGCCAAGTTACACCCTCCAACTTTCGGCTTATTACAAAAATGGTCCTTGTGCAAATAAAACCAAACCGGACCCTTATTATTATTCCAATCAAATCCAAGTCCAATCCAATAAACCAAAGCCCACCTTCCTTAATTTGGCCCAATCCACAAAACAGCCCAACCATCCCTTTTATTAATAAAACCGGGTCAAACGTTTGACCCCTTGGTCAAACCGTCAAACCAACACCACCCCTACCCCTTTCCCTCCCCCACACCACTTGCAGCCATCCCATCACCACCACCCCACCATCCCTGTCCAATCCACCGCCCAAACCACCACTTCCACCTAATAATCCAACAGCATTTAATGCTTCCCCCTCACGGTGGTATTATCAGAAGCAAATTGCAAAATCATTTTTTCCCGCCAAAAACACGTGACACTCTCTCAGAGGGTTAGCAGTGATCCATGGGCTCACAATTGGTTGGGATATGATCAGAGAGGCATAAGGAACCCTAATCCTTGGCTATAAAAGGGAAGAGAAGCACGAAGAAGAAGCAGTCCCAATTTTTAGTTTAAATCTAATCGTAGAATAGTATTAGGCTATTGTAGTTTAATTAAAAGCTTTTAAGCAGTGTTTCAAGTTAATTCAGTGTACTTTTAACCTTTTCTAAGTAATAAAATCAAGTTTCCTTAATCCTATTTGTTTATGCAATTTTCAGTTTCACGTCACCATCTTAGATCATATTCTGTCATTGTTTATGTTTGTATTATGGACTCTTAAGCTCACTTAGGATCGCTTAAAGCTTATTGAAGCTTTTAGAGACCATAAAACTCAGTATTACTAGAAAAAAATCAAAAATATAAAAAAAAAAAGTCAACATAAGCCAACTGTGTTTGTTTTGAGTTTGATTTTAGGTTTCTGAGGCATTGAAGGGCAAGCTTGGAAGTGGAATAAGCCTATCTAAGGATAGGCATCAGTGGAAAACCCTTTGTTCTTGCTAAGGGTGGTTAGTAAGCTTTGCTTATTTTGAAATTCCTCCAAAATCTTAGTTTCTTATAGTTTCTATAGCATAGCTTATTTCTTGCTTATTTATGCTTATTCAGTGTTAAATAGTCATAATCTAGCTTAAAATCTGTTGGTTGTTTATTAATTCTCATAGTTGTTTACATTTCATAATTTGGCAGTCAAATTAGTCCACTTAGTACTCTTGGTTATTTGTGGTTAAAACTAGTGAATAGGTGTTTGATTCTGCTTAACTTAGCTTAAGTGAAGTTCTGGAACCAAGTTTGTGGACTAAAACCTTTGAACTCTTTGAAATCTATAAAATCTGTCTTTATAAGGTGTGTTTGGATCAAGGGAATTCAAGGGGTTGTGGTATCTCAGGATTGTTATTTCTGGTTCCTACAAGTTACTTAGGTCATAACTAGAACAAAATAACCATAAAACCAAGTCTTGTTTCATTGAAAAGTCAAAATCTTACTCTCTTGTGTGTAACAGTCCACTGATGGACTTTTGATTAACCAAATCATCACCACATCTTTAAAATCTGTTAGTATAGCTTGATTTAGGTTTAAAATAACGTCATTAAACTTATTTGGTCTTAAGATCAGGGATTGAAAGTCAATTTGGTCAAAAATCACAATATCTCAAAAAGTCAAAAGTGCATATTCAGTTTTTTCTCCAAAATGGCATGAATTTCCATGAATTTTGTGTTTGGTCATAGGGCTTGAAACTTGTTGGGTGGTTAGTCTATCAGCTTAACTTGTGATTTTCATAGATGTTACATTTTTGTGAATTTTATTTGTGGACTATTTTGCCCCTGAAACACACCTGCAGGGAAGAACACCTCCCCAGCACCAGCAGACCACCACAACACCACCACCTTTGGTGGCTGTTGTAGGCCACCTAAGTGGGTCCCAGTGATCCACCTTGGGTTTTCCCAACCCCCTCCTACCAGGCTACAAGCCTTGACCAATAGTTTGACCTAAGGCTTAGTGGACCCCACCTGGATTTGTTGCTAAAGTTTGTCTCATTTCTGAGTTTAGCTCAATTTGTCAAAGTGCTTAATTGTATCTTATTAGCTTATCAGTGCTTGTTGTTTGTTGTTTCTAGCTTATTTAAGTCCAAATAACTTATTTGTACCTTAATTGACATCAGTGGACCCCACATATAGTCATTTGTTCTTAATTTGCTACTTGGTCAATGAAAGTCAATTGTCTTGCTTAAAGGGGGTGCACACAGCTTATTTTTAAGCTAGATAAAAAGTTGTTTCACAAAAGTTTCTCATTTTCATCATATCTTTAGCTCTCAAAAAGAAAAACACAAAAAAACCAAACATAAAATTAGTGATAGCTTCTATTTAATAGATTCTATCTTTTTCAATTTTCTTTTCGGCTTATTTATAAGCACTTTTCCATTTTTATAATTTTCTTAATTTCCTAGTACCTTTAAGTATTTAGAATAAATTTCTTAGATTTTTCCTAAACAGTTTACTATTTATTAGATTTAAAAGTAGTTTAAATAATTAATTAGGTAATATTAGTAATTAATTAGTTTTCTTAAATTTTTTGTAACAACAGTAGATTTTTATAATTTTTCTAGGTTTTATAAATTAGTTAAGACTTTTAGAAAATATAATTTTAATTTCAACTGTTCAGTTTCAAATTTTCTTATTTTAATTATTTAAATTAGATTTAAGTTAATTAAAAGGTAAATAATTAGTGAAATAGCCTAAACATAATTTTTAGAAGTTTTTATAATTTTGTAGGATTCCTGTGATGGTTAAATAGTTTTATAAATTTTTCCATAATTTTCTAAGTTAATTTAGTATTATCAGTAATTTAGAATAGTTTAATTTGTTTAATTAATATAAATAGTTTTTAATTAATAAAAATCTCATAAAAAGACAAAAATATTTATTTTTATTTTTTATACTTTCTTCAAGTTCATTTTTAAGTTTAGAAATTAGTTTTGCAAGTTTTTAGTTTAATTTGTAATCTTTATAATTATTAGTTAGATTTAAATTAGATTTTAAATAGTTTTAATTGATTAAATAATATTTAAATATTAAAATATTTTTTTTATCATTTCATTTTCATTTTAAGTTTTCTTAAAATTTTAAGTTTTCAAAAGTTTCACTTGCACCCCCTGTAGTTTGTAATTGTTCAAAAACCCAATTTTCTGTCTGTTACGTGATTCAAAACTGTAAATTTGTGCATATATCTGTTTATCTGTTATTTGTGAATATTATCTCATTTTACAAATACCAAAATATCAGTAGCATAATCAATTTCATATCATCTTGGCTACTGTCCTCAGTGCCACTCATTCCTAAACGATTTCCAAAGCACCATTTCAATCTCGCTGGGACTTAACGACCCGGGAACACACTATACTATCACTGGAGAATTGGAACGAGGCTGTCTTTGACTTATTGACCTTGGTCAATAATAACTGGCTGTTTCGGGACCAATCAAAATTTGGCGCCGCTACCGGGGAGGTTGTTTCGTGTTTTTTTTAAAATCGTTTTAAGTTTAGTGGTTTTCAAAACCCTCCCTGTACAAATTTCACACAAATTTGTAAAAAGTTTTTTGTAAAAATTCAATCATAACAAAAAGTTCATTAACACTTTTCCTAAAGTGTTAAAAACACCAAAAAAAAATCAAAAACAACAAAACAAACTGTGAAGTTAAATTACTTCGTTTTCTTTAAGATTACAACCTGAAACAGTTGGTTTAAGGTAAGTTCTGACATTAAATTGCGAACTGAAGAGGAAACCTATTTACTTCCTCCCGCCAGCCTGCGAGTAATCTTAAAAGAACGATTTCGGTTAACGAATCAGTTCCAAAAATAATTCCCAAAGTTTTCTGCACACACACCCATAAGCCCAAAAACAGTTTTTCAAATTAATAAATACATAAAATCTTACCACCGCAAACCAAGGCTGAACACCTACCAACTGGGGGTGTGGACATAATAAGTTCCCAAACTTAAGATTAAAACTTGCCTTTATATCCCTGTGAGTGGTGTGCCTTTTTTAAAGAAGTCATTCACTTGTGATTATTGGTTTAAGTTCACTGTGGTTTTGCCTCGATCTTGTTTTGAAAAATTGTTTTTAGTGCATGCGCACTCGGTCACAAACAAAACGTAAACATCAGAAAAATGTACCCGAGCTACGTACTGTTACAGAAGAACCAAAAACCGAAATGGTCGATGGGCCACCAGCACCATTACCACCCCCTGACCCTCCCAGGGATGAGCCAGCTCCCGATCTCCGAACGATGGAGGAGTTGTGCCAGCCTACCATGCAGGGAAGGGGCGGGACTAGTGCACCACTCACTATTGAGGCTACGGACTTTGGCCTCAAGCACCACATGATCCAACAAGTCCAGAATTCGTGTCAATTTCACGGATTACCGGGTGACGATGCTAAGAAGCACCTTGACAAATATCTTACCGTCACCCAAAGTATGAAACAGCATGGTGTCACCGATGATGCCCTCCGGCTGTATCTCTTCCCCTATTCTCTCACTCATCATGCCACTGCATGGTTTGACCGACTCCCAAAGAATTCTTGATGAGTGCTCAAACACTCATCGTTTTTGATATATTTAAACTGCCAAAACGCACAAAAACAATCAAAAAGATATCAAAATACTTAAATTATCCCAGGGATTGTGTTTTATGTGTTTTAAATGCAAAATGTGCAAAAACAAAGGAAAAACGTATAAAGTTTGCAATATTGGCAGTTTCAGTCCCCCAAGTTTCAAAACTTGTAAATTTTAGTCCCTAAGCATTTATTTTGAAAGAAAAAGTCAACCCAAGGTTTTGAAAGTCAATTTCACAAAATATTACACTTGGGTTGCAAGTTTTCCAAAATTACATATTTAGTCCCTGAAAATCCAAAAATGGCAAAAGTGGTCCTTGGGAATTTTTGAAATTTGGAAAAAGTGGAAAAATGCAAATTTGGTCCTTGTATTATTGGTATTTGGCAACATTGGTCTTCATGGTTACTTTGGGAATATGACAACATCAGCCCTCAAGTTTGCAAAAATTACACAATTGGTCCTTGTTGTTCACTATTAACTAAACGGACCCTATGTTTTATTATAAACCCAAAAACCAAAACAAGCCTTGGTCTGACCCAGTCCACCCAAAAGCCCAGCCAACTCAGCCCATTTCCCTTCTAATAAAACCAAGCGGGGTCAAACAGTCAACGAGGGTCAAACGACCCTTGACCATCTTCTTCCCCCAACACCCAGCGCAAAACCAGGGAAGAGTTGTCCCCTCCACATGCTTCCCCCCTCCTCCATTAGCCCCCCACAATTAATTTGGTCACCAACCCACACCAACCTCCACCACCACAATAAATTCACCTCGCCTAACCCACTCATTTTGCCCAACTCAGTTTTGGCGGGAAATCACAATCAAAGGCTATGATTGATCATAATGCAATTGGACGGCTGGGATTTGGTCTATGGTCAAAGAGAAAGCTATTGGAACACTCAGAATTCAAAAGGAACCCATGTGGGATGACTTAGGATTTATTTTTAGCTCGATATATATAAAAGCTCATATATGAGCCATTGAAGAAGAGTAGTATGTAGTTTATGTAAAAGTAGTGTTTAATTGTACCTCTGTAATCTATTTCAAAGTTAATGAAACATCAGTGTTCAGTTTACTCACTTTTGCAATTTTTCAAGCTTACTTAGAAATCTCAAATCATTGTTCAAAGCTTCTTATTGATTCATAACAGTTTGCTCACTCATATAAACCATCTTGTATCTGTTTTACATAAGTTTTCAAGTTGTGAAAATGGTTTTCATCCAAGTTTAAGAAAATTAGTCAAAAATAAATAAAAATAAAAAATAAAATAAAAAAGAAGGTTGCTAGGTTGAAGGAAGCAAGGAGCAAGGTGCATACTGGATGGCCTTGGGTTAGGGGCTTGTGGGAGCCATTAGCTAGTGTAGTTTGATCTTGGTTCATAATTTTAGCTTGGAAGGCTTTTTGTAAGTCCTTGGTTTCATTTTTCATACCACTGCTTTTGTGCTTAAATCTGCTCAACTTTGAATCTTTTGTGTTTTTTAGGTGTAGTTAAGTGGAATTGTAGCTTAATATTGGATAGTTATAGTTTGAATTTGCTTGTTGCTCATTGTATTTATTTAACTTTCATTTTTCTAATATCTAGTGATTCTAAGTAATTGTAGTACAAACCTGAGTTTTTTAGTTCATAATGACCTAATATAACACAACAAATCAGTAGGTAGTAGTTTTGTATCTTTGAATCTTATTTAACTTCACAAAACTTCAAAACAGTTTTAGTAAGGGGTGTTTGGATCATGACATCTTGTTATGTTCTAGTTATTTGTTAGTATAAAACTTGGTTTAAGTAAGTTACATAGGATCATATAAAGTCAGATTGGTCATTGGTTTGGTTCCTTTTGAACCCAAAAGTCAAAATCAAACTCAACTCCCCCTCACAGTTAACTGTGAGGGAATTGGGATTCACAAACCTTCCTAATTGGCTTATAATTAGTTCATTTAGTTTAAAATAGTTGTAATAGTGCTTATTACATGTTTCTTAATCAGTAATCAGCAATCAAAAGTCATAAAAGTCAAAATCTCAAATTTTCAAAAAAAGTCAAAAGTTGCATTGTGTAGAAATTCCAAAAATGGCATGAATTTTCTAGATTTTTGTGTGTTGTTTTAGACTTTGAAATTTGTTGTGGGTATAATATACCAGCTGAGCTCTAGATTCATACACTTGTTTGATTTTTGTGATTTTTTCTTGAAGACCTTATTGCCCCTCAAAGTTACCTGCAGGGCAAGGCCTTGCCCTGTATCAGCAGACCCTCTCCATCACCACACCTTTGGTGGCTTATTGTGGCCACCTCAGTGGGTCCCACTGACCCATTTTGGGTTCATTTAACCCCCCTCCTACCAAGGAGTGTATATTGACCATTGATTTGACCTTCAGACCTGTGGACCCCACTTTGTTTGACCCCAAAAGTCTGTCCCATAACTGCCTCAAAATGGAATAAGCAAATTGCTTATTTGTGATTATTGGCTTATTGAAGCCACTTATTTGGCTTATTCTTGCTTATTCAAGTACTACTAGCTCAGAGAAACCAAAAATTATCATTGTGGACCCCACATCTTCCCATTTGAGCTAAATACCTTCCACAATCAACAAAAGTCAACTGTGGGATCAATAAGCACTCAAAGTGCTTATTTCTGGATTGTGTGAAAAGTGTTTTTATTAAAAGTCTTTATTTTTAGCGTATATTCAGTTTGGAAAAAGAAAAAACCAAAAAAAACTCAACTTTAATATTTGTGATAGCTTCTATTTAATAGGATTTATCAATTTTAATTTTCTTTTTAGCTTATTTATAAGCAATATATCAATTTGATATTTTTCGAAATTCTCTTTTAGGTTAAAGTAATTTTATAAATTTTTCCAGATTTTTATTTTTGTCTTTTAGTGGTTTTTATAATTAATTCTAGTTTAATTAAGTTTTAATTAATATTAAGTAATTAAATAGCATAATTAGATTTTATAAAGTATAACCTAGTTTTTATAATTTTTCTAGCTTTTATTTTAGTTAAAACATTTTTACAAATTTTTCTAGAATTTATATTACTCATTTTCTATTTTTTAATATAATTAGTTTAATTAGAAATTAATAAGTAATTAGGTTAATAATTAGTGAATTAGTTTAAAAATACTTAAAATAAACTTTTTATAATTTTTTAGGATTCCTGTAATGGTTAATTAGATTTACAAAATTTTTCTTAATTATCTAAGTCCTTTTAGTATCTTTAATAATTCTAATTAATTTAATTAGTAATAAATAGATAATTAGTAATTAATTAATAATAAATAATTAAATAGTGTAAAAATAGTTTTTAATTTTCTTAAAATTTTCTTTAATTAATAGGATTGTAAAAATAATAATTTTACATTTGTAACCTTTCCAGTCCATCAGTTGTACTTTTCAATTTGTTCGTCTGTATACGTTTTTAATTAAAACGTACGTTTTTAGGTTTTAGCTCAAATCCTTGTAATCCAAATTCCCGTAATCAATCACATAGCTTTCCTAAGCTGTCTTTGTTAATAATTTCCAAATAATTCATATTACAACCCTTTCCTGTGAATAATTACCCGATCACTAATACGCTAAAGTTACAATTCACACTTCAACGGGACTTAACGACCTGGTGATACCTTATATTACCCGGAGCATTGATCTAGGCTATTTGACTTTGTTGACCATTTCTTGGTCAATATAAGTTGGTGGTTTAGCGTCAATCAATTCTATTCGTACCTTTGATGAAATGGTAACCAAGTTTTTAGCAAAATATTTTCCACCTTCCATGGTTACCAAGTTACGAAATGATATCAGCAACTTCCGGCAACGTCCCGATGAGTCTCTTTTTTAGGCTTGGGAACGTTACAAGCTAGCTATTGATCGGTGCCTTAATCATAATATGTTACAAGTTACCATCATAGATACCTTCTATAATGGTCTGACATTGAGGCACCGGGATATTCTCAATGCTGCTGGTGGTGGGACCTTTACGAAAAGGCGTCCCGAAGAATGCTATGACTTGATTGAGAACATGACTGCCCACCATAACTTTTGGGATTCCTCTGCGGAGAGGGATGAGTCATGCAAATCAATCATTCCTTCATCATCATCTCCTGAAATAATTGGTCTCACCAAAAAGATGGATTATATTTCTACGGCTGTGTTGAGAATGAACCAAACGATGCAAAATCAGGTTTAAAATCAACAAGTGAAAGCCGTGGCCCGAAGTTGTGAAACTTGTGGACCCCACCTGGATTTGTTGCTAAAGTTTGTCTCATTTCTGAGTTTAGCTCAATTTGTCAAAGTGCTTAATTGTATCTTATTAGCTTATCAGTGCTTGTTGTTTGTTGTTTCTAGCTTATTTAAGTCCAAATAACTTATTTGTACCTTAATTGACATCAGTGGACCCCACATACAGTCATTTATTCTTAATTTGCTACTTGGTCAATGAAAGTCAACTGTCTTGCTTAAAGGGGGTGCACACAGCTTATTTTTAAGCTAGATAAAAAGTTGTTTCACAAAAGTTTCTCATTTTCATCATACCTTTAGCTGTCAAAAAGAAAAACACAAAAAAACCAAACATAAAATTAGTGATAGCTTCTATTTAATAGATTCTAACTTTTTCAATTTTCTTTTCAGCTTATTTATAAGTACTTTTCCATTTTTATAATTTTCTTAATTTCCTAGTGCCATTAAGTATTTAGAATAAATTTCTTAGATTTTTTCTAAACAGTTTTCTATTTATTAGATTTAAAAGTAGTTTAAATAATTAATTAGGTAATATTAGTAATTAATTAGTTTTATTAAATTTTTAGTAACAACAGTAGATTTTTATTATTTTTCTAGGTTTTATAAATTAGTTAAGACTTTAAGAAAATAGAATTTTAATTTCTACTGTTCATTTCAAATTTTCTTATTTTAATTATTTAAATTAGATTTAAGTTAATTAAAAGGTAAATAATTAGTGAAATAGCCTAAACATAATTTTTAGAAGTTTTTATAATTTTGTAGGATTCCTGTGATGGTTAAATAGTTTTTTAAATTTTTCCATAATTTTCTAAGTTAATTTAGTATTATTAGTAATTTAGAATAATTTAATTAGTTTAATTAATATAAATAGTTTTTAATTAATAAAAAACTCATAAAAAGACAAAAATATTTATTTTTATTTTTTATACTTTCTTCAAGTTCATTTTTAAGTTTAGAAATTAGTTTTGCAAGCTTTTAGTTTAATTTGTAATCTTTATAATTATTAGTTAATTCAAATTAGATTTAAATTAGATTTTAAATAGTTTTAATTAATTAAATAATATTTAAATATTAAAATAATTTTTTTTATCATTTCATTTTCATTTTAAGTTTTTCTTAAAATTTTAAGTTTTCAAAAGTTTTACTTGCACCCCCTGTAGTTTATAATTGTTCAAAAACTCACTTTTCTGTCTGTTACGTGATTCAAAACTGTAAATTTGTGCTTATATCTGTTTATCTGTTATTTGTGAATATTATCTCATTGTACAAATACCAAAATATCAGTAGCATAATCAATTTCATATCATCTTGGCTACTGTCCTCAGTGCCACTCATTCCTAAACGATTTTCAAAGCACCATTTCAATCTCGCTGGGATTTAACAACCCGGGGACACACTATACTATCACCGGAGAATTGGAACGAGGCTGTCTTTGACTTATTGACCTTGGTCAATAATAACTGACTGTTTCGGGACCAATCAATTAGCCAAAAGATAGACGTGTATTTTTTTCATATGCGGTAGAAATTCGATAAATTAATTCTCGATTGGTTAATAAACTTGAAATTATATTTTTTGCATGTCTCGATTTATTAATTTATAGATAATCTAGTACTATCTATTAATTAATAATTCTCTTAATTAAGAAATTTAAGATGGGGAGTATCACTTTATTGATTTTCTACGGTGTCTTATTATGTTAGATGTACTTAAAAAATTAATCATATGATATATTAAATTTTTATTTGTTTTAATATGTGTTTTTTAACCAATGACTTGCTAAAAAAAATAAAAATAATAAAATAATAAAATAAAAATAAAATATATGAAATGTTTGTGACATAGACATTTTTAAACATGGAAGTTTACACGTGAAAGTTATTGGTAAAGAAAGTGCTAAATGCATTAGCAAGGACGGGCTTACTTGATTGGTGTAAAGTTTAGTTTTTTTAATAAGTGTCGTTTTTTTATATATGCAACACTTCATATTTGTGCTACTATTTTTATGGTGCAACTTTAGCTTAACTTAAAAATTCTTTGTGGCGTGAATTTAGGATGTGTGATAGGAAAATTTTTGTGCAACACCCTCTCGAAAATTCTTAATCCGTCCCAGCGTATTAGAATAAGTTATAGAAAACAAGTTTAGGTAACAGACTTTTAATTTTTTTATACATGCAACAAAAGAAACATTTGAAATAGTTACGTCTATTGTACCGACTACCCTTTCCATATTAGATATGTGTGGCTTTCTATATGTTTATAAAAATATTTAGCATTTATCACCGATCCCTTCTAAGATTTTTAGACCCATATGTACGAGAAGGTAGCCAAGATTATTACTAACGCTTTCCAGTGTTCTTGGAGACTTCGCACATGAAGACCGACTTTCCACTGCACGTGAACACTATTCTGTGGTAGAGAGGATCGATAGTCACAACCACCTAATTAAACGTGTGGTGGCTCGAGTCGTCCCACAAGACAAAATGATAGTTTTAAGTCTCACAATTTTTTATTCTATTTTATTTTTTCATTATTTTTTTATCAAACCAACAAATTTTTCATTTGTTAAAATAAAAATACAAATTACAATACGAACATATACTAACTTAAGTGTTCGAAAAAAAATACGAACATATGAAAAATACAAAAATAGGAGAATTAAAAATATACGAAAAAAAAATTAAAGTAGACGACTAATTACGGTACTTTTTACTCGGATTTCTTCTATTTACATGTTTATGATGAAGGCATCCTCCCTCAATAACCTCACGGTGCTAGTACCGAGAAACTTCATGACTTCCAACTTCAATATTGTGGCATCCTTCGCTTTAGTCACCGTGTAAATTTCTTGAGCGACCTTCCGTTTGTGTCTAAATTCATTTTGTAAAGACTGTGAAATATTACGGGTTACTCCCTGTGGTGCCTGACACGATCTCCGATTTAGTTTTTTACATGAGACATGGTTTTCCGGGAGACGTGCTATCGGATCATCTCCGAAATGCTTCGTATGTCCAGTGAGATCGGCCAGATCAATAGGCTCGACCACATCCCACTTGGGATGTTTTTTCAAGATTTCCCATGGCCTTCTTGAGTAAACGCTTTTCCATCTCTCTCGTCACAACATGTACTCCTACAATGGCTCAAAAGATCAACCTCGTTTTCCCAACTTCTACTCAAACGTTTTAGAAGTTTTGTAGATAGAGTTGAACTTTTGGCAATTGCTATTCATCATTGCCCACTTCCCTGTCAACATGTCTTTGGTACATTTATGCCAATTTGTTGTTGAACTCACTAAGAACCTTGAACCAAAATGATATATCATCTTGGTCGTTTTGACTTTGTTATCCTCGAAAATGACAACATAACACTCAGCTAATAAAGGTTCTTCTTCGGCCATCAAACGAGTGTTAACTTCTGTGAAATCTTCGATGGTGGTGTTGGTGGTGGTTGTTGTGTTTTTGGCTGGTCTTTTGCCTTTTCTTCGCGTCTTTTCTTCGTGTGTTTCTTTGGTTTGTAGTTGTGGTGGTGGTGGTTGTGTTCGTTGTGGATAGAATTGTGATTGATTTTGTTGAAGATGTTGAAATTGTTGTTGAAGTAGTTGTTATTGAAGATAAATTGCTCGGGTGTTAATAGTAACATAGTATATTGGTTACTAAATGGAGGAAATTGAGGTCGGGAAAATATTGAGTTTGCGGATGAAGGTGTAGGGGGATTTAACGAAGATGATGAGTTTGGATGTTGCGACATCCCGAAAAGGTTATTGAAGAAGTATCATTTGGATGTTAAGACATTTTTAGCTTGTGATGTTGTAAAGAAATGAAAATGAACGATTTTTGTTTGTATGTAAAAATAGTTGTGTATAATGGGTTTATGTAAAGCAAAAAATGGTTGTGTTAAATATTAAAGTGTTTAAACATTTTTTTAAATAGCCGTTGCAATGCAACGGTCTAAAAACTAAATTTCCTAGCCAAATGGGTCACTCACGGGATGGTGGGCGGTGTGGTTACTTGGCCTTGGCGCCGGTGGCACCTAGGCTTGGCGTGGGTCGAAAGTGACCATACCTAAGGCTCCTATGCTTGGCGCGAGACTTATAAAGGCTTAAACTTTTATAATAAGTAAGCTTATAAAGTAAGGTTTTTTTTTTTTTTTTTTTTTTTTTTTTTTTTTTTTTTTAAGAAATAAAGTAAGCTTTACAAAGGCTTATAAAAACTTTTATAAGCAATAAGTCTACATAAGCTAAACTTATTGAAAGCCGCTTATAAATAGTTAGTCAGATTACTTAGATATTTTTTTAAATATAAGAAATTATTACGCAACAGCTGAAAATATACATGAATTTATTTTGATTTATTTTTAGGTGATTTTATATTAATAAGATTCTGCTTCAACTAATTTGCCAAACAGTTTTATAAAAAAAATAAGCTCCAACATTCGGCTTATAATATAAGTTTCAACCCTAATTTCAGTTTCAGCCCATGTTGTGTTAAGCCCATGGTTATGATATGTGTCATAGTTTATTATGTTTAGGATAAGTGTTTGAGTTGTATTAGGATAAGTCTTCGTGTTAGGATAAGTCTTCGTATTTGTGTGAGATTATCTCATAACTAGTATTTAATGTTTTACAATGAATGAAAGTCATTAAGCTTTGTCAAATAAATATATATATAATTCTCTTCTCTTATACTTTTAAGGAGCTTGCGCCCGCTTGAAGTGGTGCCCTATCCTGATACAACCCCTAACCGGGTCGTATCAATTGGTGCTTTCATTGAGAGCTCTCGTTGAGAGGGCTTACAATTAGGGTCCAGGAAAAAAAAAAACTGTTCATCGAGTACTATTCATCGGGTACTGTTCATCGCGGGTATTATTCATCGAAAAAAAATAATATATATTTTTTAGTTTAAAATCGCTTGAGTATTATTTATGTCATCAGACGGCAGCGATCAGGATGCGAAATACGCACTCTCTAAGCTCTTGCAAATGGGTACGGTGGCCTAATATGAGAGTGAGTTTGTGGTACTTGCAAATCGAGTAACAGGGATGTCAGAATCTTTACTTACATCGTTTTATATCTCCGGACTTAAACTGACGTTACAAATAGAACTATTGAGGCCAAGGTCTACAACTTTAAGAGAAGTCTTTTCCTAAGCACATATAGTCGAGGCTCGTTTTGAGGCAATTGAAGGGAAAGAGATAGAGCATATAATCGAAAATACATCAGATCCCATTCCATCATTAAAAAGTGAATGTGCTTCACCTATAATTAATGGGTCCGTAGATGTTGATGAAGATATTGGTGTTGATGAGGTTAGAAGCGCGATAGACGGTGTTTTTTATATTGGTGAGAGTTTGGTTGTTATTTTAAAGTGGGTACAGACCAGCACATCAAGGACATTGCTATTTTTGGTAACTTTTGAAAACATGGATGTTGCCATGGGAATGGAGGCTAAAATCCTAAGAAGAACGTGGGATCCCGGAATCAAGATTTTTTTTAGACAACACCTTGAGGACAAGGTGGTTTTTGAAGGAGTGGGGAGTGTTACGCCCATGGTTAGGATATGTGTCATAGTTTATTATGTTTAGGATAAGTGTTTGAGTTGTATTAGGATAAGTCTTCGTGTTAGGATAAGTCTTCGTATTTGTGTGAGTTTATCTATAACTAGTATTTAATGTTTTACAATGAATGAAGTTCATTAAGCTTTGTCAAATAAAAATATATCTAGTTCTCTTCTCTTATATTATTAAGGAGCTTGCGCCCGCTTGAAGTGGTGCTCTATCCCGATACAACCCCTAACCGGGTCGTATCATGTTGCCAAGCATGCTACTATGATAACGAATTTTTTTGTTATTAAAAAAAAAAAAATAATAATAATAATAATAATAATAATAATAATAATTAATAAAGTGATATTTATTTTTAATAAAGTGATATTTATAATAAAAAATAATAATAATAATAATAATAATAATAATAATAATAATAATGGTCTATATACTACGGAGTACTACGAAAACGATTTTTTTTGGATCCAAAATTTCATTTTGCAACTCTTTTATTACAGTATATATATTTTTTTCGACGTCGGCAATCAACGCAACTTAAATTTGAATTCAACAACTTTATTTGAATTGGTAGATTTCAAATCTGTTTCTATACTGAAAAAAACTGAAATTACATCATCATTCACAATCTAAGCGGATTAATAAGATATAAGATTATAAGAACGATCAATTGAAGATTTTTTGAGAATTATTGACCAGTTGCTCATATTAAAATACTCCGTAATTTGAATGGTTAGTTCCTATAACCAAAATGTTAACTTAAAATACTACACTAAGCAATCAAGATAATATATTATGTTATAACCTTAATTTATTGCTTTACCACTTAACATTCTTTGACTACGATTTAGATACTGTATCAAATCATCTAAAAAATTTACACATGTACTACGAGAATAGTCAAGAAAAGCTAATAAAATTAGATTTGAGTCATTTGACGAAGACACTCCCTTCTTTCCTCTTCATAAGTCATTTTTGAGTTACAGAAAAAGTATTTGGTTCATTGACATTTCTACACAAGACAAATAGATGAGAACTCGGGTAGTAACATTCGTGGCGTTTAACACAAACAAATGTCATATCATCAAATAGTTTTGCCTTTGTTCTTTACTATATGTGTTCGATCAATAACCATACGGCACAACTTTTTCTTTCCACTTACTTGGTGATAAAAAAATGACATCATAAGTAAAACAAAAAAAATATTAACCCAAGAATATTCTTAAAGGTGAGATAACTTTAAAAACGCTATTGGGCCATTACGACAGTGGTATCATTCTTCTTTTGTAAACGTCCATTTAAGATGTAAAATGATGGTCAATATATTTATGTGGCGTTTGTTTTTGGACCGGCGGCCCCATCGATTGAACCTTTCGTCTCGGGGTTGGACATCCAGAATAAAGGTTACTGTGATATGTGCTCATTGTCTTAGGCTAGATTGGTGGGGAAGGGCCGGTCTAACACTCGAAACATTTCCCGCCGATAACATTTTGAGAACTCTGGAAACATTATTAGTAGAAAATTGCAAGAAAGTAAAATTGAAAAGTGAAAAGTTTGGTGTCACAATCATGAAATATTAAATTGCGTGTAGAAGTAGGAGTGGTGGACTTTTCCCAAAATTTCTACAAGACTTTGAAGGTTGTCAAAATGTTTATGTCACTACTCACTCTAGTAGTATACAGATGCATGCATCTAAACCATACTCCATCTTCATAAATACAAAGTTCAATATACTTTAACTTAAATGTCATTTTACTACTTATATTTTTGAGATTGTGAAAATATTTATAGATATGTTACTTGACCGTATCTCAAAATGGTGTCATGGTTGAGAACTTGAGATTATGGGTATATCCATATATATCCTATTTTATTTACTTGCTTCAAATTCTTATAGCAATCTTGTTTATATGTTTTATAAGACTTATAGATATTGTTGACAAATTAAGTGGATTCTTTTTACACACAAAGATACAAGACAATGCATGTATGTCGTCAACATAGGATCACTCAATCTAATATGACACACACCGAATGATAATTCCGACTTGAGTCGAATCTATTTTCACACATACCATTTTGCACCTCTAAATGTTTATATTAACACGCAAAGCACAAATAGTATTCATGGGACCTATTTGATAGAATGATCATAAGGCTACCCAGACTAAGGAACTTTAATCTTTTTCAATTTTCATGTCACGTCAGTTTTCTCCAGCGATCTGCAGGCGATTGGGTGACCTAATAAGAGTGATCAAGTTCAATATTTATTTATTTTAATTTTTTTTATTTTTTTAACACAAAATAAAATTTTATTAATAACTAAAACGTTACATAATAATTCAAATAAAATAGAAACATTACAATAAAATTCAAATTACATTACAACATTATGATAATAAAACGACTAAACTAGTTTGAATTATGACGATGCCAAATGTCTTCCACCAAATCGGCTTTGAGGTTAAGATTAGTTGTTTTGTTGCATATCTCTCTAGTAATTTCCAATGATTTCTCATGCGTTCATAAGGGATCATAAGAACGGTGCTGCTCCGCTGGAAAGAATTCGGGAAATATCGTCTGCCCTTTGTTCTGAATTATCATATTATATAATATAATGCATGTGTACATTATATGTGATAGACGCTCTTTGTCAAATGCTTTAGCCAGATGTTTAATAATTAGGAACTTCTTCTTTAGTACATAAAAAGCACGCTTCACGTCTTTTCTTGCTGCTTCGTGCATCGTCTTATACAATATTCGTTTGTCATCATGCGTCCCTAGATTTTTAATGGACTTCACAATAATAGAGTATTCCGGATATATCCCATCAGCAAGATAATATCCCCATTTATAAGGCACGCCGTTAGCAAAGAATTCCACATCCGGTGCTCTCCCCGTTTTGAGATCATTGAAAAGAGGTGATTTACGAAAAATATTTACGTCGTTATTCATCCCGGCGACACCAAAAAACGCATGCCAAATCCATAAATCTTGGGAGGCGATCGTGTTGGGATCATAGTTTTCACTATTTTATCAAGTTTCGGTCATTTGTAATAATAGGTTGCTTAAGTTATTGTTTACTTACAATTTGTTTAAGTTACAAGTTTACTAGGCTTAAGTTAAATGGTCCATGGGCTTGAAGCCTACACGTTTTTCATGAAAGGAAGGAGAGGGAGTGTTGCCCTAGCTCCTTCCCTATATATAGTAACCTTAGGTCTCATGTAAACTTGGTTGGTTATTTGATTTCTTAAGGAAACTCTTGCACTTATATTTCTCTTATTCATTTAATCTCCCAAATCTCCTTTCTCATCTCATTTCTATTGTTATTATACTTGTGGTTTACAAAATGGTGACCTAACAAGTGGTATCATTCGCCGGAAGAAGGTGTAGTTATAGTTTTTTCATTGAATTTTTTAATCTTAAACGTTTTTTTTCTTTTTTCAATCGAATTTTTTGCTAAACTTTGGCACTTTCTTGCTTGTTCTTTGGTTTTTAGCACATCTTTGCTTACAAACTTGTTCTACAAATCAAAACAATCAAAAAGTTCCAAACTTTTATCACAAAATTCGATTTGGGTTTCTTGTACTTGTTTTCGAAAACATTTTTGTTTTTTATAAAGATTATCAAGTTTTCAACTTTCTTCAGGAAATCTTAATTTTATACCTAAAAGTACAAGAATCTTTAAGAAAAAACGCGTTTTAGGTTAGCTTTCGTTGAAAATACTACTCGCCAAGGTTATCGAGAACATAACTTGTCCCTATTTCGAGATCTACTCAAAGTACTCTACATCGACTTCATTTTTGTGGACTAAGTATTTTATTTCTTGTACAAGAAAGAAAGTTACTTCGACATTTGGATAAGTTTCGAAATTGTACAATTTCGAAACTTCGCTTTGAGTTTGTGTTCTCGAAAAACTTATACTTTTCGAAATCACTAATTTCTTTCGCAAACTTTTGCAATTTCGAAAACATCCTCAGATTTTTTCGAAATTTCAAGTTTTTGAAAAATCTTAAATTTCGAAATTCCAATAGTTTTTTTTCGAAATCTCAATACTTTCGAGAACTTGATTTGTTTTCGCAATCTCAGTATTTTTTCGAAAACCTGAAAACTTTCGCAATCCCAATTTTCGAAATCACTGGAATAAAAAAGTTTCGCAATCACAGTTGAAGACAACTTTCGCAATTCGAAGTTAAACAAAGTTTTCGAGATTTGGCTAATTCTATACCTTCTACAAGATCCATTTCTACACAAGTGTTCTAAGATGTCTCAACCACCTAATCACTACTTCCCTCATACTCAGCAACATCAACATCAGCAGTATCAGCAACAACAATACCATCAGCAACAACTGTATCAACAACCTTCACAATCACACGTTCAAAAACAAACGTATAATCCACTACATCATTACCTAATGATGCAACAACATCAGATCATCCCTCAACAACAACCATATCAAGTGCCACAACAAAACACTCAGTTTTCCTCCAAACAACCTCACTGGTTTGACAGAATGTGTGAAGTTATTACAACTCAACAATCCCGACATGAGGCAGGATCACTTGAAACACCTCCAATGCTAACACCTGGGAACTATGTTCAATGGTCAAGTCGATTCTTACGATTTCTTGAATTAAAGAAACCTCATGGGAAGTTCTTGAAGCAAGTGATACTTGAAGGACCATTTGAGTGGCCAACAAGATTTGAAGCTGGTGATCCACATGCTGATCCTCCACGTCCTCCTGGTGATAGACCCCTTCCAGAATCTGCACTCACTGAAGAACAGAAACTACATCGTGAAGCTGATGAGTATGCAATGGCTTATATACTTCAAGGTATACCTAATCCAATCTATCGCAGTGTCGATGCTCAGAAAACAGCCAAAGCTATGTGGGAACACGTTCATCTCCTTATGGAAGGCACTCAATTGAACAAAGATGATATGGAATCCAAACTCTACATGGAATACACTGACATCACAATTGAACCAGGAGAGTCACTTGAATCCTACTATCATCGTTTCACAAATGTCGTCAATGATCTGCAACGTCACAAAATCACAGTACCAAGGATCGCTGTGAACTCCAAATTTGTTGGTAGTCTTGGCCCTGATTGGCATAAATATGTGACATTTGTCCGTCAAACAAAGAATCTTCATGATGCTCCATATGGTTTGTTGTATGATTTTCTGAAACACCATGAACCTGAAGTGGAAAAAGATCGAGCTCTACGAGGAGGATACACACCAACTTCTACACCAAATTCTTTGGCTCTCGTAGCTCAGTCTCCCTATGCTCCACCACCAATGTCAAATCATGCATATGTTCAAGAGCAGAACTACTTCAGTTATCCACAATCTTCTACCTCGAACCAAATGGTCCCTTATGATTCATCTCCACAGAATGCCTCTACTCAACTGGTTCCATTAAACAACAATGATGCTGTGTATTACTCAAATTCCAATGACGATGACGATGATGACTTTAACACGTTGAATCAGGGACTTGCTCTTATTGCTCGTGCTTTTAGCAAATTCTCCAACAAGACAAACAACCGTCAACGTTCATCTTCTAACACAAGGAATCAAGCTGTTGTCAATGATGGAAGAGTGGAAATTTAGAATCGTAGCTATGGTCGATCTGGTTCAGGAAGTTCTTCAGGAAACTTTGGGAATGGTCAGAGGTTTAGTAACAATGCGGGGTTCATGAACAACTCAGGGTCTTCTCAGCAAAGGTCTGAACCAGTTGCAACAAGGAACTCCAACTCAGGGAATGCAGTATGGTGCTATAATTGTAATGAACAAGGTCATATAGCGACAGCATGTCCCAAACCAAGAACTCGGGGTAGTAAGTTTCACAAGCAGGCATTACTCATGGCTCTTCAAGATGAAAAAGATGGACATTTCCCTGAACAAGATAACAACTTCATGGCAAATGTGCACAATGATGATGACATGGAAGATCTGGAAGCTAATGCAGCTGTGATGCTTATGGCCAACGTGCAGGAACTTCAGTTTAATGATTCAGGTCCAGTGTATGACACTGACGACTTGTCTCAGGTACATGACCAAAAAGCATGCCTAATACATGAAATAGCCTCACCATCTGCTTCTGAATCAGATATGGCGCAAGTTGTTTCATCTAAATCATCTTCATCTTCTCAAACAGATGAACAAATAAGCACAGTTGTCATATTTGATGATGACACAGTTGTTTCATTTGATGATCCTAATGAGAATGATAAACATGATCATTTAGAACAACATGAACCATCATTTGATCCAGACCCTGACCTAATATTGTTATCTAAACAACTGGATGCACAACAATTGCAAATCATCAAATGCAACGAGAAAAATAAAGTTTTAAAAGAACAAAATGCGTCACTGTCAAGAGATATTGAGTGTTATAAAATTCAACTTTCAAATCAGGAAGACAAGATTAAAAATGCAAAAAGTTTTGAAAAAGCTTTTCAAGATTCTTACAACAAAGAACAAGATCTTCAACGTAAAATGCAAGATTTAATTGAGTCAAACGGAAAGTTGATTTCGAAACTCGAAAGTGAAAAGTGTGAATTGAAAATGCAAGCTGAACGTCTTCAAACAGCTCTTTCAAAAACAGAAACAGAATTGTCAAATTGCAAAAAGGAGTTTTGTGAACATAAAATACGAAAAAGGAAGTATATAGATGACTTACTCGGTGATATTGTTGATCTTGAAAAAAAACTCAAAGAATTTCGTCACATTGTTTACAAACACGGGAACTATGTCACAACAATTCAGAAATTTGCTTTAAAACCGAGACCCGATAAAGGATTTGCACTTTGCGATTTCAAATCAATGTTTCTTCACACAGCATTTAAAGAAAATTCTAAGATTTACAGTATTGATCACATGTTTGATAAAACAATTGTGCGTGCTGTTGTTTTTGATACTGAGGAAGAAGAAGAACTTGAAGACGAGAGTCCATCCAAAATGAGTTATGTTCAACATTGGAAACCATATGACTATTCAAAAGCTCCACCTCTTTCTAAATCTTTTGTTACTCAAAAAGAATCACCTGAGAAATCATGGTTTGTCGAAGAGTCATATGTTTCCTCCTCAAATGCGGCCCCTGTCCAAACTGTAGCACAAATAAATGGTCCTTTACCATCATCCGGTGAACTTACACCTTTACCAAAAAGTTGTCGTGTCTTAAACTATTACAAAACTTTTATGGAAGACATCGAAATTTTGGAGGAAACAATTGCACGCAATTCTGAAATAAAAGCTGAAACTTTTCAATCCGCTTACGAGCGAGAAAAGAGAGATATTTTTCAAAAACAAATGCTGCCAATTGTCAAACACCTCCGTCTCTGTGCTACACGTTGGGATCAGGAACTTCAAAACGAGGTCAAAAATATGATAAACGTTTTCAACTCAACTGAAAATGAAATTTTGACTCAAAAGCAAAGAAATCGAGTTTTACAAAAAGATGTTGATCGACTCTTAGAACAAGTTCTCAATGCTGATATTTTGTCTGTTATCATGAATGATCTCTATAAATCTGGTACTTCTATGCTTATGGATGATCTTTGTGTTGATAATAACTTGTTGAATGAGGAAATTGAGACACTCAAACAGGAAAATGATAAGTTGAGAATTACAAATGATGATGTGACAAAACAGTTTTCCAAAGAAATTTGTCTACTCAGACAGAGGATTGAATGGTGTCAAGCTCAAAGTCTTGAACGGGAATTGAAACTTCAAAATCAAAATATTTCAAACCCTTGTCAACTTTGCAAAAATAATGAGTCTTTCAAAAGTTTGTGTCTCAAATACGAGCAAGAAATTGCGGATTTAAAAATTGAAAATGACGCATTTCTACAAAACCACATAGACATTAAATATTGCAATGGCATACTTGAGTCAAATATTCAGGATAAGAATCACATCATCATTGATTTGAAAGAGAAAATTAAGATACTCCAAACAGGAAAGTTTGTTGACACCACGGTAATAGCACCAGGAATGTATCACGTAGACAAAACTGATAAAGGAAAGGTTGTTCAAAACACTAATGTTGATAACTCCACTTCTACAGGACTAGTCTCCACTACTAGCGTTAGCAGACCCAAGCGAAAAAGTAAAAAGAAGAATAGGATCTTGCAACGTAAGAAAGGACAACTAGAAGCTCAAGAAGTAGAAGATCAACTTAGGAACTTGAATAAGACTCATGTTGCATCAGATTTAGATTCTAATCTGGCAAATTGTAATCAAAATCTAAATGTAACGAATGATGAACCTTTGAATGTTTTCAATATTAATGCATCCTGTGTGTTTTGTCGTAAAAGCGTTTCATCTGGTGATCATACAAAATGTATAGCTAATTCTCTACTTAATCGTCATAAGAAACGTAGGACACGCATTCCTTCTAGGCCCACTATTGCCTCCAAGTCTAATTTAGGAAAGCCGTCTACTACGGTTTCTAATGAAGTTGAAGTTACCCCCATAGGTGCCAAGAACAAATCTAGGAATGAACCAACTACTAGTGCATTTAACATTAAGAAAGCAAAAACTAGTTGGAACAGGCAACGTTGGTTACAATACAAACCAGACTTTAAATGGATTCCTAAATTATTGAATACCTGTGTTTCTAACCAACAGGAACCCGCACTGTCCTTGGGTTCGACCCTTACTTCTGTTCCATCTGTGTCTTCTTCTTGTGATGCAGGTGGTACAGCTCATTCTCTGGATTGTTGATAGCGGATGCACCCGACATATGACAGGCAATCTCAAACTGTTACACAACTTTGTCTCAAAGTTAATTGGTACTGTCAGATTCGGGAATGATCATTACGCTTTAATCATGGGATATGGTGACTATATCAGCGGGAACATTGAAATCAGTCGTGTTTACTATGTGGAAGGCCTTGGACACAACCTTTTCTCTGTTGGTCAATTCTGTGATGGGGATCTAGAAGTTGCATTTCGTGAGAAAACCTGCTTTGTTCGTGACTTACAAGGAAACGATCTAATGTCTGGCTCACGTGGCTCCAATCTTTATACAATATCAATGTCAGATATGATTGCAACATCTCCGATATGTCTTCTCTCCAAAGCAGAATCAACTAAATCTTGGTTATGGCACAAACGTCTTTGGCACTTGAATTTCAAAACCATGACTGACCTTGCTCGTTATAAACTTGTTGATGGATTTCCAAGATTCCGTTTTACCAAAGATCACTTATGTCCAGCCTGTGAACAAGGAAAAAGTACTCGTGCTCATTTTCCTAATAAACCTGAGCATAGTACGAATCATGTTCTACAACTGCTTCATATGGATTTGTGTGGACCAATGCGTGTTCAAAGTATCAACGGTAAACGATACATTCTCGTAATTGTGGATGATTATTCCAGATGGACTTGGGTTTATTTTCTACGAAGTAAAGTTCAGGCTCCTTCAATGATCATCACCTTTCTCACTAAAATTCAAGTTCAGCTACGCAACACCGTACGAATCGTCAGAACTGACAATGGAACTGAATTTAAGAATCAGACACTTCGGTCATACTTCGAGAAAGTGGGAATTGAACATCAAACATCTATTCCTAGAAGCCCAGAACAGAATGGAGTTGTTGAAAGATGCAACAGGACGTTAGTGGAAGCTGCTAGAACTATGTTGATTAATGCTCAATTACCAGATTACTTGTGGGCGGAAGCGGTCTCAACTGCATGTTATACCTAAAACCGTTGCATGATCACAAAACGTCATCGAAAAACACCTTATCAAATTGTTCACAAAAGGAAACCGAACATCGATTACTTTCATGTATTTGGAGCACTTTGTTATCCGAATAATGATCGTGATGATTTAGGTAAACTTAAAGCAAAGGCTGACATCGGAGTGTTCGTTGGATACTGTGAAAATTCCAAAGGTTTTCGGATATGGAATCGTCGTACAAGAGAAATTCAAGAAACCATTCACGCTAATTTTGATGAACTCACACAGATGGCTTCTGAGCAACACAGCTTAGGACCCGAATTCAACCGTCTTAACTCTCCGGAATCTTCGGCTGAACCATTGCCACTTAACCGCAAAGAATTAGAAACCTTGTTTGCTCCACTATTTGATGACACAATTGAATACAGTCCTACTGAGGTCTCACCTAATTCCGCTCCTCCACCTGATAACATTCCAGTACCAGACTCACCTCAACAAACAACTACAAGTGTTGAGAGAGACGGTCCTCCAATTGTATCACCATCTATAGCAGAACAAACTGGTTCTAACTCCCGCCATCCAGCTGAAGATCCAACACCACAATCAGTTCCACAACCCGTAGAGCATGATCCTGATGCGTTCTTTAATCCGTTTGCACCGGCTCCTACAGTTCCTGATATAGCAGAGTCGTCGACACACAATCTGGATCCTGCTAACATGCGAGATACTTATCAACTACACCCGTCTACACACAAATAGACTCGAGACCATCCACTAGTTCATATTATTGGCCATCCAGATGCACCTGTAATGACAAGACAACGACTTCACACTGATGGAGAAACTTGTATCTATGCACTCACAGTCTGTCACAAAGAACCTAAGAACATTAAAGAAGCAATGACTTATGACAACTGGATTGAATCTATGCAAGAGGAATTTCAGCAATTCATAAGATTGGAAGTCTGGGAATTAGTTGAAAGACCCGACGGAGTCTTTGTCATTGGGTTAAAATGGATCTGGAAGAATAAGCTTGATGCAGAAAGGACTGTCATACGTAACAAATCACGTCTGGTAGCGAAAGGATACTCCCAACTTGAAGGACTTGATTTTGCTGAATCCTTTGCTCCAGTGGCTAGACATGAAGTTGTTCGGATCTTTTTGGCATATGCTGCACACAGGAACATGGTGGTTTACCAAATGGATGTGAAAACAGCATTTCTTAATGGAGAACTCCGTGAAGAAGTTTATGTTAGCCAACCTGAAGGCTTCGTTGATCCTGAGCGTCCTAATCACGTTTACCGACTCAAAAAGGCACTCTACGGACTTAAGCAAGCCCCACGGGCATGGTATGACAAACTGTCCACTTTCTTGCTGGCCAATAAATTTTCTAAAGGATCGGTGGATCCAACACTATTTACAAAAACCTACGGGGAGGACTTACTTGTTGTTCAAATATATGTCGATGACATTATTTTTGCCTCAACAAAAAGAAGTTACTCTAATGATTTTGCAAAATTAATGAAAGATAATTTTGAAATGTCCATGATGGGTGAACTTTCGTTCTTTCTAGGACTACAAGTTCATCAATCACCCCGTGGAATTTTTATAAATCAGTCCAAATATGCTCTTGAAATTTTAAAGAAACATGGAATGATGTCTTGTGATACTTATAATACACCAATGGGCTATACCACAAAACTAGATGCTGATTTACATGGGATTCCAGTTGACCCTACTAAATACCGAAGTATGATTGAGTCCCTCATGTATCTCACAGCTAGTAGACCTGATATAGTATTTGCTGTCTATATGTGCTCTCGCTATCAGTCCAAACCAACTGAAAAACACCTCAGTGAGGTCAAAAGAATCCTTCGATACATAAAGGGAACCATTAACTTGGGAATCTGGTATCCGAAGGATTCTGGTTTTGAACTAATTGCTTTTTCAGATGCTGACCATGCAGGATGTTTAGACACACGCAAAAGTACATCTGGTGGATTACAATTTCTCGGAGACAAACTTGTGTCATGGCAATCAAAGAAGCAGGACTGCACATCACTGTCGTCAACAGAATCTGAATATGTAGCCATGTCCGCTTGTTGTGCTCAAGTCATCTGGATGAGATCACAACTTAAGGATTATGGCTACCTATTCAACAAGATTCCTATCTACTGTGATTCCAAGAGTGCAATTGCTATCTCCTGCAACACAGTACATCATTGCAAATCCAAACACATCGATCTCCGATATCACTTCATCAAAGAGCATGTGGAAAAGGGTACCGTTGAACTTTATTTTGTTGGGACTGAGTACCAATTGGCGGACTTACTTACCAAATCTTTAGCACCATCAAGGTTTGCTAGTCTAGTTCACCAAATTGGTATGCGATGTTTGACTCCAGAAGATCTGGAAAAGTTTTTTAAAACACAATTGATCGTCAAACATCAAAACTATCTTTGTAAAATATTTTTCTTAAATATAAACCAATCAAAACACAAAAAGATTTTTCAATTTTTATTTCACTTAAAAAAAAAAAATGCAAGTATATCGCTTCACTTCAACACTTTGTTATTTCTTTAAAATTTTACAAGTGTTGAGGGGGAGTCACGCTTAAATTTTTTTACCAATTTTAATTGGTATACTTGCATGTTTTTTCGAATTATACGGTACTTCGGATTGTGTGGACGTTCTTTAAACATCCCTTTGTCTCATCCCGTTAAAAGGACTTCATAAGTTAGGTCAACGGAAGAATGTCTTAAGCTTGTTTACCTTTTATATCAAATGTAGGACTCATGTTGCAATAGTTGTAGTTAGGGGACTTAATGTGTCAATATTTCAAAGTTAATAATATATAAGCAAACAAACACCCATTTTTCGAAATCCTCAGAAATTCAAAATTACTTCATCACTAGAAATCTACGGCCATTAATCACATAAGAAATCCGTGCTACCAATCGTCAAACCGTAAGTTTCTATATGATCTTTAGGGTATTACAAGCATAGGTTTTTGTTTAATTGCAAATCTAATGGTTAGATTTCATGGTATATCGATTTCTAGTTCTAGGGTTTCACTAAATCGAAATCATCTAAAACGTTTGAGATTAGGTTGTTTATCATAGGGCTTTTGTCATAAAACATGTTGTAAACATACCTATAACAACTAATCTTAATCCATTTCATGATTGCTTGATTTTCGAAACCTAGGGTTTAAAGTCGTTTTGGGTACTTTTGATTTTGGGTGTGTTTGATTAATGTTGTTGGTGGGATATGTCCTTTATTGTGTTTAGAACATCATGAATGAGTTTAATTGTATCATTTGCTTAAAAGTGTGGAAATTTATATATTTTCGAAATCATGTTCTTGCAAAGTTTTCGAAATCGTTCAATGAGTGGTGTTTACGTGATTCTAATAGTTGTTTCTCAATCTGTACAACAGGCATCAACCATTGGATTATATAAATTACAACAGAAACGTACGTATGGCTAATTTCGAAAAAAATTTCTTGTACAAGAAATTCTTTCGAAATCCCATCTTTCGCAATCATGTTTTTCGCAAACACTTCATTTCGAAAACACTCTCATTGAGTGTTTGCGAAAGTTTCTTCAAATTGCTTTGTATTTTCGAAATATTTTTTTCGAGAACACATACTTTGAAAAACTTTCGAGAACACTTAATCAAGGGCGTTTGCGAAAAGATTGTTTCGAGATCATGTATAAAGAACATTTTCGCAATCACACATTTTGAGTGTTTGCGAAAATATTTCACACAGGTATGTTCTCGATAAAATTATTATCGAGAACACACTTGGGAATATTTTCGAAAATCCTCCTTATGTATGTTTGCGAAATTATTCCTCTTATCCTTGATTTTCGAAATCATGCCTAAGTCATTTTTTCGAAATCAAGTAAATTCTTGTGTTTGCGAAAACTTTAAAATTGCTCATTGTGTAATCTCAAAAACATGTAATTTGTGATTATGTGTATAATGTGATGTGATGATTCTGTATGCTTGTGCAATCACATAAACGTTTCATAGTTTCAAAATGTTATCTAAGTATTCGTCACTTATCACTATACATGTAACCATACGTGATTACTTGAATCTAAAAGCTTATCTTTAATCAATGTGCTAACAAGTAACAAATCGGAATGTTTGGTTTATGATTATGCTTTTCAGATTAACATGGCTGAACACAACGAGAATGCTCCTGAACAAACCATTCCACTACTCACCATGGATGACATCACTCCCGATAACTACAATGTCACGATTGGCAACAACAATCCACGAGTTGATTTCGACAAATTGAGAATTACAGAGAACTCGTGTATGATTGTCAAAGATATTTTACTTGCACATCCATGCAAACATCTGCTCATCTGCTCTACTTCAGTTCCTCTGTTCTACCTTCATCAGTTCTGGATAACTGCTAAGGCAAACTTGGATGACGAGTCTTTTACTGTTACGCTAGATCGCCAAGTCTACAATGTTAATTACGACGTTCTTCGTACAGTCCTTCACCTGCCTCAAGCTGACAACGAATTCGCTCCAATACTGCCTGAACTGGACCTTCTTGACTTCTTTGTCGAATTAGGTTATGATGTTGATGACAACGTACCTCTAGTCGAACATTCCCGATTCAATGCCAAGAATATCCCTCAGCCTTGGAGAACATTTTGTCTGTTGGTTGTAAGATCGATATGAGGGAGAAAGAGTGGTCATGAACATCCTAGACTTGAACACTTGTAAACATTCTGGGGAATGGTGACTTTGACACCCATTGACTTTGCAATACCAATCATGAATGATATAGTCTACAGCATTCAAACCGATCGTGTGAAGACTATGATACCATTCACAAGATTCACCAAGCTTCTCATAGAACATTTCTGTAAAGACACTCCAGAATTCATCAAGAGGATGGCTGATCCTAATGAGCCGAAGCACCTCTTCGAGGACGACTTCACCACCTCATTCATCAAAACGACCACTTCCTCAACCAAGATTAAAGGAATGAGGCTTCCCGAATACCTTCTTGATGACAAAATCAAGAAAAGTCTGAACTACAAGCTGTATGATAATGCTTACAAAGGGGTACAGGAAGAAGCCACTATAAAGACTCGAAGCAGAGGAGGTGTGAAGTTTGGGAGCACTACAAGCACCACTGGCTCACCTCAGACGAAGTCTAAGGCTGCACCCAAGACTAAACCATCTGTTAAACCCAAGTCTTCTGCCAAACCTAAACCAACATCCAAGTCTACACCGGCCACCAAGCCTAAGAAGAAGGAAACTCCTGAGTACTTTACTCGGGATGAACCTACACCTCCACCTTCTGACACCGAATCCGAGTTCGATACGGAATCTGAAGAAGAAGAACCAGACTACGAACTGAGGGTAAGAGCACCTGACGAAAGATTCCCTGCAACTGAGATTGCCATACAACAAAGTCTTGAAACTTATGAAGAAGAGACAAGGAAAAGAAAAGGAGTCACTATTAATGAGCCTAATGATGATGAAGACGAACCAATCGTTGAACCACTGGTCGATAAACGCAAACTTAAAAGTATAGTTGTCGACAGTCGACACACGAGCTGAAGAAAAACGACTTCGCAAAGAACAAAGGAAAGCAAGTCTCGAAAGCCGACTCATGTCTCAACCTCCAACACCACCACCTATCGATCAGTCTGAACATGAAGGAGCTACAAGCAGCATGATACCTCCCATTGTGTCCACAATGTTAGAACCAGCTCCACAGCCTGATGACACCGTTAAAGATACAGACATAACAGGAGATGTCAATATGACAGAGACTGCTAATATAGAGGAGAATGTTGGTGGACAAGAGAACATAGCTACGGATCAGGAACATGAATACCTCATTACTCCAGAGTTTCTTGCACGAGAAGCAGAGGAAGCAGTGGAACGTCGTAGAAAAGAAAACGAAGAGAAGAACGCGTTCGACACCAACATATTTCATAAGTCATCTTCTCAGCAGACTTCCTCAGCACAACCTCCACCTCCTCAAGACTCTCCAACAAAGGATCCGAATCCTCCTGCTTCTTCTTCAAACTCTCACAACGAGTCATCGTCCGAATCATCACCTGAGCATTCATCTCTCACACCTTCAGAAACCGCATCAAAACAACATTCAATCAATGAACCGAAACAACCAGTTGATCTTCAGGAGCAAGTCAACAAACTCACCAACATGGTTACCAGTCTTACTAAACAAGTTGAGGACTTCCAGGAGTCAAAGCAGCTGATTGACAAGTTCTTGAACTCTGATTACACAGGATTTATCAGAACTGCAACACATGATTTTCTCACTGAAAATCTGGTTGAGATGATCACTCCTGAAGTAGCAAACCTTCTTGAACCAATCAATGACAACTTGGATCACAGAATCAGAAGTGTTACGAGAAAAATGTTGTCAACTACACCATTCACGCTTCACACAGCAAAACCTTCTACTGTGGCTCCAACCGTCCCTGAATTGTCCTTCAATGACATGCTTGCCAAACTCTTCGACAACATTGCCTCCAAAACCACACAGACTGCTGAAGAAAAGGCACTTTATGATGCTATGGTGGCTTACATATCCAAAGAGTCATGCAAAGATGCAGCTGGAACCTGGAAAAGGTCAAGAAAAGATGACGACCCTGACCCAAACACAAAAGGCAAGAAACCTAAGTCTGGAACCGGTCCCTCATCGTCTCTACAACCACAAAAGGACTCCACTCCTCCTGGAAATCAACAACACCCATCAGCTACTGGTCAAGGTCAAACTAAAGAGGAAGAAACTTTCATGGAACCTACAGATGACTACCAGGGTCAACCTGACATCGATTACCGTGCTTCACCTATTCATGATTCTCATGCTAGACCATCGTCACCATCCAAGGCTAAAGACAAAGATGCTACATCTAAGTCCAAGAAATCAAAGAAGAAAAGACGTCATTCATGGCTCGACAGTGATGACACTCCTCAGAATGATTGGCTGACAGAAATGGTTCAAGCTCAACCTCCTCTCGAAGAAGAAGAACCCCTTCCTGGTAGCACTCTACAGTTTACCCAAGTCATTATGAAGGATCTTCACATCAACAAACTCACAAAGGCGGAGCTCAGAAGAATCAATAGGGATGCACAAGAATTCCTCAAGAAAAGATCTGGAAACAAAGTGGAATACGAATATCATATGCAGAATATAGCTAGTGCAATGTCTGCCGACTTTGACCGGCTAAATCCTGAAGTGAATATCGATCTCAGTTCCAAGAATCATGAAAAACCTTACTTCACTGACTGGACCAAACCATTACCTTTAAAAGGATTTCCAGACAAACCTAAGATACCTTACAGCTTCTTCTTCAACAAAGATCTTCATAACATCCAGCTCACCCAGGAGACATCCAAGAAGAAATATGCTTCCTCACTCACAATCTCAATACCTGCCGCAAGATACGAAATTCCTGCCATTGAAGAAACCAATCGTATTTTCAGCAACTCCATCGTAGCTTACGACAGAGATGCTCTACACGGAATTCAACACTGGCCAGAACGTCGTCGTCTCGGTTATACCAGCAGATTAGGAGAGAAATCATTGGAAAATGTGAAGCAAAAATCTAAGATCATCGCTATCTTGGAGATTCAAGAGTCGCAACGGTTTAACTACATATTCATGCGTGAAATTGTTGTTAAACGACAAGATGAAAAGAAGTACAAGTTCTCCGAAGCAGACTTTCCAGACCTTAATCTCAATGACATCGAAGACATGTATCTCGAAAAGGTTCAAGGAAGAATGCGTGGATTCGATAGAGATGTACAGTACAACTTCATGGCATCACTACTTCTTTACATCCGACGATTGATAGTTCAAGAAAGAGTGGAAGATCTTCAGCTTGGAGTGGAAAGTTACCAACAGAAGATCAACTTGACTAAGCTGCAATTCACATTTGATGGAATCTATCAAACGTCACAGTTTACTCTCAACCAAGATCCTTTTGGTTTCACCTACATCAACAGCAAAAAGCTACAAAGTTTCGTGAGGTTCGATGAGGTACACAAATTCTGTGATGTTACACTCAAATCTGTTCGTGATGGGCTTATCAAAAGGTTGAATTATGATCGCCGAAAAATAGCTAAGGGGGAACAACCTAGATGGAAATCCAGCACAAGAAGACAAGTTCGTAACTTTGTCTTTAAGATTGAAGAAAGGTTATTTCGACGGGAACAGATCAGACGACTGGAAAGCTATATCGGTGTCAGACCATCGTTTCCTATCAGACTCTTCGAAAGACCAGAACCCAAGTTCACTGACTTTGATGCTCCACTTCCTGACGAAGATTAACTTGGTACATTTGGTTATTCTTTTCAATAACAATTGTTTCGTTTGATTGAATTATTCTCATTATGGCTTGTGCACGCATTACAGTGCACAACCCGAACTTGTAAAGAAAGGACCCTGAGGTACGCATCAGTGCCTCAATCCTAAGTATAAGGAGCGAAGGCTTCTTACTTTTGAGTAGAATTAATCAAACATTTATGATTTTCATAATTCTGCTCAAAAGGACAAGTATTTCACCTCAATAAGACCTAATCACTTGTTGAGGGGGAGCACTTGTCAAAAACAAAATACTTTGCTCTAAAATTAAAAGTTCTTAGTGAATCTCCCCGTAAGACTCAAAAGGCATATTTTAATCTAAAAGTTTGTCAAAAACATCATTTTATATGCTATTTTTGAGGGGGAGAAAATGAAAAAGTGATTAAAATATACGAAGTCAAAGCTTAAAAGTTGTATCATGTGCGAGCTAGACTCAGTATTGACCCAGGAATTGACGAGACAATAAAAGTTAGTAATATCGAAAGGACTTATCCTCGACGGGTAATAACATCAAGTTAGTTACTAGAGCTAGTTGTCACCTAAAAGCTGACAATGCATCTCTTTAACTAACCACGTAAGCGTGTCTCGAAAAGGATATGTCTTAGTAGAAATGTACCGTCTCGAGAAACTTTCTGTGAACTTGATCAGGCCGGGTAATAACTTCAAGCTAGTTTAACTAGTGATGTAAGCGTGTCTCGAATGGGTCTTGTTCACGGAAAGTGGATCAATTCAAATGATTGTTCCTCCCGCATGTGCAAATTTATTAAAACACTTATGAGCATATGTGCAGGGGGAGCCCTTCAAAAGTGTACACAAAACTCTCAAAGTGTTAAACAAAATATTTGATTATCACAAACACTTTGAGAGATTTTCAATCAAAGGTTTCTTGGTTACTGTCGAAGTTATAAGGTGATTAAGATAGGAATATCCGTCCTATGATCCGCCAGAGCCGGAGGGATCTACCCAAGGACATCTCCCATAGTTAGAATTAGAAGTCCTTAGGTATGATACGAAAAAAAGGAGAAAAGAATGAAAGGGAAAGAAGGAGTTGAAGAATTAAAAAGAAAAGTAAAGAAAAGGGTGAAAAGAAAAAACCCTCCAGATGATTCAACCTTAGGGCAGACACCGGGTTCAATACGTATGCTACTGGCTGTTGCTAAAGACAACACCGGTATTGAAGATTAAGTCGTCATGGACCCAGTGACGCGATGCACTAAACCTTCTTAACCACTCAAGTTCTCTTAAAAGGACTTGTTTCATTCTCACGGGGAACCAGCGTAACCTATCGACCTATCTCTTAGAGATGGTTGATATTGAAGTAGGAGTCCCCTCCCTAGTCTCCGCATAGGAAACCTAGGTGTGCACTTATAGAGTCTAGAGCCTTGAGATACATCAAAGATCTCTTAGGAACATTTAGTGTTTCTACAACTGGTGTTCTACATCAACGGGCATCAGTTGTAAATTATCGAGTCCTTCGCAGATCTTAGCAATCTGCCGAGAACTTTATGAGAGGATTACGTAAGTATTTCTCAATGATTGAACGGAAATCCTGCCAGGGTCAACATCAAACAGCCCTGACAGCAGGTCACTTCGGTAACCCCACAAGGGTTACGCTTAGTGTTTGCGGTGGTTCCATTACGATCTACAGTCGTGGAGTGATCCCCAGCGACTCACCCAGTCATTGAGCTACTTAGTAGGTCTCGTAAGCTCCTTCGGGAGTATCTGATATGGGAACGGCCTGGATAAGGATTAGAAGGAGTCTTCACAATATGCTGTTGATGAGCTCTAATTCCTTATCTGTAAGTACCGGTTGTTTTTTATTGCTAACTGTTTACTCGCAGGTACCTCACTTCCATGATGATAGATTCCAGCATGCTCATACATACATCTTGAAGCATAGGATAGCTCCCCCAAAGATCTTCACAACACAAAGTTCAAAGAAAGATTCTACATCAATAAGAAGAATCTACAAAGTATAAAGACTAAAGATCTTAGTGTACACAAAGGAACTTCTTGTACGTGAAAGTCTAAGTCCTAAGATGTATGAGTATGTTGGAATGGCGGACAACCACCACAGACATAGGAGTGACGAATGGCAGACTACTTCATAACACCATCACTACATCATCACCAAAGAACAAAGACAAAGAGCAAAGTACATCCATTATCATTCAAATCATTTTTGAAGACGTCTAGAGTTTTACATGTCACAAGTCAACGACAAAGATGAAGACGTCAAGCAACCGTGATGACCGACCCTTAGGGGGAGATTGTTGGGATCATAGTTTTCACTATTTTATCAAGTTTCGGTCATTTGTAATAATAGGTTGCTTATGTTATTGTTTACTTACAATTTGTTTAAGTTACAAGTTTACTAGGCTTAAGTTAAATGGTCCATGGGCTTGAAGCCTACACGTTTTTCATGAAAGGAAGGAGAGGGAGTGTTGCCCTAGCTCCTTCCCTATATATAGTAACCTTAGGTCTCATGTAAACTTGGTTGGTTATTTGATTTCTTAAGGAAACTCTTGCACTTATATTTCTCTTATTCATTTAATCACCCAAATCTCCTTTCCCATCTCATTTCTATTGTTATTATACTTGTGTTTACAAAATGGTGACCTAACAGATCGCTTCCAATAAAATGAAGGAGTTGACCCGTGATCACCCCTACAAAATTGAGCTTTTAAAGCATGTGGACAATTCTCCCACGACCAATTTGTACAATCAATGCTTCCTATCATCCCAGGAAATCCATGACTTCGATAGTGATGCTTATAGAGTCTGTCAATGTCAGTAACCGTCGGCTTTCGCAAATACCCTGGACCATATAACTCCATGATGACCTCAAATAATTTGTGGAGACACTCACAAATTGTTGACGCACCCATTTGCAAATATTCTTCTAGCATATCAGGATTGACTCAGTATACTAATTGACAAATTGACGAAGTACACTTCATCAATGGAGTAATACCAAGTATGCCCGCACAACTAGGAGTTTGTTGGAAATAAGGTGAATGATCGGTTACCTCTCGAACAATTCGTGTAAATAGTCTTCGGCTCATTCGGAAACGATCATGGAATGCTTGATCCCGTATCTTGGACGATCGGAGAAATAAGCAGTCACTAAACGATTATGAACACCCAAACGATCCCTACTAATATGGTTTCGTGAGTTTAGGTTGTGACGCTTGATAAGCCTCCAACACTCTTCCACAAACATCAAAAACTCGCTACTAACTTTATTTTCATCATCCGAAGACGAATCGGCAATAATATCTCGTAAGAATTCATTGTGTGAAAAAATATAGAGAATGTTTGAAATGAGATTTGTGAATTGGAGTATGTAAATATGTTGTGTAAATATGTGGTATTTATAAGATTTTTTTTTCAACGTATTAATGCAACGGATACATATTAAATGCAAAAGAAAGTGTAGCCTCTTCTCGATCGGCCAAACGACCCATTTCATTTTTTTTCGTCTGCCGATCGACTCACCACACAAAGGCGATCGAATGCGATTTGATCGAGTTTGTCGATCGTCAATCTCTTCTGTGTGTAGCCTAATAGTCACCCTCAAAATGAATATAGTTGCATGATTATCCAACAGCTAGAACTAACAAAATTTTAATCATCAAGTAGAAGTCGTGACTATTCTAATCACCAAACTTGTAACATTGACGTACTCATAAGAATGGTAAACGAGCAAATCAAAAGATCACGGTTTAGGCTAGTTAAAGTGTAATTTAATAATGATACAAAAAGGAGTTTGAATTTAGACATTTAGTTTTCGTGTTACAAGTTACAACTATCCTTCCTGCCTTAAATATCATGTGTTTTCCTCCTTTTTGTTGCCATAATTGATCGTCTTTCAAAGTATCACAATGATACTTCCAAACGTGAATCAACTGTTTTCTTTACACGAGAAGAACGAGTTTAATGTTAATATTGACATTGTCATACAATGGTCAAGTTTTCTTTAATTAGTTTGTGTTTTAATTTTAGTGCTTAATTTATATTGAAACATCTTGAGTAAAATATAAAGTTTAACAAGTAAAAACTGGTAAATTGACAAAAAAAAATTAAAAAATAAAAAAAATAATAAAATAAAAAAATCAGAACCAAAACAGATATAATTATTGTGTTATGTAATAAAAAATAAGATAAAAAGAAAGGTGAAAATTGTAAATAATGTGATACAATAGGTATTCATAATACAATAATACTACATTACTACCCATTGTAAAAACTAAAATATAAAAAAACATGTAAAGAAACACTTCCTTCTTTTTTTACATTTCGCACCTCCTATTTTTGCATATTTTTTTGCATATTTTTAATATAATTTTGTTTATATGGAAAAACAATAAATTTAAAGATACGGAATAAAAAATATAGAGTTTAATAAAACAAATGCTTAAAATTGAAATAAATACATAATAAAAACTGATAAAAAAAAAGGTGGGTAAAGACCAAATGGTGAGAAACTACAAAACATGCAGGCCAAACGTGGGTATAACCTATCCCAAACAAACATGGTTATAGAAGGCAACTTATTAACGGTCCCCTCACATGTGTCCAGCAGCATACCAATTACGTCCACGTAGGAGCGCCCTCAATAAACGACAAAATATCTCCACCTAATTTTATCTTTTATTTAAGAGAAAGGTAAAACCATTAGATTAATTTAAAAAATATAAAATAACATGACCCCTCAGCTTATTAAAAATAAGTACACTTGGTTTTCTTAATTATCTAAATCCTAAAAAAAAAAAAAATTAAAAAATGGTATTTGGCGGAACCATTTCAAGTCCGTGTACCTTTTTGGTACTGAGCCCCCCACCCAACAAGGAAGCCATATCCCGGTAAATTATCTAAATCCTAAAAATAGCTTTAACCTTAAAGATAAATCAGGAAAATTTTAGGTTTAATAATATGTACAAGCAGGGTGAAATTATAAATTGTTGTTGAAAAAATAAACTGCATTAGAAATACTAGGCGAGTTCCTGTGCATAGCAACGGAATTCCTAGCGGTAGATAATTAACGATTTGTGATATTGTGGTGAATGTTTTGTGTAGAATTCAAAATAGAACGTGAACCGATCAGAATGTAATTACAAACGGTTGTAATACACGATAACTAAAGGGTATAGAAAAAATTCTTAACATCTATCAAACAACATATAAAAACATTTAATGAAATTGAAAGTAAAACACTACATCAGTTATGAAATAAAAACTAACAACACACGTTACTTTTCGCGTAAAACTTCTTGATAAACGACATTCGAGGTGTAGATTCCTGCTTGACTGAACTCTTTGACTGGATTAACTAATACCTTTGTTGTTCTACGGGAAATCCCTCTAGACAATGCCACATAAAGCTGGCCATGGGAGAAAACAGAGTCAGGCAAATAGACACCCACATTTGGAATTGTTTGGCCTTGAGCTTTATTAATAGTCATCGCAAAGCTAAGGCGAAAAGGGAATTGTGTTCTCTTTATTTTGAAAGGGAACATGTCTTCTTCAGATGGAGCAAGAGGAATTCTTGGCAAGAGCACTCTAATTCTAGCGTGTTGCCCGACAGCAATCTCGGCGTTAATGACATTAGGATTAATACGTTTACATATCAACCTCGTGTCATTACATAATCCATTTTCCGGATCGAGATTCCTTAAAAGAATAATCGGACATCCTATTTTCAAACGCAAGCAATGAGGGGGCAACCCGCAAACAACGAGATTTTATAGCGACATATAGTTTATTGATAAAAAAAAGTTTATAGGTTATACGAAAAATAATAAAAGTTTGAAAATTTGGTAATTAAACATAATGTCTTGAAACCCGGTTCGACCCGGGTAGTTCAACTGGTTGAACCGTTCTGGTCGGAAAACGGGTTTGAAGCGTCCCGGGTCAACCCGGTTTGTGTTTTAATTGGTTGTGTTTAATTTGGTAGATATGTTTTTAATTGGTTGTACAATGTGAATAAATCATTGTACTTTTAAGTAATGGATAATGTTTTGAAACCCGGTTCGACCCGGGTGGTTCAACCGGTTGAACCGTTCCGGTCGAAAAGTAGGTCGATTTAAACCGGGTCAACTTGCCAGGTTGGGTCGAAAACGGGTCAAATTAAACTGGGTCAACCCGCCGGGTTTGAAGCGTCCCGGGTCAACCCGATTTGTCTTTGAATTGGTTGTATTTAAACCGGGTCAACTTGCTAGGTTGGGTCGAAAACGGGTCAAATTAAGTTGGGTCAACCCGCCGGGTTTGAAGCGTCCCGGGTCAACCCGATTTGTGTTTGAATTGGTTGTATTTAATTTGGTAAATATGTTTTAATTTGTTGTACAATGTGAATAAATAATTGTACTTTTAAGTATTTGGGTGTTTTAATAAGAGTATTAATTATAATCCACTTTCTCTCTCATTTGACTAATGTTGAAAACTCAACATTTCACTTTGACCTTTTTTACATTATATGTAGTATAGACTAGCATAATGCTTGCCTTTTCTTTTGCTATTGCTAGGTGTTGGTTTATACATTTAAGATGCATCACCTTACGACAAATTTACCATTTGTTTACATTTTTTTTACCCTTTATAAACCGCAAACTTTTATTTCGAAATATTCACATTTATAATTGTGATATGCAACATAAAAACCTTCACATTTTTTATTAAGAAATGTTAGAAAAGTGTGAAAAAAATTCCCTAAAAATGACAAATAGCCACAACTGCAGGGTATCTACAAATTGCATTAAAATCTCCATTAACCGTTGCTGATATTCAGCACATGCCCGCTACTGTTGCCACTCTTGTTTCTCTAAAAGAACTTTCAGGGGATATTGATGGTGCTTGTGACGTTCTCGATTCCACCATTAACTATTAATCGAACACCATGACTGAAGGTAATAAGCTGAGTGTTATCATGCAAAAAGTGTCACCTTTTAAGTTGAAGCATGGTAAAAAAGAAGAAGCTTCAAAATTGTTGAAAGCTTGTGAAAAGTCAGTATAGTATTGAGGCTGTAATTGATTTGGACTAAAAGTGACAGATGATTTATATCATTTTCAAAGATAGAAAATAAGTATAATAAGTTTTATTTGTTAAATATGTATTCTTTCACTTTGAATTGTTTATGAAATTTTATAGATTTGTTATGTATATTTGAAAGTGCACTCTATTATGTGGTATCTGATTTGATAGTTTGTATTTCATAATTGTCAAATCTTGTTTTTGCATCTAAAGTTCTTTACAATAAAAAGTGAAGAATTTTCACAAAATGTTCAGCTATAAAATGTGAAAAATTATGAATTCTCACACTTAGAAAAGTGAAGATTTGTTTCAAAATCCTCACACTTGAAAGTTTGAAGAATTAAAGCTCACATTTAAAAGTGTTAGGAACTTTTTATTTATTTATTTTTTTAAATCATCACATTTAAAAGTGTGAAAAATTGTTTAAAAATTCTCATACTTTAAAGTGCGAAGTTTTTTATAAATCTTCAAATTTAAAAGTGTGAAATTATTTGCTATACCCAATTGGTTCACATAAATTAAGTGTGAATTTTCCAACTCCACATATTTTAAAGTGTGAAAATATGCTTTAATAAATGTAAAAAATTAACGATTTTGTTAGTTTCATCTTCTTTTCATGATATAGGTAGCAAAATATTGGTACATTTATGTGTTTATGTTTAGCTTTTCATTATCAAGAAAGCTAATTATATGTGTAATATATGTATTTATCAAATAAGGGCCGTTTGGTTTTTGAGTTTTGGATTTAGATTTTGGATTAATGGTAAAATTTTTTGTTTGGTTGATAAAGACAAGATTTAAAAGTGAGACTCATCCCCACATTTGAGGGGATAGTCGAATCCTACCCGTTGAGTTTGGTTTTCTGACAAACACTATTTGACTTTCTCTCTTTCTATTTTTAATTTGTATCATACGATAGTAGCCACAAAACAATGTACTATATTCAATAAAATAAATAAAAGTATGTATTATTAGTGGTCATATTTATTATTTTAATACTAAAATAAATATAAATGCTAACCCCATTTTACATTTTTACATACAAAACAAACAACTTTTAACACATTTCAAATCCAAATCAAAATTCAATTCTAAATTTCAAATTCAAATCCAAATTTTAATCCTAAACCCAACTACAAACCAAACGGGCCAAGTTAGTGCATTAACATAAAATAGTCGGATATCTAATCAAATCATGCGTGACAACACCTTATAAACTCGAAATTATTAAATTTTGATAGTGGTTAACACAAAATAAGTATAGTTGTTAACACATACAATAAGTGTAATCTTTTAGAATTAAGTAAAGCTATTGGCTCTTTTCTCACCTTCCTTGGATAAGAGCTATGATAAATTAATAATAATTATTTAAATTCAGGGGAGAAGAACTTGTGGCAAGAGGGAAGTAGTATAGTGTAATAAATGCCGTCAAATATATTTCTTTGACCCGCAGCCTTGCGTCATTTGACTCACGTGCTTCTTTTTAATTTCTATTTCCAGATCAGTGACTTTTAGCTACATCATTTTGAGCCTACTTATACATTATGCTTGTGAATGTGTAACCTATTTTGGATTTAATAATAAAACTTTTGGAAACTATAGTGTTTTTAAGCCTTCCACATCAGCATTATTTAGATAAACTATTCCTTTAGATTTTCAGTTTTCATATAACCCAGTTCTAATTCAATGAATCTGGCCACTAAAATAGAAAAAAAAAAAAAAAAAAAAAAAAAAAAAAATCTTATTGGATTATTTCTTTAAAAGCATTTACTTTCTAAAATGATTTTAGGATTTTCTAATGGGCCCTTTCCTAATCGGTGCCACAATTATATTTATTGTATATAAGTAATTGACATGATTAAATGTATGTCTAAACTTATGCCTAAACTGCTAAACATGCATGTCCTTGGTTAATTGGTTTGTGAGACTGTGAGCCCTGTTTATCACCAATAAATGCTTTATATGTAGTTTTAGACATAAATTTAGTCATTCTAATCATTTTCTTTCATAACGTATTTTAATTTTTGTATAAAATAATATTAAACCTGGTAAATGAAAGCAAGTTAGAAAATTATTAATATCAAGATACATTTAAACCTGGTAACTATGTTCAATGAAAAGTTTAATTGTGTACCATCATGTTACAAATTAGAAAAGCCATGATGGTATTATTGGATATTTCTTTTAATGGCAAAATTTTATTAAACTAGCAAGGAGCTAGATAACATAACAATTACATAGGTGAAGTCATCAAATAATCTGCTTATAAATACAAGGAGACGGATTTTGATTAGATAACATAACTAGCAAGGAGACGGATTTTGATGCCACCTCGACCCAACTAAACTGCTTATAACTACATCTACTACTAATCCAAATAAGCCTCGTCAAAACAAAGTTATCAAAGAACACGTTTTCCTTCGGCCGAACTACTCAAAGAACACAAGCATTCCTATGAGCCCACATGTGCCACCAAAGTGAAAAAACGAAGCCTCAAATATAGCCTTTTGCATCCTATTTAACCATAGATTCAGGAACCACTCCAGCCATCGCTAAAACGAAAGCAACATCGGAATCTGAATCTCCCACCAATGACCAAACAACTCATAAACTTGTGAGACGAACGAGCACTAAAAGAACAAGTGATTCGTATTTTCAGCAACTACTCCACAGATTGAACAGAGTATTGACGACACATCAAGCCTACGAACATCTAGATTTATGCGCATCGAAAGTTTATCTAACGTAATCCTCCAAGCCAAAATATTTAACTTTTGAGGAATGACTTTGCATCATCGCGTAGGCTCACCATCGGAAATCAAGGTTTTCAAAATCGGGATCTTACTTTGGATCGTTTTCGTGTTTGCAAGATCGAAATCGTAAGATCGGATCGGGATCCTAAGATCTTACTATAATGTCATATTATTAATAGTCTTTGTAATATTATTCAAATCCACAAATCATTCTATATCATAAACACAAAATTATATGAATATTTCATGAAAATGTTGTCATAAATTATGAATATGAAATGTTTAACAAAATTAACATGTTGTTTTTAAAATTCTATAAAACATAATGCATAACTTTGAAGTTCGAGAAAAGCAAGATCGGACCGGTTTAGATCTTAAGATCTTATGGTCAAGATCGGGATCTTATAAGATCTTAAGCTTACTAAGACCCTACGTAGGATCCGGACCGTTTTTGCTTTGTAGTACCGTAAAATCGTAATATCCTAAGATTAGGATCGAGATCTTAACAACTATGTCAGAAATCACTAACTTCTTATCTATATACATGCGGGCAGACCTAACTGTGAATATCTTTAAGCCGTCCAACGTCCATACCCATCTGTCAGGAACCAGAGACAATATATCGAAGAGATAGCAGAACACATCTCCATCATTTGCTATTCCTTTATCCCTCCATGAGGCAATCTACGATATGAACCCAAACCATCTCTCTGCTCTAACTTTGTAGTTGCTTTAATCTCTTTATCCAACTCTAAGGCAAAAATATGTGGATGTGCATCTTTAAGGTTTTGATCACCAACCCATTATCTATTCAAAAGTGAGTACCTTGGGTATGACTTTCAGAGTGATTCCTTTAACAGACCATCATTACCCGAATCGCTCTAACCACCTAAGTCCACATTGCATTCGATTACATCCAAAATCTCCACATCTATTTGAATAAGAGGGCATGATTCAAGGCCAGTGTACTATTAACCCCTAAACCACCATCTCGTTTAAAGGCTAAAACCTGCTTTCAACTTATCCATGTAGTATTTCTTTCATCGAATCTGTACCTATAAAAAACCGATTACAAATAGATTCAAGAAATTTTACAACAGCTTGTGGAACCTTGTAAATCGTCATATAATATATTGGAAGCGATCCCAAAACTGATTTCATCAACGCAAGGCGACTACCAACTGAAGGAGTTTTGATTTTCAAGAGGACAGCTTGTTAGACACTTTGCTAATTACATCTCTCCACGATTCAATTCTTGACATAGTTTCACCAACCTTAACACCGACATAATTAAATGGCATTTTTTTAGGCTTGCACCCCACAGTTGACGCCATACACTCCACTTCATGATATGTCACAACAACCCCTAACAGTGTAGACTCGTGAAAATTGACAATCAAACCTGACGCCATGTAGAAACATTTAAGCAATCTAGCCATCGCAATCACATTATCATGCAACCATTTGACAATAAAAGTGCATCACCGACAAAAGATAAATGAGTCAAAGTGGTCTTTTAGAAGTTTTCGACCTGGATTAGTAAAAAAAGCCCACGTTCCCCACCGATACTGCGATTATAATGCTTGAGTTAGAATCATTTGATCAAATGACAATGTTGTGAAAACTAGAGATAAAATACAGCTGTACCTTAGTTTTTCAAATACTTCAACATCATATCAATAGTTTTTAGTAAGTGTTTAATCAAAAGAGTGACATTTTAGAAGATACCCAATAATGATAATTTAATAAACTTTACTCCGTATAAATAACTTCTTGTTGTAGAGAGTTTGGTGCATTGCAACCCATTAAAATGTTATTAAGTTGTCATTTCAGCACACACTTAATCACACAATTATAACTAAAACATCATCTCAGCTCTAACTATTATACTTAGGTGCCAATGGGTCCCAATTTTTTTCTTCTCCACCAAAAATATTTACTCCACCCACTCACAAAAAAAACCAGATAACACTCGCTATTTAACAGATAACATAGCTATGGCTATGGGGTGGTGAAGTATGGCTATGCCATAGGACAAAATGCCCAATAACATGTTATCAATTCCTTGCATCGTACCCTTTAATGATCAATAGAAAAGCATGCACACATGGATTAAATTGTTATAGTTGCTTAAAATCTATTTTTAAAAGTCTTACATTTTTTGAGGAAAGAGGGTCTAAGGCCAGATGCAGTAAGAAGATGTTAGTGCAAATATTACGATATTTAATCTATACAGTCTCGTTTGTTTTGATTGATTGCAAACGTATAACTTAATACATAACGTAAAATGTACAAGTTACTTGTAATCATACTTTGTCTCAACAAACATTCAACACCTCTCAACGTCTCGAGTCATCGTATGATACAACACAAGTTCGTACATGTTTGTTATGTGGTATTATGATCAAACCCCTTGACCAACCATTCAGAATGACTAAAATACTTTTAGGGTCTTTTAAGTATTTTAGGTGTCAAAGTGCACTTTAGGTGTCAAATAGAATAAGTGCCACTTTAGGTGTTAAAGTAATATTAGTAAGTTTCACAAATGATAAAAATGTGATAACATTAGGAATCAAACATTTTTAGTAACTCATTAACTTACTATAACAACATTACTTAGGTAATATATACATTTTACAAGTTCACTTTCATATATATTTCTTAATCTTAAAATAGAAATATATATATACATCACATCACATGCATTTATGGAAAGGTTGAGTGTCTGACTTTCCATAAGACCTCTTACACATCTTTGAAAGCATTCTACTTTGATTCAATGTGTGTTTGACTAGAATTTAGTTGATGTGACTTTGGTTGGTTTGGAAAGATTTATTGCAAAACCTACTGTCAGCCTGGCGGAACCCTGGAGGTACACGGGCGGAACCCATCTGAGAGTTCCGCCGTATCCGCCAGACCTGTTGTTTGGTTTTGCTATAAATATCAAACCACTTGCTAGTTTTTCTCTTGATGACTTTGAACATACTTTCTCTCCATCATAAAACACATATCTAGATCAGTAGCAAACAATGTAGAAACACACATGAGTCACCATTTCAATAATGATCATAATGCTTCTAACATTTATCTTTGTTGTAAGCACATCATACTTCATGATCCATCTAGAAGGTTGCAAGATCTTGAAGTCATCATTCATTAAAGCATTTCAACATATGAAGATTCAAGGGCACTTGACATTCTCAATGATTGAAGACTTCTTATTCAAGAACATGTAGATTAGTCATTCATATCCATTAGACTTTTATGTCTTGGATCATCATTGTATCATTACAATATAGTTTAGATGGTTTATGTGTTTGTGCCATAAAACACAAGGTTTTTATGTTTGGCCACAAAACATGGCGGGAGTGGTTGTACCCTTGGTAAAGAACTCGACATCTAGCTTAGTTTCAGAAATATTGTATAGGCGACGATAGGAGTGGTTGTACCTTGTAAAAGAACTCGGTATCTAGCTTTGTACCGGATAAAGTGTAAGTGACGATTGTAAGGTTTTCTCCGCCGAGAAGGGAGGTTGTTGATCTAGTGAAGTAACTCTCGAGTTGGGTACTCGAGGAGTGGAGTAGGGCGGAGAGGAGACCCGTGACCGAACCACTATAAATCCTCGTGTTCAGTTTGCACTTTCCTTTTACTTATTGCTTTACTTTAATGTTTGCATTATGTGATTGTTTGTGTTGTGACTTGTTGATTATGCTTGTATAATAACATGTCTTAAGTTTATGCTAGCCATAAACTAAACTTAACATCTTTCATATTAGAATAAGATAAGAATGGATATTTGATACAACAAGTTTAAAGAGTTTTAAACGGTAACATATTCACCTCCTCCCCCCTCTACGTTTTTCACAGATGAGATAATCCTTCCAAATTTCACTGCCACGTCAGCTTTCTCTCTCCAGCAACCTTCAGGTGATTGGTGCCCCAGTAAGGCGACCTACACTACAAAAAACATACCCCACAAAATACAATAAAATTTGTTGATCTACAAAAATAAATAAATAAAAAAAAATAAAAAACCAAAGTGTGATATCGATCGTGTGTGCGACCAGGATACAAAAAAAAAATAATAAAAAAAAAAAAAATTGCTAACGATCGATTCCCAACAATAAAACTATCGACCGAGGATCGATCGATTATGTCGATCGCCTATGGTTACTGCAGGTAGCCTAACAAATTTAGATAAAAGCATATTACCTTTTCAGGCAATTATTCCCATATTTAATTTAGCAAAATCTAGCATAAAACTAAAGAATAAAGATTCTCAAACATTTAAATAAATAATTCTAGTTATTATATCTATTAAAACAAAAGGAATATAATATAACCAACCATTTATTTATTCATATCATCTAGAAGAACAAGATTTTCCAAGGGGTATATAAAGGCAGCAGGGGACTCTGTTTTCTTTAGTCCATCACTTGATCACAATCAAAAAACATGTCAAACATTTCATTTGAACAACATTTTTCGACCTCCGATTATTCGCCGCAATCCCAGGAATCCTCATATTCATGGGATGAACTTCTTTTCCATCACAATTCACTTCCTTTCAATCAAAATGACTCAGAAGACATGCTTCTTTTCGACATGTTAGCAACAAATTGCGAAACATCATTACCTGATCAATCATCCGAATCCAATTCGTCAACTGCACAAATTATCAAAGAAGAAGAAGTCAATTCGGAAAAGCCCAAGAAGGAAAAGTCTTTTAGAGGGGTTAGGAGACGTCCATGGGGCAAATTTGCAGCCGAAATAAGGGACTCGACGAGGCATGGAGTTAGAGTTTGGTTAGGGACTTTTGATAGCGCAGAGGCGGCTGCACTGGCATATGATCAAGCAGCATTTTCCATGAGGGGAAATGCGGCTGTACTGAATTTTCCTGTGGAGAGAGTTAAGGAGTCTTTACAAGAAATGAAATATGGGCTAGAAGAAGGGTGTTCACCCGTTATAGCACTTAAGAAACGACATTCGATGAGGAAGAAACCGGTTAGCAGAAAGAATAAACAAGCTTTGAGTTGTGATAATATTGATAAAAATATGGTTGTGCTTGAGGATTTGGGGGCAGATTATCTTGAACAATTATTGACTTCTTCAGAAAGTAGTAAGACGATGTCTTGGTAGATCAACGTAGCGTTTAACGGTTGATGTATAAAGCTTATTTGGCAAGTAGCATGTAGTGTACTAGTGTTTTAAATTTTGTTTAAAAACACTAGTAAACCGTAGTATTTGAATGCTACTCAAAGAAGCATTCAAATACAATTGCTACTGCTTTCTGCTATCGTTTCTTTGCTTTATCAAACACAACCTAAGTTGCTGAGACTTTATTGTTTATTACGAGTAATTTTTATTTTTAGCTTTGGTTTTCAAGGTCTTACGGTAGGAATTCTTAGTGATCCTCGTACCTGACAACCTTAAATCTTGTTTCTTCTATTTTGTTGTATGAAAACATCACTTGTGTATCTTAATTTCTTTGTAAATTCTTCCTCCATTAATAAATGATCACTTCTTATGTGACGTGTGCTACTTTCATTTCATTTGTGGTCTTATGTTTGATTCGACTATTGATTAATAGAAACAAGAGACATGTCATGGATGAACGACGATTAGGTGACGTGTTTAGTCTCATTAGTCGGTTCTTTTTATGCACACATGGAGCATTGAGATCCTCTCAAGTTGATTTGAATATGACTGGTAATGTTCCTTCAAAAAAAAAAAAAAAAAAAAGTCCCTCAATTGGCCCGATGACTATTTGTGAAGGAATATTATCAGTCATGCTTATATCAACTTGAGAGGATCTTAAAATATGACGAAAAATTGCAATGAGATCTTACGGAGGGCTATAGTTGAAAAAATAATTGCTTACTTATACTGTATATGATATACTAGTTGTTAACTGCGACAGAACTCATGTTTTCTGATTTTTGAAAATGAGTTTTTTAAGGTTTACAAGATCTTGTATTAATGACAGCACCCAAATTTAAGTTGGTAAATTCATATGTTTTTACTGTTTTAGTCATGGCTTTAATGCCGTCAAAGATTCTTTATCGATCAATCAAATACTCGTATCCAATAAGGAGCTGATTGTTTTGACGTTTCATTTTTAAGTAGTTAATTAATGCATACGAATAGATATTCCTACTTATCATTCAATCTATGGACTTTCATGAATCTTAAGATAGATTTGGTCTAGTAGCATGTTTACCAAATTGCCCTTAACTTATATGGAAGTGTTTACAAGGAGACAATTTTAAAACATGGAGAAGGCCAGGGGTGTAAACGAGCCGAGTCGAGCCGAGTATTGACATGCTCGAGCTCGGCTCGTTTAAAATCGAGTCGAGTCGAGTATTTTTCGAGTCGATCTCGAGTTGTTCACGAGTTGTCTCGGCTCGATTACACCCCTATATATATATATATATATATATATATATATATATATATATATATATATATATATATATATATATATATACACACACACATACGTATATATATAGATGTCTCTTTTCCGAGGACATGATCTCAGATAGGAATGCGTGGAGAGCTAGGATTAGGACTTGCGGGTAGTGTCGGTAGGGTAGTAGGTGCTTGCCTTTGCGTCTGGGTCTTTTCCCTTCCCTTTGTTGTCCTGCCCCTTTGCCTTTTAGGTTTAGTTTGCCCTTTGCACTTTAGGTTTAGTGGCCCTTTTGCTCTTCCCTGGTAGGTTTGTAGTAGGCTAGTGGTGCCTCTTTTCCCTTTGCTTTGCCTTAGCTTTAGCCCCCTTGCGTTGCCTTGCTTTGTTTTTGTGTTGCTCTTCTTGCCTTTTGCCCGCTTGCTTTTGTGTCCTTGCTTTGTTGTGTTTGTTTTTGGCTTTGCTTTTGCTTTCTATCTTTTGCCCTACTTGCTTTGTTTGCTTGATGTGACTGTCTTGCCCCTTGTTTGTTGTTTGTTTGTTGTTTTGGTGCTCTGTTTGTTTGCATGTTTTTATATGTTTGTCTTTTGTACTAGGCCCTTTGTTGGTTGGTTGCGTGCTTCTAGTTGCTTTTACTTGTTGCTCTTTTGCTACTTGCTTCTTTTTAGTTTCTCTATCACTCGCACTGGTGCACGTGCCGGAGGTCTCCCTGGAAGCAGTCTCTCTACTCCCAGGTTTTACCTGGGGTAGGGGTAGGACCTGTCTACATTTCTACCTCCCCCATACCTCGCCTTCGCGGGATTGGGTATGTTGTTGTTGTTGTTGTTGTATATATATATATATATATATATATATATATATATATATATATATATATATATATATATATATATATATATATATATATATATATATTTTGGGGTGTAAATGTGTAATCGAGTCGAGTCGAGTAGCTCGCGAGTTGTCTCGGCTCGTTTAAAATCGAGTCGAATCGAGTATTTTTTGAGTCGATCTCGAGTTGCTCGCGAGTTGTCTCGGCTCGTTTACACCCCTAGAGAAGGGTGGAACATTGTAATTTCTTAAAATAGTGGCTGTCTAGTCTTATGTTTGGATACTTCTCCCTTTCTATATATTAAATAATGTCCCCTAAAGGTTAACTTGATTTTACTTGATTTTCCTTTCACAAAAAAGAGAAAAAAGCATTTGTTATAATAATAATAACTTAGCTAACTTAATTCCCATTTTATGTTTTTATTTTATTTTTAAGAGTTGCTGAAACTATTCGAGTAATTATAAAACAAAGTATAATATATACAATATATATTAAAAAAGTATGGTTCAAGTTCAAGCCCTTTTTAAAACTTTGTGAGATTGATTTACGTGTAAATACTATGAGAATGTTGTTTTTAAAATAGATGAGACAAGGTTTATCGACATATCATCAGCTGCCTTAGCGCAGTTGGTATTGCAATGAAGATTCGAATCTTGGGTCAGTAGACCGGGGTTCGAATCCGAGCAGCGTCGGGGTTTTAATCCGGCCGTTTCTCTAGCAGGGTAAAATCTGTGTAGAGGCGGTACGGTTCCCTCGCGACACCGTAGAGCCACATTCCGTACGCCAGCGTGGACCCGGTTAAGACAACATAGTCTGGTCGGAATGGTGGTTAGGGCCCCGGTCTTCGAGGTGGTAAACCTAAGTTGGAAATTTACCTGTCAAAAAAAAAAAAAGGTTTATCGACACATGTCAGAATTATGATTCATTGAATGTGGCTTTCTCAGTATCTCTTTTTGGATGGATGAGACTGAGAATAATCTCAATTATTATGCAAGTTAACGATAAATAATTTAGAGATGAAAGTATTCGTAAGAGCCCATTGGGCCCATTCAACCCTCAGTTATACGTTAGTGTTGAAAATAGCGTTAGCATAGTACGTATCTCGTTATCATACTTATTAGTGATAACTAGCTGAGTAGCCCGCGCGTTACGGCGGGTGTGTTTTGTAGGTTGTACGGTGTAAAAAAAAAATTTGTTATTTGAAGTATGCATATTTTTACTTGGAAGCATAATTTGTTTATGTTTACAGTTTTTTTTTTTTTTTTTTTTTTTTTTTTTTTTTTTTTTCGTTGCGGTTGAAATATTTTTTGATTGTTTGTTTTTTCGGTATGCCTTTTTTTTTTTTGGTATTTTAAAAGCAACAAATTTGTATAAGAAATTTTTTGTAAGTGTATTATTTTTTGTATTTTTGTATTTTTATTTTTTTTTTGAAAAAACAAATTTTCATAAGGAAATTTATGTTAAAAAAAAAAAAAAAAATCTCTACCGAGTACTGTAGCGACGCGTGAAAAAAACTGTAGCGCGTACTGTAGCAAACACTGTGCATTTAACAGTAAACGACACTTGTCGTGTTTTGGTGAAGTGCCTGGGTTTTATATCTTTTATATAATAAAACAAAACCCTTATTGAGAATTTTTCATTTCAAAAAAATGCATTCATACCTTATTTAGTAATAATTTTATTTAAAAAAAAAAGATTATTTTCTTATTAGGTAACATTTTATATTTATCCATAACACAAGTAGAAGATAAATACAAAAAATATAGATAAGATGCAATTAATAATAGGATTAAAATTTTAAATTACTATCTTTAATAATAAAAAACTATAATTAAACATCATAAATCAAACAAAACAAAGATTAAATTATTTGTTTTTTAATAAATAAAAATATATGATTCAAAATTTTTTTAAAAAACCTGCGCAAGCGCAGACATTATAACTAGTATATAGTATAATACGGTGATACGTTTTTAAATTTATGGGATCGGTAGGCAGAAAAAAGAGGTAAACTTAGATGCTTAAATTTTATCAACTTTGATTATCTTGTTATTAGAAATTACATCTAAAAGGATATGTTAAGATGGATAAGTGTTTCTTTAGATAAATATTAACTCAACTTTATTTTATGTGATATGGTAAAAGATTGAAATCCAAAATTTAATTGTGTTTTTTAGGTTACAATAGTACTACATATTTGAGAAAAGTATTTAACAAAATTTGTTGTGGTATTAGGATTCGTTGATCCATCGGTTGTGATAATAACAGCTAATCGATTATTTGTTTACGTCGCTAACATTTTGACGTTGGATTCATCAAACAAAAACGAAAAAAATCCTCCGAGTATGTCGTAAGTATGGCTTACATCATCCCATCATTATCAATGAAGGAGTCGTAATGACAAGTGATGAGGCGAAAAATGATCCGTTTTTAGGGGGTCATTTAAGCCCGAATCCGACTTTATTTGATCAAATATTGCCCTAAATCGTTCCTTTTGTGATTTTAGGTGTTTGGAGAGTGAATTCTGGAAAAGAAGCCATTTTGGACGTTTTTGGAGCATAAAAGTGAAGAAAACGGCAAAGTACCAAATTTCCATGCTGAAGATACAAGGTGACGGCGTCAAGACCACCATCTTGACGGCGTCAGACATGAGGAATTAAACATCGTAGGTGGTGACGGCGTCAGAAGGATTCATGACGGCGTCAAAGTGGCAAGAATAAAATACCGTGGTTGATGACGGCGTCACATAGGCCGTCATAAGTGGATCAAGGCCGTCTGAGGAAGTATATGGCGGCGAGGTGACGGCGTCACAAGTAACTCTTGACGCCGTCAGCCTGTTTTTCCTATATATAGTTTTCTAGTTTTTTTCATTAAAAAAGAGAGAAGTTTTGGTGAAACCCTTAAGACGATTTTGGTGCCTCTTTTACAGGTTTTTCAAGGGTTCCAAACCCTTGAGACCTTGCATTGTAATTGAGATAAGTGTACTTTCAATTCAATCAATATATCTATGTGTTGGTTGTTTATATCTTGTTCTTGTCTCAATTCCATTATGCTAGGCTAGATCTCTTTTGTGTTTGCTTAGATCTAATGAAACCTAGATGTTGATTATGTGTTGATTACTTGTCTATTCTTGTTTTGAATGAATGATTTATATGTTAGGCTTAAGAAAACTGGCAGATCTCCAAATGGTAACATGCTTGAACGTCTTAAGAAACATGAACCGAGGCGTATTAGGTCTTTATTGGTTGTATTTAATGCATGAGCCACTGTTTACAATCCCTATAGTTGTGCTGGGTCATGGTGTAGGAGGAGATAAGAGCTCATAGAGTTGGGGAGTTATGTATGCCACCCCACGAATGGTATCAAGGAATACAATCCGTCATTCATACAAGTGTAACAAGTAATTAACATGTAAAAGATATCTAGGGAGTAATGAAGTCTAAGTAAACACAATTTCTCCAATTACTGCTCACAACCTTAGTATAATTTAGTTTAATTTCATTTTCATTATTTTATTTTAATTATATAATAGCTTTGGGTTAGTTGAATAGCAACTAATTCCGCCCACTCTTCCAAAACCCGAGATTTTACTTGCTTTCATAAAAGTATAAAAATACAAAAATAATCATCTTTCACCTCTAGAACTATTAATTAGGTTTTCTAATCCTAGCGACACTATTCCTAAGCTGAACGATCAATCCCCCGGTACTTGTCACTATACTATACTACAACGATCAGGTACACTGCCTGGTGGGGGTTGTAAGCTTCTTGAGATCCCTCGAGAGGTAAAGCAAGGTGCGATTCCCACGCATCAACAAGATTGTAAGAGATGACAATTCAACGTCGATGAAGATATATGGACGATGGTTACTAAAACATCACCTTCATGGTTTTTGTTCATTATAATTTTATTTAAAGAAAAAAAAATAATTAAATACTATGTTAATTACTTTTAAAAATACACGCTTATAAATAATTTTCTAAAATACCTTAAAAACTCAAATTTAATTATATAGTCAATTTTTGCTTAAACAAACAGATCGAAACCTGAATATAAGCAACCAGCATAATTTACAAGGTTGCAAACTTATTTTTACAAACAAAACGAAAAGAAAAAAAATAATTCTTAAATAAAAAGTACGAAGTATATGAATTTTTATTTTTATTATTAATATTTTTTCTGTTTATTATTATTATTATTATTATTATTATTATTATTATTATTATTATTATTATTATTATTATTATTATTATTATGTGAAAAAAAAAAGAAGGATGGCGTGGCTTAATTAAATTTCTATTATGATAAACTAGTTATAATACCTGTGCATGCACAGGGTTTTTAAATTTCATTTTGATTATGTATTATTATCGATTAACAAATAAATCAATTAACATATTTCAAATAGTTTTAATTTGTGGACTAAAAATAAAAAATAATATGTATATATGTTATAATCTATGTATTATTTTAGAATAATGCTTTTGGATTAAAAATTACTATATTTTAGTATTCAAGCGAAATCATATGATGATACTTGACTTGCATGAGATATTAGTGATATATGCTTTTAGTTTTGCAAACCCGTACTACCAATTTACGATGTGTTTTGTAATTGTGGTATTTTTTTTACTTATATTTTCGTTAAAATATGTAGTATATTAAGATAGTTTTGAAGATTGATTCATTTATTTGATTATGAATAACCATCATAGCATATTTACTAATGTATCTTTTTGTTTGGAAAAATATATTTTCATAAGTTTGTGATATTTAATAGCACATAATGAGCGTTTATAAAGTTAAAATATGCTCTACAATGTTTTTAAAATGTTTTTATAATATCCATATATAAATTTTAAATAACAATTTCATGAATCGTTGTTATAAGTAAGATCACATATATTTATTTTCATATTACAGTAACTCGTGCTTATCATTTGATATTTATATTCCCGCTACTAATAATTTAGCCGTATTTAATATTCAAACCCGTGTACGCATACATTAAACTTATAAATAGTATAACATGACTCATTATTTACAAAAATATTCTAATGAATGTAGTCTAAAACTAACATTAGTTTAAAAAATATTTAATATTTAATAAAGCTAATTCACATATTTACCAAATTTTGTTATTTTAATGGATAAAAGTTTAAAAAATAATACTAATACTTATGTAATTTTAAACAAAGTTAATATTATAAAGTATAAGGGTTATAAATTGTAAGAGGTTATTTTTTTTAAAGTTATTAAAAGAACATGAATACATGTAATTTTACTCTTTGCTCTATATAATTTATTTAAAATTCAATCACTAAAGTTTTATTAATTATTTCCTTTTTTTTTATTTTCTTGTTTTCATAAATTTGACACTTATATTTTTATGCATTTTTTTTAACAAAATTTCTCTACCAAATTTATTAAGTTTGACCAAAATCAATTTAATTTTGACTTTCAATTGACCAATCATATTGTTCGATTTTGCCTACATGGCAAAATCTTTAATATATAATAAAACTAATTCCCATATTTACCAAATTTTGTTATTTTAATGGATAAAAGTTTAAAAATAATACTAATACTTATGTAATTTTAAACAAACTTAATATTATAAAGTATAGGGGTTATAAAGTGTAAGAGATTATTTTTTTTAAAGTTATTAAAAAAACATGAATACATGTAATTTTACTCTTTGCTCTATATAATTTATTTAAAATTCAACCAATAAAGTTTTATTAATTATTTCCTCTTTTTTTAGGTTCTTGTTTTCATAAATTTGACACTTATATTTTTATGCATTTTTTTTAACAAAATTTCTCTACCAAATTTATTAAGTTTGACCAAAATCAATTTAATTTTGACTTTCTATTGACCAATCATATTGGTCGATTTTGCCTACATGGCAAAATCTTTAATATATAGTAAAACTAATTCACATATTTACCAAATTTTGTTATTTTAATGGATAAAAGTTTAAAAAATAATACTAATACTTATGTAATTTTAAACAAAGTTAATATTATAAAGTATAAGGGTTATAAAGTGTAAGAGGTTATTTTTTTTTAAAGTTATTAAAAAAACATGAATACATGTAATTTTACTCTTTGCTCTATATAATTTATTTAAAATTCAACCACTAAAGTTTTATTAATTATTTCCTCTTTTTTTAGGTTATTGTTTTCATAAATTTGACATTTATATTTTTATGCATTTTTTTCTTAACAAAATTTCTCTACCAAATTTATTAAGTTTGACCAAAATCAATTTAATTTTGACTTTCTATTGACCAATCATATTGCTCGATTTTGCCTAAATGGCAAAATTGAGCTCTTCTATTGGTCTATTTTTTTTCAATGAAAAAGGTTTTGCAAAAACACTCTGAAATAATGTAATTCTTTTATTATATAAAAAGAAGATATGTTACTTCTATACAATTCACGTTTACAATCTTATGTATATTTTAAAAAGTTAGAGCATCAACATGTGCAAAAGTAAGAAAATAGTTAGCAGAAATTGTAAATATAACCGTGGCATCGGTCTTGTATTGGATTCTTGAGCGTGTCTCCTTATAATGTTATTGGGTCAAATGTTCTTTGATCATATAAATTGTGATATAAGTACAACTAATAAGTATACATGAGTTTTTCATTATGTATTATTATTAATTAATATTTTGTAAAAATTCTATTGGATGAAAGATTTTAACTTTGTTTAGCTGAAATAGATGTTAATGTTGAGGTTGATGTTGTTGTTTACCTTTAACTATTGATATCATGTTGTAAAAAATGTGCGAGTTTAACATATAATGAACATTGATGAAGTTAAAATATACTCTGTAAAGTTTCTTAAAAATGTTTTTCCGGATATCCGTATATAAACATTAAATAATAATTACATGAGTCGTTATAAGTACAATCGTGTATATTTATTTTCATATCACAGTAACTTGTACTTACCATTTGATATTTTTATTACCGTTAATAATAATTTAACTGTATTTAATATTTAAACCCATGTACGTATCTATACTATATAAAAGTTAAACCCTTTAATTTAATGTGCAGAAGGAATTGTGCACAAAGGGGTGATACGGTACAATTTAGTTTAAGCAAAATCTTAATTATATGAATTTCACAAATTTACATCTGCATTCTTCAATGCATCCAAGCCTCATTACTGCGAGTATACGAACCATCTTCGGTGTAAATATTCATCTTTTCAGTTGCTCACAAATAATTAAGGACAACTCTTTATATGTGACTTTTCATATGAGTTTTTGGTGAGTATAAATAACAACCTATCTCAGTCCATCTCCATCTCCATTTCCGTTCAACCTCAATCAACACCGTTCAACCTCAATCAACAACCAAACAATAAGCCACAAACAAACCAACAGTAACATAACCCATCAACCCACCCATCATTATTAGTCAAAAGCACAAATGAAATAAAACAAATAAACAAGAATCGACTTATGTGTACTGAATCAACCACTGCCACGAAATCAGTCCAAAAACCTTAACCAAATCCTAACCTAGACACAACCAAGACCCTCACCTTCACTTCCCAACACTTGATCAAAACTGAAAAGCAATAATTAAAGATCTCTTTTTTTCTTTCGTGTCTACAAAAGAAATATCAGACCTTGAAGGTCCAATTAACGAAAGAATAAAATCATCATCGATCCCTTTTGAAGCTTTGCTTCTTTAAATATCCGAAAATATAAAAGAAAGATTGAAACAAATTTGTTTCATCTCCTTTTTCTTTCGATCAAACAAAGCATGAAACACAACATACACTTAAAGAAAACCTACCTGAGATCCTTAACAAGATCTAGAAGCCGAAAGAAAAATATTAAAAAGGTGGTCTTTGGTGATGGGTTGTCGTAGCAGGTAGTAAAGAACACAGAGTGAGTTTGTTTGGTATTCAGAAAAGATTGTGATGATGATGAAGATACGATTGAGGTTGTGATGGAGATGTGATCGGTTATGTTTGACTGAGAGAAGAGATTGGGAGCAGTTAGGTTAGAGATGAGAGAGAGGCGCTTTTCATAAGTGTATGTATTTAGGGTTTGTGTGAAATGAGACACTTTGACTTATCTATAATCGTGAGAAGTAACATAGACAAAATGCTTGACCAATTTGTATTCTTTTATGATATTTAGTAGTTGATAGTAATGTTTAATTGGCTAAAATTGTTGGGCCATTGTAAGTTTTAACATGGTGACTTATATGGCCTCCTGGGACTCTTTTGGACCCATTTGTAAAAAAGCAGTACAATAGGCATAGATGTTAACACCCAACACATGGGTTCGGGCTTAGAGTATCCCAAAGACCCAAAATCCCAATTGAGTATTGTCCATGGCAAAGTTTTTTTTTCCCGAATATCTATTAAAGTAAAATTATGAAGAACAATCTACTTTTTGTGTTTCACTACTAAATATTAGCTAATTTACTGTGCTTAGGATTGTGACATCAAATCTAAAATGAAAAGCTAATTCTAACATTTGTTCACGAGTCACATGTTTGAACATATTTAAAAGAAGAGTTTAAGTGAATTAAATTTTCAAATCTATCTATACTATATAAAAGTTAAACCTAGGGGTGGAAATGAGCCGAGCCGCTCGTGAAAAGCTCGAGATCGGATCGGCAAAAAGCTCGAACGAGCCGAGCCTAAACGAGCTCGAGCCCGAGCTCGAGCCTAAATTAGAGCTCATTTGATAAACGAGCTCGAGCCCGAGCTTTATATATAAAGCTCGTTTAGGCTCGCGAGCCTAAACGAGCTTTAGTATATTAATAGTCCAGCCCATATACTATTTGTTTGATACTTGGCCCATGTCATAACCCTAATTAAGAGGAGCTATAAAATAACAACCCTAATATATGCAACCTCCTAATTCCACGCCTCTAAACAACCAAAAAAATGCAGTCATTCAAAGTTTCATTCTCAACTCATTTAACCAAACAATCTAAGCATAATCAAAAATCCTTTGCCTCATTTCTAATAAAATCCGAACACAATCAAACAACCCACAACGTGTTTATGCCTCAGTTTGCTTCAAGATCTTCTATAGATCTAAGGTAGGGTATTGCATGTTTTTGTTTTCGTGTTTCTTTGAATGAAATAAAGAATGAATTAAACAACCCTGTTTTTGTTCGTTCTTTAATATTTCGAATAACAATGGAAGGAGCTATGCTCTTAATAGATCGATGATGGGTTTAGTTCTAACATTCAAGATCTATAAAGATCTGTAAATATGTAGAACAAACTGAGATCCTTTTAAGTCATTTATGTTTGGTTCGAGGCTTGTTTGTGTCTTTAATTTATTTGTGGTTGTTGTTTGGAGATGGGATTTGGTGTTGTTTGATTTCGGTTATGTAGCCTGTTCTTTAATTGTTTCATTTTTTTCCTCCGAATTGTTAGTAATAAAAGATTAAAGGCAAGCAATTCCAAAGAAGAAGTTGTTTCATTTCGTTATGTAAACTAGAGGATAACATGTCACATCTCAAAGAGGTTGATTTATTAACAAATTAAGGCACACTTATTAGATTAAAATATGCATACTAACGAGCTCATTAACGAGCTCGAACACGTTTATATTTTAGAAGCAGTTTTTTATATGCACATCATAAACGAGCCGAGCCCGAGCCGAGCTCGAGCCTTATATATCATACCACGAGCCGAGCTCGAGCTCAAATCTTAAGGCTCGAATCGAGCCGAGCTCGAGCTCGAGCTTTCTAAAAGATAAACGAGCCGAGCTCGAGCTCTGTCAGGCTCGGGCTCGGCTCGGCTCGTTTCCACCCCTAGTTAAACCCCTTAATTTAATGTGCAAGTGCATCAAAATATGTATAAGTTATTTGCAAAAAATTATTGATCATGTGGAAAGACTATTTTAATTGTAACTTTTAATGTAAATAAACTAATTTAAATACAAAAGTTATGATAACATCACAATCAAACCAACTAAAATAAATACAATACATTACATATAACTAATTAAATAGACTTAAATAAAATGACAAAAACAATATATATATATATATATATATATATATATATATATATATATATATATATATATATATATATATATATATATATATATATATATATATATACTAGATTTCGAAGCCCGCCCGATGGGCGGGCATGACTTATAATTATCGTTTATTAGCTAAATATTGGTGTTCAAAATTGTTTATTATACAAAGATTTTTAAAAATTATTAGATGAATGTATTATTTTATGAATAGTAAGATATATATTTATATGTACGATAATAGCATACAGAGACACAAATAGTAAGCCAAGAATTGAAAGTTTTTGAGGTACTGATGATATCCTATGAGGATCCTATTCATTAGTAACCCCTCATAGACATTTAATCAGTCATTGCTATGTCTATTACTCCGTATAATTTAACCCATCTGACCCGTTAGAGAGTTAACATAATCCAAAACGAACCATTAATTGAAAAATAAGTTAACGAAAAATAAGATATAAATGTATCAGTTTTTATATTGAATGCATAACACTGAAAATAAATGAATATCAAGATTTATAGAACAACTAAAATAAGTATATACGGTTGTAAAGGAGTTATGTAAAAAGAACAATGAAATGTATATTTAGAAACTATAATTGAAATAATGTTAAATATTTAGAAACTATAATTGAAATACACAAAAGTCACGTCATGCTTGATGCCTACGTACACAAGTATAAGTGTTACAAAACTTCAATGTTGTAAAACTCAATTAAAAGGCATAATGAGTCAACCTATATGTTGTTCCTCATCGGCTCCTTCAAAGAAGTATTCATATTTTAGACTCTGGTAAAATGTCAAGTAAGTCCACTGCTAATTACTTGAGGAAGCCAATGGCCAAGTAGAACTCATTTTAGCTGCAAATAACGGGGAGAAACGAAATTAAACAACGCTAACGGAAGGATATAGATATGTTAAAAAAATCAAAACCAAATGAGATTTATCAAACTGATATACCAACAGATAGAAAAAACCATTTTTGTTATAAATTAAAATGATCAGAATGATGTATTTGACATCTTAAATGGGCACAAATAGTAGATTAAAAAAAATCCTTTTATCCTATAATATACCAAGTTACATGTTATGATAGTGGTTTATCTATTTTACACTAATTTATATATTATCTATATAACAGGTCCTTTAGATTCAGAAATTATATTATCTCGATTAAAAGCGTGACTATAACATAGAATAAATAGTCTCGATTAAAAGCATGAGTATAATATATATTCCAAAATCATATAGTTATATCCATATAAGAGGTATGTTGGATTCACGAATTCTATAAGAATTGAACTATTTTAATAAGTCGAATCAAGGATTTATACGTGTTTACCTCATTATTCTTGACACTACTCTGTACGATCAAACTTATATTGAGTAAAAGAGTGAACGACTAATCAGCTCGGTTTCTTATAAAAAAAAAACCTGGAAAACCCAAACCTCTGGCACTTATCTATCTATTATTTTGAAAAATGATAAAAGAAGATTTATACTTAGCGGCCATTGTTCTAGCCTCGTCGACATGAAGAATGATGTATATAAGACACGTAAATTGTGAGCTGTAATCCTCCTATAAAAAAACCATGAATAAGAATTATAAGTAACATATTCAAGTTTAGAAACCAAATATGAAAATTATGATTTTAATGCACTTACACAATTTTCGACACGCTTAAATTTAGTCCTAACAGTTTGTGGTGCGTTTTAGTTGACTAACTCATAATACCATATGTGCATGTGGTGTGTCTAACTGTGTAAGAGTAACATAAATTGACTCCATTTGTATTAGAATGTTGAGGTCTTCTGATCTACTTTTAAAGGATTAGTTTATGTTCAACAGTACAATACCTGCTCGCGAGTCACTCATGTCAAGTACGATGATTGGCTGCCATATAACACAACCATAATGGCAGTTGATACTACTATTTCTAGTTCTGCAACAAATTGCAGCAATCCTGGTTATAGAGAGCGAAAAATAATCATACACACCGGAAGAATCTTCTTATCAGGTAAAATGAAACTAAATGTAGTGCAGAACGAACTCATGATCGAAATTGTAAGTTATGATCAGAACTTATGGAATACAGAAACATGGTCAGGGACTAATGATATAATAGTACCTCATTGTCCCAAAAAGTTGGCAACAATATCCATTTTATATATGGGGCGTTACGCGCTTGCTACTACAGTGAAAAACACAAAATCATTAAGTGAAGTGGCAATTACCTGTATCGTGCTTGAATAGACAGCATCCTTCTAAATACTTTCAAATAGTTTCTAAAACTTGCCTGAAAATTGTCAAAAGATTGAGCAGTAATATTGTCATCAAATCCCCTCATCATGTCCCACGGTCCATTTCAAACCCCAACTAAAATTATTGACAACGGGTACTCGCTGCAAGTATTTAGAAACAAACATTTCAAAAACAGTGACAACTATTGTGTTGAGAAATTATGAAACTTGATGTCTGAATAGTACCTCATTACTGGAACACACATGACTTGCAAGGTTGTGAGCTTATTTGCAACCATTCAAGATAAACTTGGACACCAACAGTAACAAATGATCTTGACGTATAATTATTTATTCAGCTAATATTAATGAAATGTTGTTACCTGAACTATAGGCAGAAAAGACAAACCGAGAAACCTCTCCGATCTCTATTTGTACAACCCGGCATCTTCTACTGTCAACATATGACTTTCTCCTTGATACGACTGCAATATTTTCACAGTAAACATGGTTTCTACGGCATCATGTACCCCCTGAAATAGTCAGATAGCTAGTATACTGGATGGTTAGTGTATAGTGCAGAGTTTTAGATTTAGCGTTGTTACAAATGCTGGTCTCAATATCTTATATATATTGCCACTCCCTAATTTACTTTAACACAATTGTAAGTTAAAACATATCAATTTTTACCTACGGCATATTTTAATTATTGGATTCTAGATTCTTAAAAATGGCTTGCAATACCATACAGAATTGGAAGTTGGTGACGTAAATCCCCATAGATTGCTTACCCATGGCTGATTGATATGTGTAACGTGGAGACTGTATAGACATGGAATAAAATTTAATGGTATCCACATGATTTATATGCCGTAGTGTAACAGTGAGTGCTATTAAGGTAGCAAGTTACCTGATTGTGGTCAGGAAATCATATGATGTTTGATTTAATGGTCACACCCTACAAATTAAAAGTAACTGATTAACTATACGTATATTTAAAGGGTTTTTGGTATTGCTTACGTAAGTGCTTGTGTGCTCTAAGCAGTTTTGAGTGTTTGGTAAAAACTCCATATCTACTATTTTTTGTCTCAATAAGCACTTGCAATAAGCCGATAGTTACACGCAGCAGGTTTGAATGCATGTTATAGTCAAACATCAATGATTTAATACCTGAGCATATGTAATAACATCATAACCCATGTGTCAGCTAAAGGATTTGGCAAGTACCTACCGGTCTATGTTTCCCCATCGTAACACAATCTTCATTTAAATCATCAGATCTATTTTGCTTGCAAATTAGAGACTTCTACTCTAAATTCCTTCTATCCTATGCCTTTGAAGCCGTCCATGAATGTCAAGTACTGCTTCCCGGCCAGCCTCACCTTCCAAATGAATTCTGAATTAAGTTGTAGTAGTGTCAAAATTATAACCATATTAATAAATAAATAAATAAATAATTAATTAATTAAATAAAGATAATAATAATAATAATAATCTTAAAACAAAAATTATAATTTCATAATTCATTATAATAAGTAAAAGCAACTTGTAACGTTCTTGCAGAAAAGGTTACTCGTTGACTTTGATTAAAAAATTAACACAATGCCAAACACCCCATAGTACCCAAAAGCTTATCATTACACAAAGTTTAAGCTGTAATGGCGAACCTTTATGGTTATAAGCAATCTAAAAACACCCTCTTGGTCCCTTACATATGTATGGGAGGACATGTTGGAGTACGTGATATTTGGTCCTATAAACGTCAACAACAGGAGCATGGGATAGGATCATATTATTAGCTGTAATAAACAGTTCACTTTCAGAATCACAAGAGGTATAGTTCCCAAAAGAAGCAGATCACCTAGCTGGTGGGTAAATCCCTGATTTATAACCACAAACCGCAACAACATTTGGTTCATTTAAAGTCACCCAGTGGCGATAATATTGTATACTGAGCATGGGATCTAACTGTGACTTACGGATAGTCTTAAGAACACTACACTACACCAGTTGTTACATTTTTTACCCACTTGCCCATTCTTCCTAGTCTTCAGATTTAAAATTGTGACTCGAAGAACATGCAGTAACAGTTTCTTCCTTTGCAAGACCAAAATCTGCAAGTTTCACATTTTTTATTCCTAGCAATCAAACTCTCCCAACCTCTATTCGAAGTACTATTGTTTATCCAAACCTATTACGATCCATTGCTCATAAATTTTTTATCCAAATCGATTTGACCCGTTACCCAACCTGCCCCCTGCTTTCAGATTTAAAATTGTCACTCGAAGAACATGTCTGATTCTAGCAAAAGTAGAGCATACCTTAGTACCAAGCTGCTTATTGAAGGCTTCGTTCCACATGTCAGCAGCATATGCAGGCTGCATTTGATTCCACACGGTCATAATAGAAGCAACCTGTATCATAATCAAGAACAATTAGAAAACTTAAAACCAAATCGGATAATAAAATCTGAGTTACCACCACCTTGTTGTTACTCGGAATCGCATACTTTCATCATACCATCTTCATTGTATCCCTCGTTACCACCCCATTTATCATGCCTTTTTTTCATCTAATTTACTTTCATCATACCATCTTCATTGTATCCCTCGTTACCACCCCATTTATCATGCCCTTTTTTCATCTAATTTTATTCCTAAAAGTAGGAGGAATCAATGCATAAAGTAGCAGGAACCAAAGCACAAACCGAAATACTATCAAATGAAGTTAGTCAGAAGTTACCAACAACTCCCTGCATAATGTGAAACCAAGATTCAATTTTCAAAAGGTAGATTTTTCTTTTTTTTTTGAAATTATACATATTATAAAAATCAAATATGGTTACTTGCATCAATTCCAAAAGGTAGATGTCCATTATCAAGCATCGATAATCATCATCATCATCATCGAATCAAATTGTAATTTATATCATATCATCATAAAAACATGTACATGCATGAAAATCATACCAGAGAAAAATATAAAAATATTCAATTGAGACCAAATTATCATCATCATCATCATCATCATAAGACTATAATTATGCAATCGAAAATTATGATGGAGTGATTAAGAACCTGTTGAATCGAATTGGCCTTCTTTGTTTCTAACGTCATCTCCAATCTGGTATTTATCAAGAGCTTGATATAACATGTCAAACTAAAAAATAAGATACTACATGCAAGCGTAAAAGATTTATAATAATCATGTATATATATATAAAGAGATGATTATAACGAACCAAAACGTACAAATAAACTTCGAGGTGGGAGATTAATTCACCATACGAAACGCAACATATATATGCTAGCTAATAAACTTCGAGGTGGGAGATTAATTCACCATACGAAACACAACATATAAATGCTTCAAACGTTAATAAGTAATAACTACACATCAAAGATCCAAAAACGCGTCGATAAAAAGAAAACAAAACTTACTTGACCTGACAAAGGATTGGAATTGTCGATTATCTGCAACAACTTAGGTTTAAGGTTTTGCATAATTTTCGATTATCTAATGATGATGGTGGTGGCTTAATTTTATCGAATGATTTTAGGTTTTTTTTTTTTGACGAAAATACTGATAAATTGTGGCTAACATTTAGGGATACGCACATATTTTTCCTATATATCAATATTAATAAGTTACGCACATTTAGGGATACACACATATTTAATGTCTTTAATAAATTTTTTCTAGATATGGATTTTAGTTTTTATTATGTATCACAACAAATGACTTGGCTCAATTGGTTGATGTGCTTGCTTCTGTGTCAGACCTGGGTTCGAATTCATATATGTCTCTTTTTGTAAAAATAAATAAAACAGCCGAATTTAATTAAAAATCTAGCCGAATTTAATTAAAAATATTGCCGAAATATAATTAAAAAAAATATAAATATTGCTTACATGGACAGATGTGATGTGATGACATGACTGTTAATGTATATAAAAAATCAATTTACAAAATTCATTTAAAAATTAAAAAAATACATACATGTTATTAAATAGTTTACATGTGATGACATGGCTGATGACATGGCTGAAATTGAATTACTGGGCATTGACTGGACAATGACTGGGCATTTCCTTCAAATGCTTCCTGTTATATATAATGTAGATATATATATATATATATATATATATATATATATATATATATATATATATAAACTTATAAACTTCTCTAAAATGCGTATAAGTCTGCACCAACATTACGTACAAAATACGTAGATATTCAAAGCTAAATATGACCACACGGGTCAACATGATACTGATTATGACAACACGGGTCAACATTATATTGAATATCACCACACGGGTCAACATGATACTGATTATGACCATACGGGTCAACATATAATTAAAATCTTAAGGATTTACCAGTTCATTCTCATATGTCACAGTGCAACTTAGAATTAGCATGAAATTTAATTTGGTAGGACTGACAGGTAAACATTACGTTACGTACAAAGCATGTAACTTTCCCTTTTTATATTTATAAAAAATCCCATTTATAATTAAAATTTTACTACACACGTAAATAAATAATCAATAACAATCAACCGTCATATGTTGCGTCTGCACAAACATTACGAAAAAAAATAAAATAAAACATAATTATTCAGCAAACAACCCGTCCCGTGCGTCGCACGGGTTGTATAAAGCCTCGTAGATTAAACTTTTAAATAGGATAACATGAGTTATTATTTATATTTAACGTACATAGTAAAAAGATATTTTAATAAATGAAAGTTTAAAACTAATATTTACTTTAAAAGTATTTAACGTATATTAAAACTAATTCGTACATTTATAAAGTTTTGTAAGTTGAATAGATAGAAGTCTCAAACTAATAGTAATACTCCTGTAATTGTATGCAAAGTTCATATTATAAGGTGTAGAGGGTATAAAGTGTAAGAGTTTATTTGTTTATTATTTAAAGTTATAAAAAACATGAAGATTTATAATTTTACATTTAACTCCATATAATATATATAAAATTTAACCACTAATGTTATGTTAATTACCTTCTCTTTTTTTAGGTTTTTATTTTTGTAAATTTGACACCTATATTTTTATGTGTGTTTTTTTTCTCAATCAAATTCTTCACCAAATTTATTAAAGTTTGACCAAAATCAATTCAATTTTGACTTTTTATTAGCCAATCATATTGCTCGATTTCGCCTATGTGTCAAAATCGAGCTTTCCTATTGGCCCAATTTTTTTTACTAAGATTGTTTTGTCAAAAAAATTACGAAATGATGTAATCCCTTTATTATATAAATAAAAGATTATAAAACCACTGAGGTATGGAGCACTAGTTTTTTTACTACGAGTCAATAAAAGCATAGACGGACCTTAGTAGAGATAAGAGAAGGTCACGGCCTTGCCAAAATTTTAAAGTTTTACATATATTTGGTTAAAGGAAATACAACTTTGGCGGCCCTCCCAAACTAACTGATATAGCACTAGGCTCTCTCAATCTGTTTATGAATAAAAGTAACTTATACATATAGTTTCGTGTATACACACATATATAATCAAACATAAAAGGGTTAGCTGATGTTTTGAACGACAAAACTGATTCAACTAATTCGTTACTTGAATAGCGAGAGTAGTACATGCAGTAATATATTCTATTATAGTTTGCCACCAAATTTTGATTTTCTTTTCTTCTAGTCAATATAAACCCTATTCCCGTTGCTTTCCTTCAACTTGAAAATTCTTAGTTTGATCTCTTTTGTATCCACACAACCTTTAACAATTTTATTTATGCCGATATATCAAAACCACAAACTTCGTTTTCTTGATTATTGGCTCACTATAAATTGCCGCTGAATACATTCGAGGTTATGAATAAAAATATTGTTAGTAATATAACTTTCACAACAAGTTATACATAACTTACATTTCTTCGGATAGAACTATATTTTCACTACAAGAATTGTCAGAACGGCCGGTCGGCGAGACTTTTGGGTAAGACATCATGTTCTCGTCAAAAGTTGCTAAATGACAAAAATGAACGGTTTCAGCCTTTGACTTTGTCAAAAAGGAGTGAATAATTGATTGTAGGCCTTGGCGAAAACATGTCTTTGCCAAAAAGTTGACAAATTTTTTTATTTTCTTATACTGTGTTCATTCCCCGCTCATTTTCCCGTCAACCTTACGGCAATGACGTGTCCCCTTAAAAAACCTTTACCACCATTAATTATGTATTTAACTACTTAATAAACGTAAATAATTTTGTTAATTGCGTAAGTAATTATGTGGTTTATCTTTTGTTGAGGACATGTCGTCGTCTAAGTTTAAAATTATTAAATTTCAATTTAAATTATCTAATAATGTCAAAGATTATGTGTAAGACCGTAAAACAACCTATTTCACTATTGAATCATGCCTAAACCTAGAGAGAGAAAGTAAGTAGAGAGAGAGAGAGAGAGTGGGAACTCTAGTGTGTGGAATAATAACCTTGATATTACTAAATGAATCACTAAGAGAACCAACCTCAAAATGAGGCCTTACAAGTGTATTTATACTTGTAGTCTAGGGCTTCACATATCTTTGACCATATTACATAACTAGCCCTTAGACTTTATACAAGCATGAATAATACACATAAACTTAATAAACTAGCATTTACTAACTATTACATTGATATATTTAACTAACTATTTGACTCAATAATGATCGTCACTTTAAATCCTAACAATCTCCCCCTAAGGGACGATCATTGAGATCTCACTTTGATTTCATAAATGATCAACACTTCTAATTCTAACAATCTCCCCCTAAGGGTGATCATTGAGATCTCTCTTTTGTGACTTTGATCTTTGATCTTTGAAGCTTGTTCTCTTGAACTTTGAGTCTTGTTGAGTAATAGTTTTGCTAGTTTCTTTGTTCCAATCATGCTTTGTGATCTTTCTTGCCTTTGATCAACATCTTTAATCTGTTGTCTTTACGTCTTTTTCAACATGCTCATACTTTGTTTGACTTTGAATCTTTGTGAAGGTCTCTTCTATTTGACTTTAATCTTTGTTTCTTTAGTTTGAAGATTCTTTGACTTTGACTTAGAAACATTCTGAACTTTGCTTTGCTTAGATCTTTGAAGAGAGCTTTGCAGGGTATGAGCATGTGGATCTTTGAGTGATGGTAACGGTCTTTCTCCAAGGAACATTTATGAGTACCTGCATAAAACAGTTAGCAATAAAGTATCCGGTACTTACAGGTTCGGAATTAGAGATCGTCAACAGCATAGTGTGAAGACTCCTTCTAACCCTTACCAAGGCCGTTCCTGAATCAGATACCCCTGAGAGGGCTTACAAGATCCACCGAAGTACATCAATGATTCAGGTGAGTTGCTGGAGATCACCCCACAACTGTAGACCGTTTGAGACATAGAAACCATCATGATAGATAAGGCAAGATCCGTAGATCTCATAAAGACTCTTACAACTTGTGTCATTTTTGGCGAACACAAGTGTATTCATAGGAAGTGTATCCTAAGAGATCTTTTTAATGAATCTCATGGCTCTAGACTCGATAAGTGCATAATTTGGTTTTCCTATGCGGAGATTAGGGAGAGGTCTCCTGCTTCAATATCAACCATCTCTAAGAGACAGGTCGATAGATTATACCGGTTCCCGGTGAGAATGAAACAAGCTCTTTTAAGAGAACTTGAGTGGCTAGAAGGTTTAGTGCAGTGCGTCACTGGGTCCATGACGTCTTTATCTTCAATACCGGTGTCACCTTAGTAACAACCAGTAGCATATGAATTGAACCCGGTGTCTGCCCTAAGGTTGAACATATGGATGGCTATTTCTTTTCACCCTTTTTCATAACTTTTCTTTTTAATTCTTCAACCCCTTCTTTCTCCTTTCTCATTTTCTCCTTTTTTTCAATCATACCTAAGGACTTCTAATTCTAATCTATTGGAATTGTCCTTGGGTAGATCCCTCCGGCTCTGGCGGATCATAGGACGGTTTTTCCTAACCTTAGTCACCTTATAACTCCATGACTATCCTATTGTTGCCATAAAACCATTCATTTGAAAATCTCTCAAAGTGTTTATGATTATGAAACATATTTTTTTAACACTTCGAGAGTTTTGCATTTCATTTGAAGGACTCTCCCTTCACACGTGCTCATGGATTGTTAAGAAATTTGCACATGCGTGAGGAGTTTGCACTTTTAGAATTGATCCACTTTCAATGAACATGACCGATTCGAGACACGCTTACATCACTAGTTAGACTAGCTTGAAGTTATTACCCGGCCTGGTCATATCCACAGAAAGTTTCTCGTAACGGTACATTTCTACTAAGACAAATCCTTTTCGAGACACGCTTACGTGGCTAGTTAAAGAGTTCTATTGTCAGCTTTTAGGTGACAACTAGCTCTAGTAACTAACTTGATGTTATTACCCGTCGAGGATAAGTCTTTTCGATTACTAACTTTTGTTGTTTCGTCAATTCTTGGGTCATTTCTGAGTCGAGCTCTTTTGAGATTCAAGATGATCACATTTTAATCACGTTTTCTCCCCCTCAAAAATAGCATATCCATGGTATTTTTGATACCAATTGATTAAAACCTTTTCTTTTTGGATAGCTTATGGGAGAAACGGATGTTTGTTAATTCCGTATTCGATTCCTTTAAGTATGATCTTTTTGGAACAACTTTATATTACTCCCCCTCAAAAATAGAACATTTTGATTAAGTTAAACTTTTAAGGATTTGAGGGAGTAATATCTTGAGCTACATCATGAAAAGTTTTGAAAACCTTTTGATACATTATTCAAAATTTTGCTCAAAAATTAAGAAGACTTTGATAAGCTTTTTGGTGAGAAGTCTTCTTTTCTTTTAAGATTGTCGCACATAAATGTACAACAGAGTCCTTTCTTTGAAAGTCGCGGGTTATACACTGTTATGTGTGCATAAACCATAATGTTTTTAGGATAAGTGCTCAAAAGATATTTAAAACCTTTGAATGATTAAGCACTTTCCTTTCTTTGAAGAACGAGTCCTTAGCTGAAATACTAAGAAGTCATTATGTTGAAGTCCGGGTTTCGTACTGAAGTATACGAAAGCCATTGTGATTTTGGATTAGACAACAACTTTTGGAACCCATTTAAGCATGACGCCAACTGGGTTTCCATATTTTGAAATCCATTTGTAAGTTGTGTCAATCCGAGACAAAGAAGTTGAATTCCAACGAGGACTGAAAACTGGTGTTTCATTTTGAAATAAAGCTCGTGGAATCAACGGTGATTTAAAACTCTTTTGCTTTTGAAAGTTGTTTGAGAAACTCGGTGTCTCTCTTGGAGTTTTAAAACTTGAAGAAGAAGTTTTCCATCCATTGTTGTAACTCGGCGTTTCATTTCAAAAATTCGTTTTTGAGATGAATGGAAACCTTCTAGAATTGGGATTTTTCAAAGCATAGCCATTCCTTTGTTGTAGCGGAAGCATTTCAGAGTATGAATATTTCAAATGTTTTGAACGGCTTTGCTTTGGTTTCCACACTGGCTTTACTGGAGTAAAACGAGAGTATGTTGTTTGAAAACCTTGATTCTTTTCTTTATGAGCACTTGCATTTGAAACCTTTTGAGGAGTAAATGTTTCAGAAAAATTAGGTCTCTTTGAAAATTTCTTTCCTTTTTGCAAAGAATAGGTTGTAAACTGAGAAACCTTTTTCGAAAACGGTTTGGAAGATTCACCCGTGTAAACCTTCTCCGAAACACGTACTTGTGGTTTAGACTCGTTTGAAACTTGAGATTTTCCTTTTGACCGATTAAGAACATCAAACTTCGCTTTTAATGCATTGTATGACGTTCTCAAATCATTGTATTCTTTTTGAAGAGAAAGATGATCCGATGATGCCTGTTTTTCTTGCAAAGAAGCATTTTGATTTTCAAGATGTGCAAAATATTTTTCATATTTGTTTGTTTCGATTGAAAAATCATTTTTGGCATCACCAAAATCCTTGGTTTGTTGTGCAATCGTTTTTTCCAATTCAACAATTTTCTTTTGAAGCACAGACTTTTCTTTTTCAAAAAGATGATTTGGTGTGATCTGAGAGTCAGATTTGTTTAAAGTTTGATTCTGAACTCTTGACCGCTTGATTGAATCAAACAAGTTTTTGTAAGTCTGTTTCAAATGCTCATTTTCTTTTTGTAATGATGCCACAACATTTTCCAATTCAAGATTTTTTGTATCAAATTCGTCAAAATCAAACTTGATATTGGTATCATCACATTTTTCTTCAAAAATCTTTTCTTTTTCTTGAAGCACTGATGTCAAAGAGTTTTCAGAAGACATTTTCTCATTCTTCTCTTGCAGTTTGAGTTGGAAAGAGATACTTTGTGCTTCGAGTATTGCAAGATGTTTCTCAAAGTGAGCAGTTCTTTTTGACAATTCTGCTTTGACATCAGTTACTTCTTGTGAAAGCTCGGTGATTTTCTTTTTGAGACAAAGATTTTCAGATTTCAAAGAAGATGTTTGTTCAAAATTCTCATTCACTTTCTCATGGCAAACAGATTTTGATTTGAAAGACTCTATTTGATTTGTGAAAAATTCCTTTTGAATGTCAAGTATTAAGCATTTTTCATCAAATTCGTCTTCAAGAGAATGAACGTACTTTAAATCTTCTCTCATTTCAGTGACAAGATGTTTTTCAAAGTACTCAAAACTTAAGTTGAGATTTTTCACATGAGGTTCAATCTCATCTTTCAAAATCTTTTGGACTTCAATCTTAAGGCGTACATCTGATGAAAGAGGATTAGAGAAAACGCTGTTATCGATGTTTACTTGCTTAAACCAAATGACCTTTAACGTATGCTCAATGTGATGTTTAAGACTACAAAATTGTTTCCTTGCTTTATTTTGCCATAACGTAGCATCATAAGTAGCAAGTTGAGCTTCTTTGAAAAATCTTTTCACATTTGTGTCTTTTCTTTTGAAAGGTTCTTTTGGTATATCAGTCAATTGTAGACCACCATACACAAAGCCGTGATACGAGAGTGGGTTTTTTGTTTGTTTTAATTTCAAACGTTTTTCCTCTTCAGATTTTAAAATATCTTGAGATTCAAACAAAAGATCATCTGACAATTCTTTTCCCATATCATTAGCGTTATACAAAATAGGTGTCAACTTTTGCACTTTGTTTAAAAAACAAGGTTTTTCATTTTCTACATTAGCATTATTCACAAAACCAATCCCAGATGTTTGTTTTTCAACCTCCTCATCTTTAGTAGGCAGCATGTTGATAGTTTGAGAAGTCTGTCCCAATTTTCGAAGTTTGTTTTTAAGATCGTTTGTTCGTTTCAAAAACTCTTTGTTTTCATTCTCAAGTTTTGTGTTTACAATCTCAAAATTTGATGTGGTTTTCTGAAGCTTTGAATTTTCACTTTTTAAATCATTGTTCTCTTTTAAAAGCGCTTGAACCTTTCTGTTGTTAACAACCATTTGAGTATCCAGATTTTGAATGGAACGTTTTTCACGAAGAACAGCTTCTCTATAACCAACTTCAAGTTCTTCATTTCTTTTTAAAAGTGGTTTGACAGACTCTCCATACATTTCAAACTTTTGAGCTTGAGATTTAAGGTTTGAGTTTTCAAATTCAAGTTCAGCTTTTCTTTTTGTTACATTTTGAAAACCTTTTTCCATTTCTTTAAATCTCTCAAGCTCTTTTGTCAATAAGACATTCGTTTGCTTAGCTTTGCGATTGTCCTCTTTGCACTTTTCAAGTTCAAGTTTGAAATTATCGATTAATGAAGCAAATAAGGCACGATCTTGTTCATAAGAAGATCCATCCTGGGCAGGCTCACCTCTATTAGGATCCATATCTGGAGTAACAAAAGTGATATTACTATCATTTTGTTCCACCACATATGTATCACTAATAGACTCAGAATGCTCAGGATGTGTCTGATTATGAGCAAACACATTATCAAACACAACACCATTATTGTTTGAATGTTGTACCTTAGTGAATATCTCTGTGTCTGATGAAGGTCTGATGTGATCATCCTCAGTATCCCAAACTGCTTCATTCCTTTGTGTACCATCAGCATCCGAATCATAGCTAGGACTGCTGCTTTCAACCTGCTGTTCTGAAGATGAATCACTGCTTGTGAAAACCAAACTGACATCTGATGCATCACCCTCATTGACCATTTCCTCGTCATTTTGAACATCTTTCTCTGTCTCTTTTTCGATCACCTCAGTTTCCTCTAACTGCATCTCTCTTTCCTTCTGCTCTTTTTCCCGTTTCAGCTTCTCAATCTCATTAAACTCAGCTTCCTCAGCATCAAGTGTCTTTTCGAGTTCATCCATTTGATTTATGCATTGAGTTCTGAAGGTCGTATAGCTTACCCAAAATTTTTGGTAAAATGCATCGATAAACTCTGACTGTCCCATTATCCAAGGGTTAAAGATACTCTGAAATTGAGTCTGGATCACTTTAAGAGCATCCTTGCAGTTACTCATATCAGGTTCTTCTTCATAAAGTAGCTTTTGAAGTTGATTCAGGCTTTGTTTGAGTTTGTCTTTGAAATTGTGATATTGGACTCGGATGAAGTATTCAAATGCCTGATCGAACCTTGTGTTATAGCCATCAGGATTGACGAACTTCTCTACATATGACTTGAACACTGTAAACACTTTCTTTTAATCTCTCTCTTGGATTTGCACTTTCATTTCCATTGTGTAATGATGTGTGATAAAGTTGATCTTAGGATCTTTTAAGATAACAAAGGTTGTTGTAGAAGATTAGGTGTTTTTGGCGAAGTTGAAAAACGTTCTCGGTTGAATTTTTGTGATTTCAAATTTTCCCTCCAAAAAATGAATACGAAAATTTTCTTTCTCAAAATTTGAAAAACACAAAGAAATACAATTCTAAGGTTACCAGAAAAATTTGAGTTTTGAAAATTTTTACGCCAAAATGTGCCGAAAAAATTTGAATTTTGGCCTAAAAATTTGAATTTCGGGCCAAAATTTGCAACCTTATACCAAAATTTGAATCTCGCGTAAAAATTGAATGTTTAGTCTCGTGTGAAAAATAAATTTTACTCAAACTCGATATGACATAAAGTGTTCAAACTCGGTAAGTCTAGTTTTAAGTCTAACTCGATAACATCTGGTGTGTATCTAACTCGGTAAGATGAATTGAGTTGGGCAGAGTTTCCCATTAGTATAAGCCACAAAGAACCTAACTCGATAAACGATTAGGTAAAGGCTAACTCGCCAAAGTTGAGTTCCAAACTCGATAAGTTTAAATCCTAACTCGATAAGTATTGACTCCCAAACTCGGTAACACTTACACCTAACTCGATAACTTACGCCTAACTCGATAACTTACACCTAACTCGATAAGTATTGACTCCCAAACTCGGTAACGCTTACACCTAACTCGATAACTTACACCTAACTCGATAACTTACACCTAACTCGATAAACAGACACCAAACTCGATAAGCCACACCAAACTCGATAAACAAACACCAAACTCGATAAGCCTAACTCGGTAAGCAACACCAAACTCGATAGAAATCCAAACTCGATATGACAAAAATCCTAGCTTGAAAACAATTTTTTCTAACTTGAAAAAAAATTTGTCAAACTCGATAACACTTTTTCCAAACTCGATAAGATGTTTCAAACTCGAAATTTTTTTTCTCAAACTCGAAAAAAAATGTTTCAAACTCGAAAAATTTTTTCAAACTCGAAAAATTTTTTATGAACAGTAATGAGATCCAAAAAATCACCTAAAAACACGATTTATTCACCACAAAACAATCTAAAACAACCTAAAATTATCCCTAGGCTCTTGATACCACTTGTAGGACCGTAGAACAACCTATTTCACTATTGAATCATGCCTAAACCTAGAGAGAGAAAGTAAGTAGAGACAGAGAGAGTGGGAACTCTAGTGTGTGAAATAATAACCTTGATATTACTAAATGAATCACTAAGAGAACCAACCTCAAAATGAGGCCTTACAAGTGTATTTATACTTGTAGTCTAGGGCTTCACATATCTTTGACCATATTACATAACTAGCCCTTAGACTTTATACAAGCATGAATAATACACATAAACTTAATAAACTAGCATTTACTAACTATTACATTGATATATTTAACTAACTATTTGACTCAATAATGATCGTCACTTTAAATCCTAACATTATGTTATTGATAAGGAGAAATTTGTTACGCTTTTAGGGGTTATTTAAGCCTTAAATTGTGTTTTTATGATAAAATATTATCTTAAATCATTTCTTTTGTCAATTTAGGTACTTTGGAGAAGAATTCTAAAAAATAAAGCATTTTGGACGTTTTTGGAGCATTAAGTGAAGAAATCGACAAAGTCAAAAATCCAAGCTAAAAACAGTACCTGACGGCGTCAAGTGTCACAAAGTGACGCCGTCATACGAAAATCAAGAGGTGGATAGTTGCTTTACACTTGACGCGCCAGAAAGAAAATTGGAAAATTACACGTGACGGTGTCGCGTTATAAAACGCCAAGGCCGTCACGTGTTACTCCCTCCATCCCAAATTATAAGTCCATTTCCACTTTGCACAAAGGTTAAGAAATCTCTACTAACTACTCTACTAACCAATCAAATATCATCTATCTCCACTAAAGTCTCTTTTGATTAGTTGGAATATAATTTGGACAAATATTTTGGGACAACCAAAAATAACAATATGGACTTATAATTTGGGACGGAGGGAGTAACATAAAGAGAGATACACCAGCACCCTTTGAACCAGACGGTGTCAAGAGTAGATCTAGGCAATCCGAGAAATTGTACGGCGGCGACTTGACGGCGTCACGACCCAAAAGGTGACGCCGTCAGCTTGTATTTTCTATATATATTTTTGGATTTTTCATTCATTAAGGGAGAAACTTTTATGCAACAAACCCTAGACGATTTTACAACCTTTGTAAGGGTTTCGAACCCCTTCTTTCATCCATGTTTAATTGAAGATAAGTTATCCATTAATCATTCAATATGTCTTTGTGTTGTTTGATTATCTTGTATGCTTTTCTTTCTATTAACATGCTAGCTTAGGTTTATTTGTGTTTACTTAGATCTAATGAAACCTAGTTATTAATTATTGATTGTTGGTTTGTCGTTGATTGTTGTGGGTGATTGATTTTAGCGTTAGGCTTAAGAAAACTGGCTAATCTCCTATACGGTAATTTGCTTGAACGTCTTAAGAAACGTAATCGGATGTGTACTATGGTTTTATTGGTTGTATTAAATGCATAAGTAACTATTAACGAGGCCATGATAGGATACTAAATGTGTCGTCATAGGAAGAGATAGAAGCTTATAGATTTGGTGAAGATCGTACACGGCCCCATGAATGGTATTAAGGAATGCAACCCTTCATTCACGCAATTGTGACAAATCAATAAATAAATAAAAGATAACTAGGGAGTAATGAAATCTAAGTAAATATACTTTTCTCCATATAGAAGTTCCTACCAATTTATTTTCTTGTTATTTTATTTCTATTGTTTAAGTAGTTATTTGGGTTAGTTGGCTAGCAACTAATTCCGCCCACTCTTCTAATACCCGAGATATTTACTTGCTTTCCATAAAACATAAAAATACAAAAAGAATCATCCCCCACCTTTAGACCTAGTTAGATTACTTTCAATCCTAAAGAACACTATTCCCTGAGAGAACGATCAATCCCCCGGTACTTGCCACTCACTATGTTATATCGGTTAGGTACACTGCCTGGTGAGGATTGCAAGCTTCTCAAGATCCCTTAAGGAGTAAATCCTTTTGCAAGGTTGCAAAACCATGCATCAGTTATTTATTATATGTTTAATTGTAAACATAATTTAAGTTATAAAAACATATAAATTAAAATATATATGATACAATTTATTTGCATTCTATTTAGATATGAAATGTAGGTGAGTATTTATTAAAAGTTGTGACAATGTAATTGCATTATAATACAAATTAACTGAATGGACATATATGATGGTTTGGTATCATTATTCCAAAGCAAGTCTTATATATCACTTCCGAGAGTATTCAAGTGATGATCCAATGAATGGTATGAACCAAAGGTCTTTCTATTCAATCATCGATTAGAATCATCGCAATTCATGAAATCGTATTGAGATCGCATGTATGTGACAATATCTTTTGAGCTATGCAAGTCAAATACGAATGTATCATTTTCCCTAAGCAAGTCTTGTCACATCCTAGAATGTTTAAGTGATTGAGTTGTATGCACAAAGTTTCGTCTTATTCAATCAAGAGTTTTTTTTCGAACATCATTAAATTGTATTGAGAGCATATGTACGTGCAACATCTTTTAAGTTACATAAGTCAAATAAGAAAGTATCTTCATTCCTAAGCAAGTATCATATATCACTTCCGAGAGTATTCAAGTGATGACCGAGTGAGTTGTATGAACCAAAAGTCTTTCTATTCCCTTGATAAGAATCATCGAATTTATTAAATTATATTAAGAGCGAATTTTAGGGACAACATATTTTGAGTTAAGCAATTCAAATATGAATGTATTGTTGTCCCTAAGCAAATCTTGTTACTTCCGAGTATATTCAAGTGATTGAGTTATATGAACCAAGTGTCTTCTTATTCAGTCATGAGGAATCATCGCATTTCATTTAATTATATTGATATCGCATCTACATGACAACACCTTTTGAGTTACATAATCAAATACGAAAGTATCGTTGTTCCAAAAATAGTCTTATATATCACTTCCAAGAGTCTTTCAAGTGAGGATTGAGCGTGTGGTATGAACCAACTTGCTTCCTATTCAATAGATAAGGATTTTCGAATTTCATTTAAATTGTAATGATAGCGCAAATAAGTGACAACATCTTTTGAATTACGTAAGTGAAATACGAATGTATCGTTGTCCCTAAGCAAGTCTTGTCACTTACGAGTATATTCAAGTGATTGAGCTGTATGAACCAAGTATCTTTTTATTAAATCGATAGGAATTGTCGCATTTCATCAAATTGCAATGATACCCCTAATGCTCGACAAAATCTTTTGAGTAAGGCAAGTCAAATATGAATGTTGTTAAAACGGTTCGGCAAAAATCAAGTACGAAATACTAACGTCTAAGACGGTGATATCTTTATAATTTTTTAAATAATTTATATTTGTATTTTATATTTTAATTTGTAATTTTTAATTAAAAACATTTAATTTATAACTAAGTGGGAACTACAACAGGCGAGGACATGTCCTCCCCAGAACACAAATGTCCTCACTGTCTTTTTTTCACGAAAATTTATATACTCCTTCCCATTTATTACTTTATCCCGCCAAAGGACACTAAACGACAAAATAGGCTTTAGCGATGACTTTTTCTCGCCAAAAGTCTTCCAATGTCCTCACCGATAGTCCGGTCAATAATTTCAGATATGCTTTCTTTCACATGTCACAAACACAAACACAAAACCATAACCACGCAAACCACAAACTCATTTTTTGCTTTCTTTCACCTCCCAAATTCACCACAATCTAATGCAATGTAATACCACTTTCACCACCACCTTCATCACTATGCACCGGCCACCACAGTCGTCCTTACTTTCATCACTATGCACCGGCCACCACAGTCGTCCTTACTATCACCTTCACCGAAAGTTGAGGTACCTCCAGTTACTGATGAACTTTCCATGCCTGGTCCTAAGCGGTAAACAACACGTGCATCTACCTGGTAGGGGTAGAAAGATAGCGGGCGTTGACCCGAGTTCATGCATTAATTCACAATTCAAAGGGGTGTCATGTTAGGTCACCATTAGTAAACACAAGCACAATAATGATAGAAATGAGATGAGAATGAGAATGGGATGATTATGAGAATTTAGAGAATTAGAATTGCAAGAGTTTCCTTAATATTTCACATAACCAACCAAGTATTACATAGACCTAAGCATGATATATATAGGCAAGGAGCTAGGGCAACATCCTACTCCTTCCCCTTCTTACAAACGTGTGGGCTTTTAAAGCCCATGGACCATAAGACTTAAGCCTAGTAAACTTGAAACAATAACATAAATGTAAATTAAGCAACCTATTATTACAAATGACCGAGACTTGATAAAATAGTAAAACTTTGGTTCCAACAATCTCCCCCTAAGGGTCGGTCATCATGGTTGCTTGACGTCTTCGTCTTAATCTTTGACTTTCATAGCTTTGGACGTCTTCAGAAATGATAAGAATAATAATGGATATACTTTGCTCTTTGTCTTTGTTCTTTGATGAAGTTGTAGTGATTATGTTGTGAAGTAATCTGCCGTTCGTCACTCCTGCGTCTGTGGTGGTTGTCCGCCATTCCAACATACTCATACATCTTTGGACTTAGACTTTCACGTACAAGAAGTTCCTTTTCATGCATTGAGATCTTTTGTCTTTATACTTTGTAGATTCATCTTATTGGCGTTGAATCTTTCTTTGAACTTTGTGTTGCTAAGATCTTTTGGGAAGCTTTCTTTGACTTCAAGATGTATGTATGAGCATGTTGGAATCTACGATCATGGAAGTGAGATACCTGCGAGTAAACAGTTAGCAATAAAACAACCGGTACTTACGGATAAGGAATTAGAGCTCATCAACAGCATATTGTGAAGACTCCTTCTAAACCTTATCCAGGCCGTTCCCATATCAGATACTCCCGAAGGAGCTTACGAGACCTACTAAGTAGCTCAATGACTGGGTGAGTCGTTGGGGATCACTCCACGACTGTAGACCGCTATGGAACCACCGCAAACACTAAGCGTAACCCTTGTGAGGTTACCGAAGTGACCTGCTGTCAGGGCTGTTAGATGTTGACCCTGGCAGGATTTCCGTTCAATCATTGAGAAATACATAAGTAATCCTCTCATAAACGTTCTCGGCAGATTGCTAAGATCTGCGAAGGACTCGATAGTTTACAACTGATGCCCATTGATGTAGAACACTAGTTGCAGAAATACTAAGTGTTCCTAAGAGATCTTTGATGTATCTCGAGGCTCTAGACTCTATAAGTGCACACCTAGGTTTCCTATGCGGAGACTGGGGAGGTGTCTCCTGCTTCAATATCAACCGTCTCTAAGAGATAGGTCGATAGGTTACACGGGTTCCCCGTGAGAATGAAACAAGTCCTTTTAAGAGAGCTTGAGTGGTTAAGAAGGTTTAGTGCATTGCGTCACTGGGTCCATGACGACTTAATCTTCAATACAGGTGTTGTCTTTTGCAACATCCAGTAGCATACGTATTGAACCCGGTGTCTGCCCTAAGGTTGAACATATGGAGGGCTATTTCTGTTCACCCTTTTCTTTTACTTTTCTTTTTAATTCTTCAACTCCTTCTTTCCCTTTCACTCATTTCTCCTTTTATCGTATCGTACCTAAGGACTTCTAATTCTAACTATTGGAGATGTCCTTGGGTAGATCCCTTCGGCTCTGGCGGATCATAGGACGGATATTCCTATCTTAATCACCTTATAACTCCGACAGTAGCCAAGAAACCTTTGATTGAAAATCTCTCAAAGTGTTTGTGATAATCAAATATTTTGGTTAACACTTTGAGAGTTTTGTTGTACACTTTGAAGGGCTCCCCCTGCACATGTGCTCATAAGTGTTTAATAAATTTGCACATGCGAGAGGAGCAAGCACTTTTGAATTGATCCACTTTCCGTGAACAAGACCGATTCGAGACACGCTTACATCACTAGTTAGACTAGCTTGAAGTTATTACCCGGCCTGATCAAGTTCACAGAAAGTTTCTCGAGACGGTACATTTCTACTAAGACATATCCTTTTCGAGACACGCTTACGTGGCTAGTTAAAGAGATACATTGTCAGCCTTTAGGTGACAACTAGCTCTAATAACAAACTTGATGTTATTACCCGTCGAGGATAAGTCTTTTCGATATTACTGACTTTTGTTGTCTCGTCAATTCCTGGGTCAATACTGAGTCTAGCTCGCACATGATACAACTTTTAAGCTTTGACTTCGTATATTTTAATCACTTTTTCATTTTCTCCCCCTCAAAAATAGCATATATAATGATGTTTTTGACAAAATTTTAGATTAAAATATGCCTTTTGAGTCTTACGGGGAGATTCACAAAGAACTTTTGATTTTGAGCAAAGTATTTTGTTTTGACAAGTGCTCCCCTTCAACAAGTGATTAGGTCTTATTGAGGTGAAATACTTGTCCTTTTGAGCAGAATTATGAAAAATCATAAATGTTGGATTAATTCTACTCAAAAGTAAGAAGCCTTCGCTCCTTATATGAGGATTGAGGCACTGAAGCGTACCTCAGGGTCCTTTCTTTACAAGATCGGGTTGTGCACTGTAATGCGTGCACAAGCCATTGTGAAATTCAATCAAATGAAACAAATAAATGTACCAAATATTTAACCAAATGTACCAAGTTAATCTTTGTCAGGAAGTGGAGCATCAAAGTCAGTGAACTTGGGTTCTGGTCTTTCGAAGTTTCTGACAGGAAACGATGGTCTGGCACCGATATAGCTTTCCAGTCGTCTGATCTGTTCCCGTCGAAATAACCTTTCTTCAATCTTTAAGACAAAGTTACGAACTTGTCTTCTTGTGCTGGATTTCCATCTAGGTTGTTCCCCCTTAGCTATCTTTCGGCGATCATCATTCAACCGTTTGACAAGCCCATCACGAACAGATTTGAGTGTAACATCACAGAATTTGTGTACCTCATCGAACCTCATGAAACTCTGTAGCTTTTTGCTGTTGATGTAGGTGAAGCCAAAAGGTTCTTGGTTGAGAGTAAACTGTGGTGTTTGATAGATACCATCAAAGTAGAATTGTGGCTTTGTCAAATTGATCTTCTGTTGGTAACTTTCCACTCCAAGCTGAAGATCTTCCACTCTTTCTTGAACAATCAAACGTCGGATGTAAAGAAGTAGTGATGCCATGAAGTTGTACTGTACATCTCTATCGAATCCACGCATTCTGTTTTGAACCTTTTCGAGATACATGTCTTCGATGTCATTGAGATTAAGGTTGGGAAAGTCTGCTTCAGAGAACTTGTACTTCTTTTCATCTTGTCGTTTAACAACAATTTCACGCATGAACAAGTAGTTAAACCGTTTCGACTGTTGAATCTCCAAGATAGCGATGATCTTTGATTTCTGCTTCACATTTTCCAATGATGTCTCTCCTAATCTGCTTGTATAACCGAGACGACGACGTTCAGGCCAATGTTGAATTCCGTGTAGAGCATCTCTGTCGTAAGCTACGATGGAGTTGCTGAAAACACGAGTAGTTTCTTCAATAGCAGGAATTTCATATCGTGCGGCTGGTACTGAGATTGTGAGTGAGGAAGCATATTTCGTCTTGGATGTTTCCTGAGTGAGCTGGATGTTACGAAGATCTTTGTTGAAGAAGAAGCTGTAAGGTATCTTGGGTTTGTCTGGAAATCCTTTCAAAGGTAATGGTTTGGTCCAGTCAGTGAAGTAAGGTTTTTCATGATTCTTGGAACTGAGATCGATATTCACTTCAGGATTTAGCCAGTCAAAGTCGGCGGACATTGCACTAGCTATATTCTGCATATGATACTCGTATTCGACTTTGTTTCCAGATCTTTTCTTGAGGAATTCTTGTGCATCTCTATTGATTCTTCTGAGCTCTGCCTTTGTGAGTTTGTCGATCTGAAGATCCTTCATAATGACTTGGGTAAACTGTAGAGTGTTACCAGGAAGGGGTTCTTCTTCTTCGAGAGGAGGTTGAGCTTGAACCATTTCCGTCAGCCAATCATTCTGAGGAGTGTCATCATTGTCGAGCCATGAATGACGTGTTTTCTTCTTGGATTTCTTAGACTTAGATGTAGCATCTTTGTCTTTAGCTTTGGATGGTGACGATGGCCCAGCATGAGAATCAGGAATAGGTGGAGCACGGTAATCGGTGTTAGGTTGACCCTGGTAGTTATCTGTAGGTTCCATGAATGTTTCCTCTTCTTCAGTTTGACCTTGACCAGTAGTTGAGGGGTGTTGTTCATTTCCAGGAGGAGTTGAGTCCTTTTGTGGTTGTAGAGAGGATGAGGGACCTGTTCCAGACTTGGGTTTCTTGCCTTTGGAGTTTGGGTCAGGATCGTCATCTTTTCTTGTCCGTTTTCGGGTTCCAGCAGCATCTTTGCATGACTCCTTTGATATGTAAGCCACCATAGCATCATACAGTGCTTTTTCTTCTGCAGTCTGTGTGGGTTTGGAGGCAATGTTGTCAAAGAGTTTGGCAAGCATGTCATTGACGGATAGTTCAGGGGCGGTTGGAGCCACAGTAGAAGGTTTTGCTGAGTGAAGCGTGAATGGTGTTGTTGACAACATTTTCCTTGTAACACTTCTGATTCTGTGATCCAAGTTGTCATTGATTGGTTTAAGAAGGTTTGCTACTTCAGGAGTGATCATCTCAACAAGATTATCAGTGAGAAAATCATGTGTTGCCGTCCTGATAAATCCTTCGTAATCAGTGTTCAAGAACTTGTCGATCAGCTGCTTTGACTCCTGGAAGTCCTTAACTTGTCTGGTGAGACTTGTAACCATGTTGGTGAGTTTGTTGACTTGCTCCTGAAGATCAACTGGTGGTTTCGGTTCATTGATTGAATGCTGTTTAGATGCGGTTTCAGAAGGTGTGGGAGATGAGTGCTCAGGTGATGATTCAGACGACGACTCATTGTGAGAGTTTGAAGAAGAAGCAGGAGGAGTCGGATCCTTTGGTGGAGAGTCTTGAGGAGGTGGAGGTTGTGCAGAGGAAGTCTGCTGAGAAGATGACTTAAGAAATATGTTGGTGTCGAACGCGTTCTTCTCTTCGTTTTCCTTTCTACGACGTTCCTCAGCTTCCTCTGCTTCTCGTGCAAGAAACTCTGGAGTAATGAGGTATTCATGTTCCTGATCCGTAGCTATGTTCTCTTGACCGCCAACATTCTCCTCTATAGTTGCAGTCTCTGTCATATTGACATCTCCTGTGTCCACACACTCCGAAGAACCGTAAAATACGAGAAACATGCAAGTATACCAATTAAAATTGGTAAAAGATTTAAGCGTGACTCCCCCTCAACACTTGTAAAATAAGAACAAAGTGTTGAAGTGAAGCGATATACTTGCATTTTTTTTTTTTTTTTTTTTTTTTTTTTTTAAGAGTAAAAGAAATATGAAAAAATCTTTTTGTGTTTTGATTGGTTTATAGTTAAGAAAAAAATATTATACAAAGATAGTTATGATGTTTGACGATCAGTTGTATTTTAAAAACTTTTCCAGATCCTCTGGAGTCAAACATCTCATACCAATTTGGTGAACTAGACTAGCAAACCTTGATGGTGCTAAAGATTTGGTAAGTAAGTCCGCCAATTGGTACTCAGTCCCAACAAAATAAAGTTCAACGGTACCCTTTTCCACATGCTCTTTGATGAAGTGATATCGGAGATCGATGTGTTTGGATTTGCAATGATGTACTGTGTTGCAGGAGATAGCAATTGCACTCTTTGAATCACAGTAGATAGGAATCTTGTTGAATAGGTAGCCATAATCCTTAAGTTGTGATCTCATCCAAATGACTTGAGCACAACAAGCAGACATGGCTACGTATTCAGATTCTGTTGACGACAATGATGTGCAGTCCTGCTTCTTTGATTGCCATGACACAAGTTTGTCTCCTAGAAATTGTAATCCACCAGATGTACTTTTGCGTGTGTCTAAACATCCTGCATGATCAGCATCTGAAAAAGCAATTAGTTCAAAACCAGAATCCTTCGGATACCAGATTCCCAAGTTAATGGTTCCCTTTATGTATCGAAGGATTCTTTTGACCTCGCTGAGGTGTTTTTCAGTTGGTTTGGACTGATAACGAGAGCACATGTAGACAGCAAATACTATATCAGGTCTACTAGCTGTGAGATACATGAGGGACCCAATCATACTTCGGTATTTGGTAGGGTCAACAGGAGTCCCATGTAAATCAGCATCTAGTTTTGTGGTATAGCCCATTGGTGTATTGTAAGTATCACTGGTCATCATTCCATGTTTCTTTAAAATTTCAAGAGCATATTTGGACTGATTTATAAAAATTCCACGGGGTGATTGATGAACTTGTAGTCCTAGAAAGAACGAAAGTTCACCCATCATGGACATTTCAAAATTATCTTTTATTAATTTTGCAAAATCATTAGAGTAACTTCTTTTTGTTGAGGCAAAAATGATGTCATCGACATATATTTGAACAACAAGTAAGTCCTCCCCGTAGGTTTTTGTAAATAGTGTTGGATCCACCGATCCTTTAGAAAATTTATTGGCCAGCAAGAAAGTGGACAGTTTGTCATACCACGCCCGTGGGGCTTGCTTGAGTCCGTAGAGTGCCTTTTTGAGTCGGTAAACGTGATTAGGACGCTCAGGATCAACGAAGCCTTCAGGTTGACTAACATAAACTTCTTCACGGAGTTCTCCATTAAGAAATGCTGTTTTCACATCCATTTGGTAAACCACCATATTCCTGTGTGCAGCGTAAGCCAAAAAGATCCGAACAGCTTCATGTCGAGCCACTGGAGCAAAGGATTCAGCAAAATCAAGTCCTTCCAGTTGGGAGTATCCTTTTGCTACCAGACGTGATTTGTTGCGTATGACAGTTCCTTCAGCATCAAGCTTATTCTTCCAAATCCATTTTAACCCAATGACAAAGACTCCGTCAGGTCTTTCAACTAATTCCAAGACTTCAAGTCTTATGAATTGCTGAAATTCCTCTTGCATAGATTCAATCCAGTTGTCATAAGTCATTGCATCTTTAATGTTCTTTGGTTCTTCGTGACAAACTGTGAGTGCATAGATACAAGTTTCTCCATCTGTGTGAAGTCGTTGTCTTGTCATAACAGGTGCATCTGGATGGTCAATAATATGAACTAGTGGATGGTCTCGAGTCCATTTGTGTGTGGAAGGGTGTAGTTGATAGGTATCTCGCATGTTAGCAGGATCCAAATTGCGTGTTGACGACTCAGCTATATCAGGAACAATAGGAGCCGGTGTAAACGGATTAAAGAACTCATCAGGATCTTGCTCTGCGGGTTGCGGAACTGATTGTGGTGTGGGATCTTCATCTGGATGGCGGGAGTTAGAACCAGTTTGTTCGGCTGTAGATGGTGATACAATTGGAGGACTGTCTCTCTCAACACTTGTAGAAGTTTGTTGAGGTGAGTCTGGTACTGGAATGTTATCAGGTTGAGCAGCGGAATTAGGTGAGACCTTAGTAGGACGGTATACAATTGTGTCATCAAATAGTGGAGCAAACAAGGTTTCTAATTCTTTGCGGTTAAGTGGCAATGGTTCAGCCGAAGATTCCGGAGAGTTAAGACGGTTGAATTCGGGTCCTAAGCTGTGTTGCTCAGAAGCCATCTGTGTGAGTTCATCAAAATTAGCGTGAATGGTTTCTTGAATTTCTCTTGTACGACGATTCCATATCTGAAAACCTTTGGAATTTTCACAATATCCAACGAACACTCCAATGTCAGCCTTTGCTTTAAGTTTACCTAAATCATCACGATCATTTTTTGGATAACAAAGTGCTCCAAATACATGAAAGTAATCGATGTTCGGTTTTCTTTTGTGAACAATTTGATATGGTGTTTTGCGATGGCGTTTTGTGATCATGCAACGGTTTTGAGTATAACATGCAGTTGAAACAGCTTCTGCCCACAAGTAATCTGGTAATTGAGCATTAATCAACATAGTTCTAGCAGCTTCCACTAACGTCCTATTGCGTCTTTCAACAACTCCATTCTGTTCTGGGCTTCTAGGAATAGATGTTTGATGTTCAATTCCCACTTTCTCATAATAAGACCGAAGTGTCTGATTCTTGAATTCAGTTCCATTGTCAGTTCTAACAATTCGTACTGTGTTGCGTAACTGAACTTGAATTTTAGTGAGAAAGGTGATGATCATTGAAGGAGCCTGATCTTTACTTCGTAAGAAATAAACCCAAGTCCATCTGGAGAAGTCATCTACAATTACGAGTATGTAGCGTTTACCGTTGATACTTTGAACACGCATCGGTCCACATAAATCCATATGAAGCAGTTGTAAAACATGATTCGTACTTTGTTCAGGTTTAGACGGAAAATGAGCACGAGTACTTTTTCCTTGTTCACAGGCTGGACATAAGTGATCTTTGGTAAAACGGAATCTTGGAAATCCATCGACAAGTTTATAACGAGCAAGGTCAGTCATAGTTCTGAAATTCAAGTGTGAAAGACGTTTGTGCCATAACCAAGATTTAGTTGACTCAGCTTTGGAGAGAAGACATATCGGAGATGTTGCAATCATATCTGACATTGATATTGTATAAAGATTGGAGCCACGTGAGCCAGACATGAGATCGTTTCCTTGTAAGTCACGAACAAAGCAAGTTTTCTCACGAAATGCAACTTCTAGATCCCCATCACAGAATTGACCAACAGAGAAAAGGTTGTGTCCAAGGCCTTCCACATAATAAACACGGCTTATTTCGATGTTCCCACTTACATAGTCACCATATCCCATGATTAGAGCGTAATGATCATTCCCGAATCTGACAGTACTAATGAACTTTGAGACAAAGTTTTTCAACAGTTTGAGATTGCCTGTCATATGTCGGGTGCATCCGCTATCAACAATCCAGAGAACGATCTGTACCACCTGTATCATAAGAAGAAGACACGGATGGAACAGAAGTAAGGGTGGAACCCAAAGACAATGCGGGTTCCTGTTGGTTAGTAACACATGTATTCAACAATTTGGGAATCCATTTAAAGTCTGATTTGTATTGTAACCAACGTTGCCAGTTCCAACTAGTTTTTGCTTTCTTAATGTTAAATGCACTAGTAGTTGGCTCATTCCTAGATTTGTTCTCGGCACCTATGGGGGTAACTGTGATATCATGAGAAACCGTAGAAGACGGCTTTCCTAAGTTAGACTTAGAGGCAGTAGTGGACCTAAAAGGAATGCGTGTCCTACGTTTCTTATGACGATTGAGAAGAGAATTAGCTAAACATTTTGTATGATCACCAGATGATACGCTTTTACGACAAAACACACAAGATGCATTAATATTCAAAGGTTCATCATTCGTTACATTTAGATTTTGATTACAATTTGCCAGATTAGAATCTAAATCTGATGCAACATGAGTTTTATTCAAATTCCTAAGTTGGTCTTCTACTTCTTGAGCTTCTAGGTGTCCTCTCTTACGTTGCAAGATCCTATTCTTCTTTTTACTTTTTCGCTTGGGTCTGCTAACGCTAGAAGTGGAGACTAGTCCTGTAGAAGTGGAGTTATCAACATTAGTGTTTTGAACAACCTTTCCTTTATCAGTTATGTTTAATTGATACATTCCTGGTGCTATCACCGTGGTGTCAACCATTTTTCCTTTTTGAAGTAGCTTAACTTTCTCTTTCAAATCAATGATGATGTGATTTTTGTCCTGAATTTCAGACTCAAGTAAACCATTGCAATATTTGATGTCATCGCGGTTTTGTTGCCATTCGGCGTTTTCAATTTTTAAATCCGCAATTTCTTTCTCGTATCGGAGACACCGACCTTTTAAAGACTCGTTGTTTTTGCAAATCTGACAAGAGTTTGAAACATTTTGACTTTGAAACTTCAATTCCCTTTCAAGACTTTTAGCTTGACACCATTCAAGCCTTTGATTGAGTTGACAAATTTCTTTTGAAAATTGTTTTGTCACATCATCATTTTTAATTTTCAACTTATCATTTTCCTGTTTAAGTGTCTCAATTTCCTCATTCAACAAGTTATTATCAACACAAAGATCATCCATAAGCATAGAAGTACCAGATTTATAGAGATCATTCATGATAACAGACAAAATATCAGCATTGAGAACTTGTTCCAAGAGTCGATCAACATCATTTTTTAAAACTCTATTTCTTTGCTTTTGAATCAAAATGTCATTTTCAGTTGCATTGAAAACGTTTATCATATTTTGACCTCCTTTCGAAGTTCCTGATCCCAACGTGTAGCACATAGACGGAGGTGTTGAACAATTGGCTTCATTTGTTTTTGAAAAATATCTCTCTTTTCTCGCTCGTAAGCGGATTGAAAAGTTTCAATTTTTATTTCAGAATTACGTTCAATTGTTTCCTCCAAAATTTCGATGTCTTCCATAAAGGTTTTGAAATAATTTAAGACACGACGCGTTTTTGGTAAAGGTGTAAGTTCACCGGATGATGGTAAAGGACCATTTATTTGTGCTACAGTTTGGACAGGGGCCTCATTATGAGATGAAACATATGACTCTTCGATAAACCATGATTTCTCAGGTAAATCCTTTTGAGTAACAAAAGATTTAGAAAGAGGTGGAGCTTTTGAATAGTCATATGGTGTCCAATATTGAACATAACTCATTTTTGATCGACTCTCGTCTTCAAGTTCTTCTTCTTCTTCCTCAGTATCAAAAACAACAGCACGCACAATTGTATTATCAAACATGTGATCAATACTGTAAACCTTAGGATTTTCTTTGAAAGCTTTGTGAAGAAACATTGATTTAAAATCGCAAAGTGCAAATCCTTTATCGGGTCTCGGTTTTAAAGCAAACTTTTGAATTGTTGTGACAGAGTTCCCGTGTTTGTAAACAATGTGACGAAATTCTTTGAGTTGTTTTTCAAGATCAACAATATCACCAAGTAAGTCATCTATATACTTCCTTTTTCGTGTTTTATGTTCACAAAACTCCTTTTTGCAATTTGACAATTCTGTTTCAGTTTTTGAAAGGTCTCTTTGAAGACGTTCAACTTGCATTTTCAATTCACACTTCTCACTTTCAAGTTTCGAAATCAACTTTCCGTTTGACTCAATTAAATCTTGCATTTTACGTTGAAGATCTTGTTCTTTGTTGTAAGAATCTTGAAAAGCTTTTTCAAAACTTTTTGCATGTTTAATCTTGTCTTTCTGATTTGAAAGCTGAATTTTATAACACTCAATATCTCTTGCAAGTGACGCATTTTTTCTTTCAAAACTTTATTTGTCTCGTTGCATTTAATGATTTGCAATTGTTGATCATCCAGTTGTTTAGATAACAATATTAGGTCAGGGTCTGGATCAAATGATGGTTCATGTTGTTCTAAATGACCATGTTTATCATACTCAATAGGATCATCAAATGAAAAAACTGTGTCATCATCAAATATGACAACTGTGCTTATTTGTTCATCTGTTTGAGATGATGAAGAAGATTCACATGGAACAACTTGCGCCATATCTGATTCATAAGTAGAAGGTGAGACTATTTCATTAATAAAGCATGCATTGAGGTCATGTACCTGAGACAAGCCGTCAGTGTCATATACTGGACCTGAATCATTGAGCTTAAGTTCCTGCATGTTGGCCATAAGCATCACAGCAGCATTGGCTTCCAGATCTTCCATGTCATCATCGTTGTTCACATTTGCCATGAAGTTGTTATCCTGTTCAGGGAAATGTCCATCTTTTTCATCTTGAAGAGCCATGAGTAATGCGTGCTTGTGAAACTTACTACCCCGAGTTCTCGGTTTGGGACATGCTGTAGCTATATGACCTTGTTCATTGCAATTGTAGCACCAAACTGCATTCCCTGAGTTGGAGTTCCTTGTTGCAACTGAGTCAGACCTTTGTTGAGAAGATCCTGAGTTGTTCCTGAACCCCGTATTGTTACTAAACCTCTGATCATTCCCATAATTCCCTGAAGAGCTTCCTGAACCAGATCGACCATAGTTACGATTCTGAATTTCTACTCGTCCATCATTGACAACAGCTTGATTCCTTGTGTTTGAAGATGAGCGTTGACGGTTGTTTGTCTTGTTGGAGAATTTGCTGAAAGCACGAGCAATAAGAGCAAGTCCCTGATTCAACGTGTTAAAGTCATCATCGTCATCGTCATTGGAATTTGAGTAATACACAGCATCATTGTTGTTTAATGGAACCAGTTGAGTAGAGGCATTATGTGGATATGAATCATAAGGGACCATTTGGTTCGATGTAGAAGATTGTGGATAACTGAAGTAGTTCTGCTCTTGAACATATGCATGATTAGACATTGGTGGTGGAGCGTAGGGAGACTGAGCTACGAGAGCCAAAGAATTTGGTGTAGTAGTTGGTGTGAATCCTCCTCGTAGAGCTCGATCTTTTTCCACTTCAGGTTCATGGTGTTTCAGAAAATCATACAACAAACCATATGGAGCATCATGCAGATTCTTTGTTTGACGAACAAATGTCACATATTTATGCCAATCAGGGCCAAGACTACCAACAAATTTGGAGTTCACAGCGATCCTTGGTACTGTGATTTTATGACGTTCCAGATCATTAACCACATTTGTGAAACGATGACAGTAGGATTCAAGTGACTCTCCAGGTTTAATTGTGATGTCAGTGTATTCCATGTATAGCTTGGATTCCATGTCATCTTTGTTCAATTGAGTGCCTTCCATAAGGAGATGAACGTGTTCCCACATAGCTTTAGCCGTTTTCTGAGCATCGACACTTCGATAGATTGGATTAGGAATACCTTGAAGTATATAAGCCATTGCATATTGATCAGCATCACGATGTAGTTTCTGTTCTTCAGTGAGTGAAGTTTCTGGAAGAGGTCTATCACCAGGAGGACGTGGAGGATCAGCCGTTGGATCACCAGCTTCAAATCTTGTTGGCCACTCAAATGGTCCTTCAAGTATCACTTGTTTCAAGAATTTCCCATGAGGTTGCTTTAGTTCAAGAAATCTTAAGAATCTACTTGACCATTGAACATAGTTCCCAGGTGTTAGCATTGGAGGTGTTTCAAGTGATCCTGCCTCATGTCGGGATTGTTGAGTTGTAATAACTTCACACATTCTGTCAAACCAGTGAGGTTGTTTGGAGGAAAACTGAGTATTTTGTTGTGGCACTTGATATGATTGTTGTTGAGGAATGATCTGATGTTGTTGCATCATTAGGTAATGATGTAGTGGATTGTATGTTTGTTTTTGAGAAGGTTGTTGATTCATTTGGTGCGGAAGGTATTGTTGTTGCTGATACTGGTGATTTTGTTGTTGCTGATACTGCTGATGTTGCTGAGTATGAGAGAAGTAGTGATTAGGTGGTTGAGACATCTTAGAACACTTGTGTAGAAATGGATCTTGTAGAAAGTGTAGAATTAACCAAGTATCGAAAAACTAAGCACAACTTCAGATTGCGAAACTTTGATCAATAGGGATTGCGAAACTTGTGGAATTCCAATGATTTCGAAAACTGGTTCAGCTGTGATTGCGAAACTAGGATTGCGAAACTTGTCAGGTTTTCGAAAATCAAGGTTTGCGAAACTTTGCAGGTTTTCGAAAAACTTGAAATTTCGAAATAATCAAGGTTTTGCGAAACTTTTAGGTTTGCGAAATAAGATTTCGAAACTTAATAAGTTTGCGATAACTTTGTGATTTCGAAAATTGTATGTTTTGCGAAAAAACACAAAATTGCGAAAAACAGTTTTCGAAATTATACAATTTCGAAAACTTTCCCAAAAGTCGAAGTACTTAACTTTCTTATACAAGAAAGAAAATACCGAGTCCACACAAACGAAGTCGAGGTAGTGCACGGAGAGAAGATCTCGAAACTGGGGACAAGTATGTTCTCGATAACTTGGTAGTTTTTGTTTTTCAAAGAAAGCAATCCTAAAACTCGTTTTTATTTCAAGATTCTTGTACTTTTATGTGTAAAATGAAGAGATCTTTAAGAAAGTTGAAAACTTTAAGAACTTTTCAAAATTTATAAAAAATTGCGAAAATAGTACAAAAATTCCTAGTCGAATTTTATAAGAAAAAATGGTAACTTTTTTGTTTGTGTTGATTTGTAGCACAAGTTTGTAAGCAAATATGTGATAAAAACCAAGAAACAAGCAAGAAAGTACAATAATTTCTCAAAAAATTCGAATAAAAAAACAAGTTTAAGTATAAACTTAATGAAAAAACAAAAGCTACACCTTCATATGGCGAATGATACCACTTGTTAGGTCACCATTAGTAAACACAAGCACAATAATGATAGAAATGAGATGAGAATGAGAATGGGATGATTATGAGAATTTAGAGAATTAGAATTGCAAGAGTTTCCTTAATATTTCACATAACCAACCAAGTATTACATAGACCTAAGCATGATATATATAGGCAAGGAGCTAGGGCAACATCCTACTCCTTCCCCTTCTTACAAACGTGTGGGCTTTTAAAGCCCATGGACCATAAGACTTAAGCCTAGTAAACTTGAAACAATAACATAAATGTAAATTAAGCAACCTATTATTACAAATGACCGAGACTTGATAAAATAGTAAAACTTTGGTTCCAACATGTCACCATACTCACAACAACAAGTCGATGAGTTATTCAGGGAACAAGACGAGAGGGAAGAAAATGAAATAGCAGAAGTTAGAAGAGCGGCCGAAAGAACCAAATCTCAAACCGATCAAATTCTGGCTTTCTTGAGAACTCAACCAGGTTTGTCCGACTTATCGACGAGGTTTCTTCCCTCAAGTGGGAATGATGAAAACAATGATGATGAGGTGTGAGGCTGATTGTTATCGAGTGTTTTAGCGACTTTGTTTATGTGTTTGTGGTTCTAAATATTTGTATGACGAATTTTAGCGACTTTTTTATTGAATGGTTGTTTTAACAACATTATTATTGAATAGATATTTTAGTGAATTTGTATATTTGTTTTGGGCAATTATAGGTTATGGTTTTGATATTTTTGAGAAAATTCAAAAAAAAGATATGAAAATATAGTAGAAAGCAACTAGTTGCTGCAAAAATGTACAACTGCTTTTGGCGAGGACATGTTCTCGCCAAAAGTGATAATATTTTTAAATGTTTAAATTTGTTGGTGAGGACTCGTCCTAGTCCACACCAAAAGCCTGCGGGAGCGGTTTGTATTTTATTGTTAAATATTATTAATTACTAAATAAATTTAATTAATTAAATAATAAACAATTGATTAATTAATAAACTAAACCATTTTTTATATAAAGGTATTGGCGTAGATATGTCCTTGCTAAAACTTTGTGGAAGTTGATGGGCTTCTTTGAATGAGAATTTTGGTGGTCCCATTTAGTCGTCGCTAAAAGGTAGTCAAAGTCGTCAGTCGTCACCGAATTTTTTGGCAACAACCTTTTGGTGAGGACCTTTTGACGTTGATAAGTCCTCGTAAAAAACCTTTAGCGATGACATGACCTCACCAAAGAGCAAAAACAGTCCTCGCTAATTTGCCCATTTTTGTAGTGTTTTGGACAGATAATGTATATCGGATCAAGGGAAAAGAAAATGTAGAAACTAGAAGGGGGGGGGGAGGTTGAATAGTTTTACCGTTTATAATTACGTTTTAAAACTTTTTCCAATTTTATGTTCAAGTTGCAAAACCGTTAGATTTGATTGTTATGTGATATCTACCAATTCTATAACTATAAGTAGTGAAAGTAAATGTGAAAGGAAAGAACACAACTAAACCAATGCGTCAAGATTTAGAGTGGTTCGGCACGAAGCTCACTCTTCGTCCTACTCCACTCCTCGAGTACCACACTCGAGAGTTTTCAATCACTATGTCAACACACTCCCTTTAGGCAGAGCAAACCGTACACAAGATTACACCAAGTTAAATGACACTAAGCGGAATGTTGAGTCCTAATCCTAGCTAGGACCAATCTACACCAAGGCCTACGTGGCCACACGAACAAGCACTTTTGTCCACTTAGATCGACACACAATCTAAGCCTTAACACGGACGATTACCCCGTCCGCTTCTTCACATGAATGAGCACTCCCGTTCACTTGAATCTTCACCCGATTCAAGCCTTCAAACAAGACTTCACGAAGTCCCAATCTTCACACTAGAACTAGACTAAGTCTTAGCCTTCACATAATAACACACGAACTATTATAAGTCCTAATCTAGATACATCACTTCACGGACTTACGCCTTTGTCCGGATACACCCTAACACATCTATTCACAACTCAGACACAAGTCGGATACGATATATACAAATGAGAGAGATGGAGGAAGAGGAAAATCTTAACACTTGTTACGTTTGCGTGTGGACTCAGTAACACATCGATTCTTGACGACTTCGAGTGTTCTTCTCTTGCACTTTGATGTAGAGGATGAGAGAATCACTTATCAACACTAACCGACATGTTATGGTGATCAAAGAAGGGAGGAAGAAAGAACAGAAAGTTTTCGTGCAAAGAGGCTTATTTTTCTGAGTGAAACACTTCAGTATTTATAGCCATCAGGAGGAGCAGGGGACGGTCCCTTAAAGGTGGACGGTCCTTTATCACTGAGGGATCGTCGTCCCATTTAGGGAACCATCCTGACAGACGCTCCCATTTTTATCCTAACATGGTGAAAGTTTATCTGGTGAAAAATTATGTCGGGTTTAGGCAGGAAAAATGGCTGTTACAATATCTGAAATTCAAATTTATTTTCTTTTAACAAAACATTTCTTTTTAATTACAAAAATACTTTTGTAAAAATATTTTGTCACATAAAAATGTGAAGTTTTGAGAAAATAAAATATTTGATCACTTTACTAGTGTCGGTATTGTGTTTGTTCATACCTTAAGTGACGTTGTAGTAGATACATTGATGAAACGAGTTTTCTCGATTAAAAACTTATTAAATGTAACTTTACGTATCGTGTTTTTATATTTTGTGATTATCAAAACGTATAGAAACCGAATAATTCAAATAATGTTTTTGATATTATTTGTATTAACAGAAAGTATAACAAAGTGCGCGAGTTGCTAAACCATTCGATATTGTTATAAAAAACTTTGTTGTACGTACTTGTTCCCGTTTAAAAACTTAATTATCTCGTATCAAATAACCGACCAAGTGTGATGCTATAGAAAAGTGGCAACAATAATTCTACAACTATAAAGATACTGTAAAGCATAAAAAAACCTATCATCACAACACAAACATAAACCCAATGCAAATATAAATACAAAAGCGATAAGTAAAAGTGTAGCAACTCACATTTTCTAGGTCAATACTTGTCTATAAACTCAAACCAATTTGATTTGAATATTTAAATATTTACTTTTACGTGTAACTATTAGATTAAATCACGTAAATCAGAACGACTTTAAGTGTAAATCGGTATTAGACTAAGTTTAGTCTACATCAAACACGTGTCATATGGCTTTTACAAGCAAATTTTATAAGTCCACACATTTAATCTTACAAGTTATACGTAAAACGCTTACGTTTTGCATTTTAAGCTCATGCATGAAGGCACTACATACCCATTACGTTCACCACCTTTACCAATAACCCAAAATATTTATACACTTTCAAAAACCACACTTTCCTCCCCATGTATTTTGATAAAACCGCCCCCCTTTTTGTACCCTCCAAAATGTCAAGTCTTGTTCCTTTGACTTCACCATCACACCATGGGGAAAACTAAAAACCATTAAACACTAATGCAAGTGCCGTCCACTCTCTTGGAACCCCATATAAAACACCCCAAGGGCTGCCCATGGCTTCCCCAAAGTACTTTGGCCTCCCATTACATTACCCTTGAACTACCTAATTTGTTAACCAGGTGACTAGCTAGTTATTTTACCTATTTACCCTATAAATAAAACCCTCTTATCCTCTTATTTCACCAAAACAAAACACATACTCATCCTTCTTTTTTCTCTCTAGATTTCGGCATCCAAAGGGAGAAAACAAAAAGTATTTCAAGTTGGTGTTATATTTAGTTAAGATTTGATTAAGGGTTTGGTTCATAAGTTAGGGTTTTCTAGCGTTTTCAAGTTATTTTCGGATGTATATCTTGACCATCTCCTCTCCCAATCTTTGTAAGCAATTATATACATCTATTTTGATCATACTTATCATTCACGCATCAATATATATCACCAATACGTGTTTGTGGCTTAAAAAGTTTGTTTCCGAAATTATATGCAAAGTATCTGATGTTGCGACATATTATTGTTTTTTCACTTAAAATAGACTTGCATTAAATTTCTTTTTACCCAAATTAAATATGATGTCATAAGTATAACATATTCGAAATCTAGGACTTTCGGAAGTGTTATTGTGTTTTTACTCGCGATTTAAAACTAGAAACTGGAAATAAAGTATGGCTGAGTGCACTACTTTACGACCAATTTTGAGCACTTTAGGCTTAAATTGGTGGACAATGACAGTTGAGAAAAATGTAGATGACACGGCAACTTAAACGTGGCCAGTTGAATCACAAGTAACAAACTTATAACGAAGAAGTTACTGCCAATTGAAAATGGGAAAAAGTTATTCGGAACTCATTTTAACAGCTTCAAGTGTCAAAGTTTCTGACCTAGCTACTTTAGGGCTATTTTTGGGCACTTTTGATTCCGATTCATGAAAAAAGTCATTAGAAACTTTAGATAGTCCTCGCGGAGTACTTTCTAGAAAACCCAGACTCGTTTCAAATGTATATGTACCGGCTGAATACGTTCTCATAAAGTTGGGTAAAAATTAATTTATAAAAAGTGTTAAAAACTAATATTTTGAAATATATTTGACCGCACTACCCTAGGATGATTTTTAGGTGTCCTAGGGTTTGATTCTTGGAACATGGTATTTAGACTTTAGGTAGACCTCACGAGATACTAAATATAGGAGTTGGAATTAGGCAAAAAGGTTAAAGAACGAGTAAGATACCACCTTCTAAAGTTGGACAAAAATCACCTTTCAAAAGTGTTAAAAACTTTAATATAAATTGTTGGATTTTGTGTAAATTATATTTGACTTATAAAACTTAAACACGAACATCTAAGGGTGATAAAAACTTTATACAAATACACATGCATTGTTTCTTTTCATTTCGTAAATCTATAAAGCATTAAACATTATCTAGGTTGCGGTTAGGACTCCTTGCGTGTTTGTACTAGTGATTATTTTTCCCGAATCACTACTTTGCTTAAGGTGAATTTTATAGCCCCATTTTACATGTTTATACTTTTTTTTAAATGCTCGGGGTGAGAATACAATGCTCACTTTTACTTAAGGACACAAGTGCATAAAACATTTACAAACTGCATAAGTTACCACATTAGCCATTAAGTCCCCACATATCATGAACAGTTAATTACTCGTAAGCTCGAATATTGTAAATAAATCTATTGGGTTGACATCCCCGCCCTTTGGTTGCACCAACTGGGTAAGGGACGCATACCATTTGGAATACATTGGGTGCTTGACAAACACCTATAAGGGCATTTATATATGTACAAATTGCATACATATTACACGTTAAGGTTTCAGGGTCATGTACTTAGGGCAGTAGTATTACTCTTCATATGACATTGTATTTATTATAATGGTAATACACTGAAATCTTGTGGTCCACACTTGACATTTACGTTTACATAAACCTCTGAACTCACCAACATTATTATTCACATTTTAGCATGTATTTCTCAGGTGTGTCACCTGCTCGGTTGGCATTCATGGTGTCCATGCATAGAGTCGCCAATGATGGCTACATTCATGAAGACTTTTTCTAAATTGGACCTTTTACATCATTTGATCATGTTTTTCTGAAAACTCTTATTATGTTGTTGTGAAACTCGGGAACTATTGTATTTGAAAACTTATGTTGTTATAATTTATCAAATGATGTCCTTTTTAAAACGGCTCATATAGAGGTCGTTCTTTATATTCTTATCTTTATGCTATGAATGTCACACCCCGGTTACCTTCCCGCTGTGACATTTTGGGGGTGTGACAAAAAAGAAAGAGGAAACCAGAAACGATGATTTATATTGGTTCGGTCACGAAGCTCCTCTTCGCCTTACGCCACTCGCCGAGTTTCTTAATTGAGAGTTACTTTACTAGGTTAACAAGCTCCCTCCTCGACGGAGAAACCTTACAACGCCGCTTATGATGTTTACCGATACTAAGCTAGATATCGAGTCATTCTTTGGGTACAACCAGACCCGTTATGTTTTGTGGCCCAAACGTAACAAATCTGATCCTTTTGTTTTAAGGCCTAAACACAGTAAACTTATTATCATTGTATTTTAAGGCCTAAACACATAAACCATCAAACTTCTAGTTTGAGATATAGTGGTTGATACAAGGTGTTGTATAGTAGTGATAAATAGTGTTGTATAATGATGATCTAAGATATGGATGTCTAATGGATATAAATGCCTAATCTAAACGTCAAGAACTCTAAGCATGATGTGATTAAACTTCTATTAATGAGAAACCTTCAATGGATGAAGATGATAAGAGCTCTAATCTTATTGTGATTGATGTGTTTAGGTTAAAATGCGCACTACAAAATATTCAATACTTTCATGTTGTCAGTGCAAATATGAAGTACAATCCATATTAGTGCAAAATAATTTATGTCAATGCAAATATTCAACACAAAATATTTACAATGGGGAAATTGTTAGTAAAAATATGAAAATGTTTAAACTAAACAATTTTTTATGTTTTAATGATTATAAACATCTAACTTGTAAAATATTTAACGTAAAATGCATAAGTTACTTGTAACTATAAATCGTCAAATATATATTTCTCAACCCCTATCGACGTCTTGAGTCTTCTCATACTTCAACACATATTCAAATATATTTTTTATGTTGCATTATGATCAAACCATCTAATAAACTATTGAGAATATTTAAAATATATTTTAAGGTCATTAGACATTCACAATTTAAATCATTCTCTTTCGAAGTGCATTATACGTTTCATATAAAGTATAAACATGATTTTACAAACTAGCCTAATGATCAAAGTTGCAATTAGTTCATATACATTACATTAAACCACTTTCATCATCTTGTAAAATATCTTACATCATGCATCATAAACGCTTGCATTTTCCCATCAAGCACCCTTTATCTTGTGTGTTAAACAATTTAAGCAAACATTAAGCACCCTTTATCATAGCATTTTCCCATGAATCACTAGATAAGAAATAGTTGATACATAACATGAATGACCACACAAGCGACTAGTAAATTTTCATGACTGATGATCGATGGATCCGATAAGGTAGACGGATTCCTCAGAGGGATCCGTGGATCTGTGATCATTCTTTCTTGCTTTTTTAAGCAACCATTTTAACTAAGCTTTTGCAATGTAAAAATACACATTCTCATGTCTTCAAAATCCTCTCTAATCCTTTATTTTAATGCTTCTAACTCTCATTTTTTGAAAGCACATTAACATGTCATGATCCACCAAAATAAACCTAGAGCTCTTGTCATCTACATCCACCACAAACACACTTGCATATGAAGATCCACTATAACAAGAGTAGAGCTATTTTCATCTTCATCCATTGAAGGCTTCACATCAATACAAGTTCTATCATAGCATGCTTAGATTACTTGATGTTTAGATTAGATATTTATATCCATTAGATAACTATATCTTGGATAATCATTATACAACATCATTTATGAGTACTATATACACTAGCCCATCTTATGGAATTATTTTCATTCACATCTACGTGCTTATTTTTTTCATTTTTTATTTTATTTTCCCTATAATGTAACTCTTTTCGAGTCTATACTATGGCATGAATTTTCAAGATATTAATGACATATGTCTACTTTTACACATAATATGACATGAAAAAATTTATTCTAAGAAGAATTCTTAGATTGTGTCTTATTAAAAAAATCATCCTTAACGCCAAACAAAACTTCATCAAGTTTCACCAAAAGTCTTACGAAGGTGACTTCCTGTAATGTTCCCAAACAAGCAAAAGTATACATAGTTTCTGAAGAAACCTTGAGGATCGAGGAATCTCTCAATGTAACTCTTGACGAAAGTCTACTCGAATCCAAAACATCATCTTTGGTAGATGATGATGTCATATTGGAACATGTCGTTCATAATCATTTTAAAATCCCTATCCTAGTGACATTTAGGAAAAAGTCATTCATATAATAATGTGTGTCAATTAATGAACGAATTGTATTCTTGTTTGTTAAAGTTGTTGTGATTGGTTGAACAATTATATATTAGGATGTCGGTTGAGTTGTGACCCTTAAGTGTCTATGAATAGCAATATCTATTCATACTTTTTGTGTCGTTTAACTCGCTTAGTCCTTTTCCTTTGTTTGATCATTTAGGTTGTTGAATTAAAACAAGAATTGTATGTGTCTAATTTCTAGCATATTTCAATATGCTTGCACTTCATATAATTTATACTCTTTAAGATTTTAAGACTAGCATAGCTTAGTCCCCGATAGTGTCTTGCTATGTGTCTCTTCTCTATATAATGTTGCTCCCATTCTTTCATTATCTATATATTATGCTGCACGAAACTAACCCTTGATGTAGGTCAAACATTTGTAAGAACTTGATCCATGGATTCACTATCAACGGAGGAAAATAAACAAGGGGAAACAATAATCATGGACGTAGTAATGAGCTAGGGGTAGATAGCTCTTAGTTGTTTAAACGGGGATGATGGAAGTATACTTTAAACGAGGATGATGGAAGTATACTTTAGACGAGGATGATGCAATCTTACTTTTTTAGAGAGACGTAAGTTTTAACTATTATTGTTGTAGAGAGCTCAGAGTGTCGTCCTTTTTTATTTCAACAAAAAGGAAAAAGAAGTGTAAACAATTAAAAAGAGTACCTTTAACACTTTACTATGTATTACGGTTTACATTGTTTGTCATCATCAATAACATAAGAGACCATTTGGTTTAAATATCTTCATATTTGCGTTAAGAGTACTCCGGACTTTTAAAGGTGTAGGATGGTACCTGAATTTGGATGAATGGAATTTCTACTACCCTGTAACAGATAAATAGTTAAGCCCGTTAAAAATATAACGAATGTTATCCTCAAAATCTAAATATTTATAGTATAACTACCAAAGAAGGGTAAAAATGAGTCGAGTTGAGCCCAAGTTTGCCAAAGATCAATCTCGAGCCGAAATAGTTTACTATCATAAGTCTCATGCTCATGCTCGTTTAGAACCTTATGCTTTAAGCTCGAGTTCAGCTCAAAAGGTGCCAAGCTTATAAAAGTTCGAAACGATCCAAGCTTGAAAGAGCTGATTAGCTCCAGGTCGACTCGAGCTCAAGCCTTGCTTGAGCTCATTTATTTAACAAATGATTTCAAGTCCGAGCTTCATACTCAAAACTAAAATATGCTTGTGTTCCTAAACAAGCATGAGAAACAAATGCGTTTAAATATACATATTTCATATTCGTATAAGTGTATATGTACATTTTCATATTTCTATGTAAACGAGCAAAAATACGAGTTCGAGCCTAATGTACTTAACAAACCAAGATCAAGCCATGTTTTATTTCGTTTATGCTTATCATAAAAACGAACCGATTTCGAGCCTAATGTAATTAACAAACCAAGATCAACTGGCAGGTTTATGTACTTATTTTATTGTTATACTATGAGTAAGCTAATTTTGAGGATAACATCTTTTAAATTCCTAACAAGATTAACTATTAAGTGGGTTTAAGGTAGTAGAAAATCCCTTAGCCAAGTTCACGATTCCATCTTACATCTTTAAAATTGCAGGATGCTAAAAGTTCTATTTAGCCAAGTTCAAGGTACTAAACTATTTTTTACCTTTTCATTGTTATCTTCTAATAAAAACTACTGTTAAATGTTATTTAAGTAATAAATTAAACAAATATAATTGTTGTTATCTAAGATATTATTTATTATTTATTATTTATTTTTTGTTTTTTAAATCTTGACGTCTCCTATTTATCGGGGGTATTATCACATTTGACATATTATTTCAATTCCACCGTAATGTAACCTTAACAATAAAAGCATATTATAAGGTAGATTCCACCTTGATTTAGGATTAGTTGTTGCAGATATAAATATATGATATTACAATCCAATTCGAACTCTAGTTCCTACTAGAAAAACATCGTATCATCATTCTCTATATATATCACACCCGCTGCGCTTCGATCACATTCTATAACCTAAAAGTGAAATTGTTTGTTAAGTTTTATGGCGTGGATGCTGTAGTTCATCGGGTGATATCGAGGTATATATGATCTAAACCTAACACATCTTGATTGTTTTAAAATTGTTGTGATCGTTTTGTTATGTTGTGATTTATGAGCTAACATGTTTGCATTGGAGAATAGTATGAACTACAATACATGCATGCATTCTTATTATAACTGTCTTTTTTTTTTTTTTTTTTTTTTTTTTTTTTTTTTTTTTCATGTGGAGTAACATGTTTTATTTTACTGATGGTGATTTTTGAGATTATGATTGTAGATTTGTATGTGTTTTATTAAAGAGACAAACAACTTATTGATATTGTATTTTACATCATGGTAAAACTCAAAATACGATTAAGAAACTTTCTTTTACGATATTAATCTATGTGTTTAATTTCTTCATGCAAATTAACATATTTACCTTTTATTGGTGTTTTTTTGACATAAAGATGATTCTATATGCTGTTTTAGAAAAGAAAGACATAATTAGCATTTTAGTTTTACATGCATGCATCTTGTTGAAATTATGTTTAATTAACTTTCTAGTGTTAGTAAATAAATTTGAGATAGTTTTATTCCATGCTGAAACAAATACACTCGAACAAAAACAACTGAGCTAATTCCATGCATGTTTTCCTTTGTTGCAGCGAAAGAAAGACCATAAACATTGAATCTTTCTTCAAAAATGGTATCAAAGAAAAATTTACGTGTTCTTAACGTGCTCGACGGAGCCAAAACACAATGGTACCACTTCACCGCAGTCGTTATAGCTGGAATGGGGTTTTTCACTGATGCTTACGACCTCTTTTGCATCTCTTTGGTCACCAAAATGCTAGGCCGTATCTACTACCATAAACCAGGCTCTCCAAAGCCTGGAAGCCTTCCTCCAGAAGTCTCAGCAGCTGTGAATGGTGTCGCACTTGTTGGGACCTTAGTGGGGCAATTATTTTTCGGATGGCTTGGTGATAAGCTAGGAAGAAAAAAAGTTTATGGTATTACACTCATGCTCATGTGTGTTTGCTCCATTGCTTCGGGTTTGTCCTTTGGGAGTAGCCCCAAGTCAGTTATGGCTACACTTTGTTTCTTCCGGTTTTGGCTTGGGTTTGGGATCGGTGGTGATTACCCGTTGTCCGCGACAATTATGTCCGAATACGCTAATAAGAAAACCCGAGGGGCATTTATCGCGGCTGTTTTTGCAATGCAAGGGTTTGGGATTTTAGGTGGTGGGTCTTTCGGGATGATTTTGTCAAAGATTTTTGATAATAAGTTCAAGGCTCCAACGTACGAGGTTGATCCTTTGGGGTCCACGGTTCCTGAAGCGGATTATGTTTGGAGGATTATTTTGATGGTCGGGTCGCTTCCAGCCATTGCAACATATTATTGGAGGATGAAAATGCCTGAAACCGCGCGGTACACAGCTTTAGTGGTGAAAGACGCTAAGCAAGCTGCAAGTGACATGTCAAAAGTGTTGCAGATGGAGATCAAACCCGAGCAAGTAGTGGAAAAATCGGGCAATAGTTTTGGGCTTTTTAGTAAGGAGTTTATGAAGCGACACGGGTGGCATTTACTTGGAACAACAAGTACTTGGTTCTTACTTGATATCGCGTATTACAGTCAAAATTTGTTTCAAAAAGACATCTTCAGCGCCATCGGTTGGATCCCAGCAGCAAAAAAGATGAATGCTATTCACGAGGTTTACAGAATAGCTAGAGCACAGACTCTAATTGCAGTTTGCAGCACTGTTCCCGGATACTGGTTTACAGTCTTTCTCATTGATAGGATTGGACGTTTCAAGATTCAGCTACTCGGTTTCTCAATGATGACAATTTTTATGTTTGCATTAGCGTTCCCTTACAACCATTGGACTCTCCCTGAAAACAATATCAAGTTTGTGGTATTGTACTCGTTGACATTCTTTTTTGCTAATTTTGGGCCAAATGCCACAACTTTTGTGGTTCCAGCTGAAATTTTTCCAGCCAGGCTTCGATCTACTTGTCATGGGATCTCTGCTGCAGCGGGTAAACTAGGAGCAATTGTGGGTGCATTCGGGTTTTTATATTTGGCTCAAAATAAAGATCCGGCTAAGGCAGATGCAGGGTATCCTTCTGGTATTGGTGTCAAGAACGCACTGATAGTGTTGGGGGTGATCAATCTTTTGGGATTCTTTTTTACCTTTTTGGTGCCTGAATCAAAAGGAAAGTCACTTGAAGAAATGTCGGGTGAGAATGAGGAGGAGGAGGAGGAGGAGAAGCCCAATGAGTCACCGGTTTGATTGAAGTTTTAATTCCTTACATGTTTACGTCAGTTACTCAGTAGGATCAAGATATTAGGGATTATAGTCTTGCTACTTGTTTTGTTTTCTTTCTGAATTTTGTTAGGATTTGTTTCAGCTTTTATAGGTTTTTAAATATGTAAACTTCATGACATGGTATTATGCTCAAATATTTAGGACCTTTATTTAATTTTATGTGTGTTTCCACGTTTCTACTGTGTCATATAATACATAAATATAACATAACATAATTTGATCCTGTTATACTAAGTCACATGTCAAATAAGTCTTGTTTGCTAACTTGCTCGCCAAACTTGGATATATATTCTTGAATGAGGAATCAAGAGTTTTTATGGGGTTTTCATATAGACCAAGCGACAAAGGGTTAATACTTAATACCAAGCAGATATACTGATTTATTTCGTCGTTGGATTTCAGCTTTACATAAATATATACTATTTTGATTCGAACAATTTGGAAGTAAAAAGTATAAACAAAGAAGATTCCAATGAAAGGGATATCATCGGTTTGAAAATTAGTAAACCAACACAACCACTTTGGTTTAGATATCCAATTTCGTTTACAACACAATCATTGCTCTGACTGGCAATGGCATGTTGGTGGTTATGATTGTATAAGCATTCTGGCTGTGGGGTTAGGAAGGCTTATCACGTATTGTGTACCACGTTTGCTCAATCCACAGGTTTATGGGTTGCTGCTCTTATGTTTGTAGTAATGCAGTTTTTGACCTGAAACCATCGTGCAAATTTATAAGTTGTTATGCTAGCACCCAAAATTTATAAGTTATAAAAACAAAATCCATAAAATGATGCGGTGTTAATGTGTTGTATTCTCTCTCGTTCTTTTCAATTCATCTCATACTTCAAGCCAATAGTAATCATGATATGACACTTTTCGCAAACTCTAATTTACCTTATGGACGGTGATGCAATTTTCGCATAACCAGGAATCATTTATGTAATTTGTAAGGGTAAAATGGTCATACTACTTGCAAGAGTTTTTTTTTTTTTTTTTTTTTTTTTTTAGTTCACAAATTATATCTCACGTGTTTCCAACAAGACTTGAACCCACAACTCTAGGTTGATGTGTCACTCACATACCGATGGGCCAAGAGGAGCTCTCAGTATACTAGTGTGCACCATGGAGGTCGTTGACTCGTGTTGAGTGTCAGTGATGCTACATTCTCCAATGGGCTACTTGGTACATCTTGGTTACTTGTTCTACTGCCCATTTGATTGGCTTATTGGCAGTTTTTTCAGAGGATTATTTCTGCGGATTACACATCATATAATGTTCTTGCGGGTCATTACGATCAAAAGTATTGCATGTGTACTACTAGTATTTTGCTGTGATTTTTTTTTTGAACTGCCTATTTAGTATTTTACTGTGGTTAATGGCCTAATATTGTTTGTTATATTTGAGATTGACCATTGACAATATGAAGTCTACCTGATTCTATGTTATCTCTCATCTAGTTGGTACATAGTTGGATCTTGTTTCAATGTTTAAAGTTGATAATTCTGGTTGTTAATATATAACGGGTAAATTTTAAACAAAACATGTATATCAAGGCCGTCCCGTGATTTTAAGTGGTTCTAGACGACAGTAACAAAAAGGCCCATTACACTTGTAAACTACATACTCCGTATATGTTTAATACAGTATATAACGTTTTTATACATAAGACTAAAAAAATGTGACCCCTTTTAAGTGGAGGCCTGGTGCGACGGCACCGCTTGCACATCCCTTGAGCCCCCTTTGATGTATATATTAAACAGAAATGTATTAAGTAATGTCACGTTGTAATCTCACCGTAATAATACACACAATAGAAATTATTAAAAACTTACAAAACATACAATAGAAGTTATCAAAATTTTGTATGTAAAATAAGTAAAAAAAAAATGATAAATGATACACACAAATAAATATAATGCTTTGTTGAATATATCTAGAAATAGTTATCTTTTGTATAAATTTATACCAAATGATTTAATCTTACCACATGTCCACTCGATGGCGAAGGACATATACCGTAAAACAGATGTCGAGCTCTTAAATTATGCACACATGGATAATTTGCCGTGGGTTAATAGACAAAAATGACGCTAAAATTTTCAAAAAGTGTGCTAAAGATACTAAAGTTTCATTTTGATCACTTAAGTTATTGAAATTATAGGAAGCATACTCTTTTATAATTTTAGTGTTAATTTGAGTGACTTGAACACATATTTTTGAATAAGTTAAGTAATATAAATGTCGTTTTTTTTTTCCACAAAAGTAGTGTTGTTTTCATTATTGGTGGCAAATGTTGGTCATTTTTATTTTGTTATGTAAATATGAATTATTTTGATTGTGAGGGACTCATCAATTTATTTTTCACAATTCAACATTTTCAATTATAACCTTAACTTATACAAAAGTTAATGAAAGTTATTTTTAATTTTATTTTTTCTTTTTCCCTTTTTTTTCTTCTTATGAGATTTGTATTTTAGCTCCATGCGAATATATTTTTTTTAAGAGAATCATCATCTCACCATTACAGTTTTTTCTTGTGTGACTACATATAATTAACAACTAAAAAAGTGATGGATAAAAAAAATACTAAATAAAGCGAAGAAATAAATGCAATAGTAATCAACAACATAAAGCAATATTTGTGGGCAGAGTTGAGTTCAATATACGTTCAAAATCCTTTAAAGATTCAATGAATATATACATGTCATTCATTTTTTCATGAAAATTTAAAAAAAAAAGAAAAAAAAAAAGAAAAAATCACTTTTCATTAAAAAAAATATCTTGCAAACTGATGAGGCGAAAAATGATCCATTTTTAGGGGGTCATTTAAGCCGGGATTTGAATTTATTTGATCAAATATTGCCCTAAATCGTTTCTATTGTGATTTTAGGTACTTTGAGAGTGAATTCTGGAAAAGGAAGCATTTTGGACGTTTTTGGAGCATAAAAGTGAAGAAAAGGACAAAGTCTTAATTTTCCTTACTGGGAACAGTACCTGACGGCGTCAAGAGCAATTTGATGACAGCGTCAAGAGCAAAAATGGTGACGGCCCAGTGGAAACGTGACGGCGTCAAATCAAGGCCGTCAAGAGTAAAAGTGGTGACGGCCCAGAGCAACATTACACATGACGGCGTCAGATCTGGATCTAGGCAATCCGATTATATTTTTGGCGGCGGGTTGACGGCGTCAGAAGTTTCTTCTTGACGCCGTCACCTTAGAAAATCTATATACACTCTTTGTAATTTTCATTCTAAAGGGAGGAGAATTTTAGGGTCGAATTGAATAAACCCTAACACGACTTTTACAGTATTTTCAAGGGTTTTCACCCCTTGAAACCCTTCATGTTCAATTAAGATAAGTATCCTTTCAATTCATTCAATATGTCTATGTGTTGTTTGAATATATCTTACGCTTGTCTTGATTTTAACATGCTAGGCTAGATCTTTTGTGTGTTTGCTTAGATGTAATGAAACCTAGATGTTGATTATAGGTTGATTGCTTGTTTATAGTTGTAATGGATGAATGATTTCGATGTTAGGCTTAAGAAAACTGGCAGATCTCCATTGTGTAACTTGCTTGAACGTCTTAAGAAACATGAACCAATGCGTACTAGGTTTTTATTGTTGTATTTAATGCATGAGCGAATTCTAGTGATCCCATGTTAGGAGCTTCTTGCAGGCTCGACATAGGAGTGAAGTAAGAGCTTATAGAGTTAGGGAAGTACGTACGCCACCCCACGATTGGTATTAAGGAATATAACCCGTTATCCACGCAACAGTAACAAACAATTAACCTGTAAAAGATATCTAGAGAGTAGTGAAATCTAAGTAAACATAATTCTCCCATCTATTGTTCACACCACATTAGTTTAACTAGCTTTATTTACATTTTTGTTATTTTATTTTGATTGCATCTTAGTTATTGGGTTAGTTTCTAAAACCCGAGATTTTTAATTGCTTTTCATAAAATATAAAAATACAAAAAAGAATCATCCCTCACCTCTAGACCTAGTTTTTAGGCTTTCTAGTCCTAGCGACACTATTCCTGAGTTGAACGATCAATCCCCCGGTACTTGTCACTATACTATACTACAACGATCAGGTACACTTTCTGGTGGGGGCTGTAAGCTTCTCGAGATCCCTCGAGAGGTAAATCCTTGTGCAATTCCCACGCATCAAGTTTTTGGCGCCGCAGCCCGGGGAATAGTTATTGTCTAGGTTAGGATTTCTTTTTATTAGGTCTACTTGCTAGATTCCTTTCTAGTAAGATTTTATTTTTATTTTTAGGTTCTCTTTAGTCTATCTTATTTCTTTGTTTCCTTTGTTCGTAAACTATCTCGATGGATAACAATAGCATTGATCGTTTGATTCCTGTTATTCGTGTTTTTCGTCGTAGGATTTTCCAAATGCCCGCCCCAATCCCTTTAGTGGAAAATGAGAACCCATCTAACCTCTCGCCTAACCATCACTTTGACAATAATTCTGAAATGGAGGAGTCTGACCATGATGATGACCATAGGGCTAGTCCTTTTTACTATTCAGACTCCGATGAGGACCTAGATGATGGTGATGTAATTAATGAAGGTAGGATGGAAGATGAAGTTGACCCTCTTAGGTATGTCGACCCTAGAACAAGGATTGAGAGTGATAGCTCATTTAATATGCAATTTCCTTGTAAGATTGGATTTAGGAGCATTGATGCCTACCTTAACTCATCTCTACCAATGAACATAATCTCGCGTAGTGAATACAATAAAATCATGGTAGATTAGTTAGAATACAAAGGAGATAATATTGTTGCTAGGGCAATGTCATTGCATGTGTTTGTAGGAAGCTTTGTTTATCTTGTTGAGTTCATGGTTATGGAGAATCTTGGAGAATTTATTGATAGTAAGTTAACTCAAGTTGTATTTGGGAAACCCTTCAAAAGATTAACCAACCTTGATGAAAAACTTATGAAAGGATTAATTACATTCTCGGATGGGGATGAGGATTTTGTTTACCAAATGCCACGTGCACACCCTAGGTTCAAGGATTTTTCCATGGAGAAGTGTAGTAGGTATCCGCCCCTAGAAATGCTAAGTGAGAATGATAAAAGAAAAAGGCTTAAATATACTCATGAAAAGAATAAAAGGTATTATCGTGGATGTTTAGAGTTAAGTGATGATTATAAGAAAGATGAGGCGATTATTAGATGGCTCACCCTTGGTTATGTGAGCATAAGCGACACACGATAGCTCATGACCTTAAGTCTAGCTACAAGACTCGTAAATAAAGAAAAGCGCTTCTTGGGAGGCAACCCATGCTTTGTGTGATTTTTATTTCGTTTGATTGTCATTTGTTTCCGTATGCATGCTTTATTTTTATTGTTTGTAGATCATGTTTCAAAAACTAAATAGTGAAAATACTTTATTTTGTTGTTTGGCTTTGTCTTAACTTCATTCAAAGGTATTTCGCAAATGATAAGTGTAAGGGGAAACCCCAAAGATGTTTTTAAGAAACAAAATTGATCATGATTCTCCACAATATTAAATGAACATGTATATTCGTATTTGTTATAGTCAAATGCTTGTATCGAGTCATAATGATGTTTTGCAGGATTTTCCAGGAAGTAGGACATAAGTTTTCCAGAAATTTTCCGGAAACTTAACGTAAAGATTTCTGCAGGTCACTTCTGACGGCGTCAGGAAGAAATTCCTGACGGCGTCATGTGTAAAATTCTGGAAATTTTGCTAGTTTTGTTTTTCTAACGGTCTTAAAGTTTTTGTTAATTCTTTAGTTCTATAAACTCCAGGAAATCTGCAAACATTCATTCCACAAGCATTATATCTTACTTTGTTTTCTAGGATTTATTAGCATATATAGATTGCCGCCGATTTTACGCGAGGTTGCCTTGTTTATTTTCTCAGGTTTAACATGTTATGTATGACAAGAAGATGATTTATATTTCTGGAAGGGAAGCTTTGATTGTTCATTTTCTTGGAGGAAGATCTAACCTTGTTACCACACTATCCATACCGAGCGAATCAGGGGAGTATTTGATTTCATTCTTTTACCTGTTTTACTTTTACAATCTTTAATTGAACATTGGGGACAATGTTCATCCTAAGTGTAAGGGGAGGGTAAAATGATGATACCTTATAGTATACACTTTCACTTGAGTTTGTTTGTTTGATGGTAGATGTGTAATAAAACTATGATAAATACTTGTTAGTGTAATTTTAGCGCCAAATTTAAATTTTTTTACAACATTTAAGAATGAAACTTTAGCCATAGCAAGCGTCTCATGGATAGGAGATTGTATGACTAGCACAAAACCGTACCATTCAGAAAAATTTTCCACCAAAATATGTGAGGTTCGCCTTTAGATTTGATAGGAAAAGCATTTACTATTAGTGCTTATGAGTGTACCGGTAGCATTTAGATTCTAGAACTTGCGTTAGTGATGCATCCCGAGACCGCTAGTGAGACTACATTCGTGTAGTAGGATTTACTACATGATAAGAGGCATTAGGATCACCCTTGTGTTAAACCCGTATCATAATTACTTGACCATTTAAGTCATATTACTTGGCTAGTAAAGTCAACTAATTTTTCCCACACCCTTAGCGTTGTACTCATTTTTAGTACACGAAACCCCTAGTACACCCCTCCGAGCCTTTCTTTTCGTTTCTAACTTTAAGCATCTTACTTAAAGGAAGAATTTGTTACACCTCACTTAAATGTACACCCAAATCGCCTTAGCCTTCCGTGTATGCACTCATCTTTAGTGCATTATTGTTATTTGTTTAAACCCTTAGTTAATTATCTAATTGATTACATGGTTGCTAAGTCGAGTCATATCCTTGTACATATTGTTTTGGGACGATTGAGACTCATGGGTAAAGTACTACTGTTATGGAGTAACGGGGAAGAACATATATTATTACCCCCATATGATTAATCTTAAAAGTACTCCAAGCGTTTTGATTTTCTTAATTCGAGTCATTAGATTAGTTTATTGTAAAGTATGTAAAAATTCAAGTGTAGGGGAATGTACATTCCCTATGATGTAGTATTTTGGATGGTAGGGTAAAAAGTGTATGAAAAAAAATAAAAAAATAAAAAAAAAGAAAAAAAAGAAAAGAAAAAAAGCATACGGACTACCATCCCGTTTCATTCTATGTTTATTTTATGTTTTTGTTATTTTTCATTTATTAGCTTAAGTCAAGTTGAGTCGAGTCTTGGCTTAGCAACGCCATATTGTACATGTAATTAACCAAGATTATTAACTCGCCACCAGTTAAGATTGCCTATATCCAAAAACACCGTGTATTCCATATCCCTACACCTAACGTTATAACCCTTTGAAAGACCTCTTTGATAGTTTATCCTAGGTGCTTACACCATGTGGTGGAGGTTTGATCCTTTTCCAAGCCTACGGTAATCTATTTTGCTATGACAGGTAGTGAGAGATGTTTTTCATTTTCATATTGTGATATATAATTTTATTACACCCGAGAGATGAGAGTATCTAAACATTATTTGTGAGGTGCTAGTGTATGACCTCCGTGCTTGTCTTTGGTCTTTAGTGGAACGATTATTTGTTGTAATTACTTTTATATTAGTGTTAAATGTCCCCTAACTTGCATTTTGACTAAAATAAAAGCGCATTTGCTTGAGGACAAGCAAATCTCAAGTATAAGGGTATCTGATGAGGCGAAAAATGATCCATTTTTAGGGGGTCATTTAAGCCGGAATTTGAATTTATTTGATCAAATATTGCCCTAAATCGTTCCTTTTGTGATTTTAGGTACTTTGAGAGTGAATTCTGGAAAAGGAAGGATTTTGGACGTTTTTGGAGCATAAAAGTGAAGAAAACGGCAAAGTCTTAATTTTCCTTGCTGGGAACAGTACCTGACGGCGTCAAGAGCAATTTGATGATGGTGTCAAGAGCAAAAATGGTGACGGCCCAGTGGAAACGTGACGACGTCAAATCAAGGCCGTCAAGAGTAAAAGTGGTGATGGCCCAGAGCAACATTACACATGACGGTGTTAGGCAATCCGATTATATTTTTGGCGACGGGTTGACGGCGTCAGAAGTTTCTTCTTGACGCCGTCACCTTAGAAAATCTATATATAGTCTTTGTAATTTTCATTCTAAAGGGAGGAGAATTTTAGGGTCGAATTGAATAAACCCTAACACGACTTTTACAGTATTTTCAAGGGTTTTCACCCATTGAAACCCTTCATGTTTAATTAAGATAAGTATCCTTTCAATTCATTCAATATGTCTATGTGTTGTTTGAATATATCTTACGCTTGTCTTGATTTTAACATGCTAGGCTAGATCTTTTGTGTGTTTGCTTAGATGTAATGAAACCTAGATGTTGATTATTGGTTGATTGCTTGTTTATAGTTGTAATGGATGAATGATTTTGATGTTAAGCTTAAGAAAACTGGCAGATCTCCATTGTGTAACTTGCTTGAACGTCTTAAGAAACATGAACCAATGCGTACTAGGTTTTTATGGTTGTATTTAATGCATGAGCGAAATTCTAGTGATCCCATGTTTGGAGCTTCTTGCAGGCTCGACATAGGAGTGAAGTAGGAGCTTATAGAGTTGGGGAAGTACGTACGCCACCCCACGATTGGTATTAAGGAATATAACCCGTCATCCACGCAACTGTAACAAACAATTAACCTGTAAAAGATATCTAGGGAGTAGTGATATCTAAGTAAACACAATTCTCCCATATATTGTTCACACCACATTAGTTTAACTAGCTTTATTTACATTTTTGTTATTTTATTTTGATTGCATCTTAGTTATTGGGTTAGTTGACTAGCAACTAATTCAGCCCACTCCTCTAAAACCCGAGATTTTTAATTGCTTTTCATAAAATATAAAAATACAAAAAAGAATCATCTCTCACCTCTAGACCTAGTTTTTAGGCTTTCTAATCCTAGCGACACTATTCCTGAGTTGAACGATCAATCCTCCGGTACTTGTCACTATACTATACTACAACGATCAGGTACACTTCCTGGTGGGGTTGTAAGCTTCTCGAGATCCCTCGATAGGTAAAGCCTGGTGCAATTCCTACGCATCATAAACGATAAAATCGTTAAGTGACAAAAATACATCATTGCAACGAGAACTTTTTTATCTTTTAGTAGACGGGCACTTCGATATATACTTTCAAAGAACTTTATTTTCGAGTTTTTTTTAGTTTTAAAATTATTTGTTGTTTTATGAATCGCGTGTGATTTCACAAATCACATATAATTTTATAAATTCATATGCATGTGCTATTAGAATAAAAAATCATGTGAAAAACTAGAAGGTGTTGAATAGTTTTACCATATTTAGCGTTTTAAAATTATACTTTCAAAAACTTATATACCCGAGTTTACTGAGATCAAGCAATCACAATATGAACACAATATAAACACAAGATAACAAACAATAATAACGATGAAATATAAAGTGCAAGATAATAATAATAAGTTAGAAAGATGAAATCATAACACAAAGATTTATAGTTTTTCGGTAACGAAGCTTTTCTTATCCCGACTCCAATCTCCAAGTACCCAACTCAAGAGTTCACTTCACTATGTCAACAAACTCTCTTCAGGTGGAGAAAATTGTACAATGTCGCTTACACCAATTTCCGACACTAAGCTAAATATCGAGTTCTAATCAAGCTAGAACCAATCTCGCTCACACATGTATTTTCAGGACAATACTAACCTGATCACTCACGTATTTTCAGGACTAAAATACTAACCCGGTCCATTAACTAAACAAGATTGGAGGTTATGAACTTGATGTACAACAATATATAATAAAAATGTAACAAACGTTACGAAACTAACTATACTAATAACACTTTGTATCTAGATGATCATGTGTGTTCTTCTCTTGCACTTGACTAGATGGATGATTGGATCACTTTAAACAAACTTAAACAAGCTTAATGATCAAAGAAATGAGGGATTAAAAGACTGAAAATAAATAGAGAAAACTGTGTGCAAAAGGTGAGTTTTATGTAAAAGATGAGCCACTATTTATAGGCAGAAATCTGGCCGTTACATAGGAACGGTCCCATGGTGTCCCTATTTAAGGGAGCTGTCCGATAGACGCTTCCGATTTCGTCTTTTTGTTGTGAAGTTGTTTTCTGAGGGAGGTTAGCCTAATTTGGGAGGGAAAATCATTTTTGAATTATTTTCTAATAAAACATTTTTTAAATATACAAAACATAATTTGTGTAATTATTTTTTGAAAAACATTTCTATATCTACTAAACGATTTAGTTTTCTAATCAATGTGGAGTCTTAAAGTTTGGCTTCTTAATACTTGAAACCCTACGATAATTAAGATGAATATAAAGGCTATGGAGGGTGCATGCAGGTGCAAGCAAACCAACCATCCTGCAACAATTAGCACAAAAAAGAATACAAAGAGTTCGGCAGTTTACAATCATACATAAGTTATAGGAGCCTATAAGTAATGCATTTGTATCCACTATCGTAATCCCATAACTATCCTCAACAACAACTAACTACGACAAGATCTCATCCACTATCCTAATCCCATCACCATCTTCAACAACAACATCAAAATCCAACCTATTCCTATTCCCATTCCCATCAACAAACACAACAAGACCCAGAGAAAAAAAAAAAAAAAAAAAAAAAAAAAAAAAAAAAAAAAAAAACCTTAAATTTGGTGCTTTCAAGACAAAGATCTTTATAGATCTAACACCATAAACCCATCATCGATCCTTTGGAAACAAAAACCAACAACAAACAAAAACCTACCCGTGAGCTGAGTTGAAAGAAAGGTTTTATCTTCTTTACCCATTTTTGGTGCTCGGTTATATAGAACCGAAAGAACTCGAGGATTTTTTTTATTTGGTGTCAAAGAATAGGGTCGGCGGCGACAGGACATTGTACCCAAGAAAACGTCCCATGGGTAGGAATCTCATTCGCTCAAAGAGGCGAGATCAATGGCGGCTTTGGGAGAGGGGAGGAGCGCGAGATCAATGGCGGTTTGGGGAGACAGGAGGGTGAGGTCTGGTTTTTAAGAGTTCTTTGATAAATTTTGAATAAAAGTAATAGAACATGTATAGTTATAAAATACAAAAATGGGTATAATTTAGTAGAATTAATAACATTGTTTTGTTTGGATGTTGCACTGTGTTTAGCCATGGGACAAAAGAATTTGGATTCAACATTTTTTTGGTTGGGCGTTGCAATACTTTTAGCCTAATTATTATTTTCATACCAAATTTCAGTGACAATCAAATAGCACTGCTCATATAGATTTTTAGCCATCATACTTGTTTAACCTTTTCAAGCCAGTTGGTTTCGGTTTATTAATGTGTTGAGTGAGCCTTTTGGCATAGTAATTTGTTTGTGATGTTGAGTGATGAATGTGACATTAGTGTGCTTTTATGATAGGTTTTATGAGGTATAAATGATATAACAAATGTCTAAAAGAACCGTGGTTTATTTGTTCTTATTTCGATTTTGGTAGAAAGAAGAGAAAAGGAGATACTTTGTTTTGTGGTTGTATTTTTGGGAGTAAATTTAGGATGGGGGCATTTGATTATGTGAAAAAAAAGAGGAAAATTCAATTGCATACCTTTATTTTTGTACATATCAATAGACAAATCTCCACCCTCCATCATTTTTGATCTAATGGCCTAGATTAATCTAAGATTTAATATGCTTAACATTAATACTCCCAACTATATAAAGCCCCTTCTTTTCTTTTTCTTTTTTCGTTCACTTTATTTTTTACACACACTTCATGTGTGTTTCCTCTGCTCTCATTCCTTCCATTCATAAATCAGTTATATTACCATTCCGATCATCATCACCATCACTATTCCGATCACCATCACTGTTCCGATCATCATCTCATCATCACCATCAATGTTCCGATCACCACTCCGATTACCATCACTGTTCCGATCGACAGTTACCGTGTCTTTCATCATCACCGTTCCGATCACCATCACCAGCACCACTCCGATCACCATCACCGTTCCGATCATTATCATCATTTTTTATGGCTTCTTTTGATCTGAAATAAGTGTTTGTTTCAAAAACAGATTTGATTGATATTGTTGCGGTTGATAATGTTGTTGAATCAGTTGATAATTATGTGAATCAAGTTGTTAACATTTCTTCTTATCAAGCTGCACACCAAGTGTTTGATGAAATGTGTAAGTAAAAAATATTTGATAATTTTGTTATCTGCTTTTATAATTTTGCATATTAATTAAGTTGTTAGTTGAATTTATGTTTTTAACTGCATTTGAATGCTATTTTTGTGTCAAATTGTGGTTTTGAATCTGCTCTGTAGCATACGTTTAGTATCACCAGTGATATTTGAAGTTGATGATTATAGGCTGGTTTAGTATCACCAGTGATATATGTTTAGTATCACCAGTGATAATTGTTAGTCTATTTATTTATAAGTTGTTTATATTAAGATGTTTAATTTTCTTATATAATATTTTTGACATTTTGATGAGGATGAAAATATAAGTTTGTGGTGATAAGCTGTGAGTATAAGTTACTGATAAGTTATTAATTATAGTGTAATATTGCTTATTATTTATTAATTAAGGTTTAGCCTACAGTGTTTTGAAGTCTTTTCTGTGGAGCTCTATTTAAATGCTTGCACGGCTACCAAAAAAGCTTATGGAGTTCTTGGCATTTTTCGTGTTGTTTCTGAGTTTAATGCTGAGTATGTAATGAAGATCATTATTGGATTTTATATGTTTGATATATGTGTAGTATCATCAGTGATATGCTTGATATATGTGTAGTATCACCAGTGATATGCTTGATATATATGTAGTATAACCAGTGATATGTTTGATATATGTGTAATATCACCAGTGATATATTTGATAATCTGTTTCTTATTGTTGTAATTACTGATAAGCTATCTATGATACTGGACTACTTTTTTAGACAACCTGAGAGAGCTAAAGTCAAAAGTTGAGACTGATTTGCCAAGTCTTCCACCCCGAAAAGTTTGTGATATTGTTCAAGATTTTATGGCTATAAAGAATCCTCCTAAAGGACATAAGAATGACCGTATTAAGGGTGGACGTGAGACAACTATCGAGAAAAGTAAGAACCAAAAGAAGGGTTGTAATATTTGTAGTTTAATTGATCATAATAGACATACTTGTCCAAACAAGGGAAAAGTTTTAAATGTCAATTGGGCGGTGGTGTAGTTGAAAGTGTAGGCGGTTTCTCAGTCGCTGCAATTGAAGTATTAGTTTGTTGATTGATTGATTTTTTTACTGAATTGTTAGGTTTATCTAATAGCATTGCTAATTTTATCTTGGAGTTGTATATCATTTGTGATACTATTATGTTTTTTTTTTTTTCTTTTTTTTTCTCTGAATTGTTAGGTTTACTCAATAGCACTAGTAAAATAAAGCTTAACAAGTAAACAAAAAAACCTATAAAATTTCACAAGTGATAATACAAATATCACTAGCGATAATACACATATACAGTTCAACTTCAAATATCACTGGTGATACTACATGTATGACACTTTTCACTTTTCATATTAGCATATTAAACTAAATACCACTCAAAACTTTATCAAACAAATATTAACAAATCAAGATGGATTAAACAATTGCTCACTATGGCCCATTTCTGTGAGTTTGAATCTCTTGTGATAAATAACATGATTCAGTCAAACTAAATACGTACTATTGACTTTCAACTTGTCAACTATACACATTTATTTATAACCGTATAGATTAAAACATAACAATGCAACTGTTTTCATCAACTTGTTTTATTTACTTTGTTCTTCAACAATCGTCCTCTTCATTGGTTCATCAACCAACACCTTCATTTTATTCCCAGATGCTTTCGGAGGAACTTTTGATATCACAGGTGATACCACCTGTGATATCACAGGTGATATCAAGTGATATCACAGGTGATATCACTGGTGATATCACATGTGTGTCAACTTTCTTCTATTTGTTGAATCAATTGTGGTGATGGAGGAACTTTTGATATCACAAGTGTTTGAGCTTCTTCAATTTGGTTGTGGAGATGTTGTGCTTTTTACAACGACAATTGCACTTGTTGTTGATTCCTTTCGTCTGATGAGGCTGTTTTTTTACACAGGTCTCATTCAAATCTGTATCAAAATATTTTCATAATTTTTGTTAGTGTACGAATAGTTCATTTGATTTCAATATCATATGTCAAACAAATAACTATTTGTTTTCAAATAACAATAGATATTATACCAATCAACAATAATTTAACTTTTATATCACATGTAATACACTACCAGTCAATATTGTTTTCAAATACCGCGGTAAAACCTTTTGAAACATGCACAATCATTAAACATACAAATCCACTACAAATCAAACAGAAGCATCACAAAATATCTTTTGTTAAGTTAAACCTAACTTTTAATCTCTCATATTATCACATAAATCATCACAACATCACAAATTATCGAAAATTAACTTGTAAAACACACTAATAATGATTCTATAACAGTAAAAACTAAAGTATTCGTTGTTTTAGATGTCGATTGTTTCATTTTCTGTGTGCTTTATGTGATTTGCACGGTTAAGTCAAATACAAATATCACTAGTGATAATACACATATACTGTTCAACTTCAAATATCACTGGTGTTACACACGTATACAGTTCAACTTCAAATATCACTGGTGATACTTTTCAGTCACACATTTCATCAAACACTTGGTGTGCATCCATGTATACAAAGTTTTTTTTTTTTTTTTTTTTTTTTTTTTTTTTTTTTTTTTTTTTCAGAAACTCAACCAAATGTAAACACTAAAAAACACAACTAATAAAACAACTAAATAATTAGTCAGAACCATCATACCTTCATCCCGAGATTCAGTAGGTTCATTTTGAACTGGTTTTTTCGTTGATCTGCTTGTGCACTCGATGATTCTTCAATTTTTGTGTTTTATTGATGATTTGAACGGTTAAAAAGTGGTTATTTTTTATTTGTTATGGTGGTTTTTGATGATGGTTAGAGAGAGAAAGTTGGTTTTTTATAATATCTGATGTATGTAAAGTGAGAGGTAGGGGGTGGGGTTGGTAGGGTAAGTTTGGTGAGTTGGCAAAAATGGCCCCTCCGTGTTTTTTATGTTTTTTTAAATGCAGGCTTCTGATTGGTCCATTGGTATGTGAGTATTTTTGAGTTTGCAAAATAAAACGCCTCGTGAAAAAAATAGGTTTACTCTTATATATTACTATATATAGTAGATTAGTGTCAAATGACGCCATGCGACATCATTGGGCTCCAGAAATTTTTATGGGCCCAACAACAAGCCCAATTTTGACCAAAGTAAAAGCCTAAAATAGTATTTATAAAACATACCATTTACTATATAATGGGTTAAAAAACAGCCAAGACACTATTTACGAAACATACCCCTACTATATAATGACTTGCGAAAACTACTTTAAACTTTTATCTAACATACATTTAGCGAGCCCCGTTGCAAAACGCCATCAAGAACCACGCCGTTTCAATTTTTTTTCCGGACTTTTTAACCCCGCATCGAACACCTGACCCTCTTTCTACTTAACAAAAAAAATACCGTGCAATAATCAACGACATGAAATAACGCCCCGCCGCAACAACATAATGGAGGCAATCATGCTTTTCCCCGAGGTCTGGAGGGATGTATGGATTCTCGAGAAGAGAGGAGATATGCTTAGTGGACTCTATTTCTTAACGAGTGGAAATCGTCGGGGTAGCGAACGGGTGCGTAACGCGTGGGAATCAATAAACTCTTTACGCCTCTATAAAAAGGTATATCTCTAAAGACCGCCGAGATTTGAGGTGCAGGTGGTGATGAGTAAATTAGCATCAAATGACGCCATGTGACATCATTGGGCTCCAGAAAATTTTTTTTGGCCCAACAACAAGCCCAATTTTGACCCAAGTAAAAGCCCAAAATAGTATTTATAAAACATACCCTCTACTATATAATGGGTTAAAAAACAGCCAAAACACTATTTACGAAACATACCCCTATTATATAATGACTTGCGAAAACTACTTTAAACTTTTATCTAACATATATTTAGCGATCCCCGTTGCAAAACGCCATCAAGAACCACGCCGTTTCAATTTTTTTTCCGGACTTTTTAACCCCGCACCGAACACCTGACCCACTTTCTACTTAACAAAAAAAATACCGTGCAATAATCAACGACATGAAACAACGCCCCGCCGCAACGCGACGGACCGTTGCCCACCTCATTCTCTAAATATTAGGGTAAGGATGCAGATTGAGTATGAAATCGATGTTGAAAAGCCAACAAGATTTTAAGAATCATCATCTTTGACTTTTTATAATATGTGAATCAAGTGACTTCGTTTAAAGTATATTCAAAAACATGCAATCCCTTTTCATAGTTTATAAAGTATGAGTAATAAAGATTCGCACAAAATGGGAGTTTATGTGTAAATTGTACATATTGATTTACTTAGACGACCGTCTATTGAAATATTGAAATAATGATGAAGTTCATAAGACGATAAATATATTTAGTGAAAGTAATTAACTCAAGGTAAAAAACAGTTGCTTATAAAATTTCAAAGACATATGGTTAAAAAAAATGGGTCGAAGAGTTGAGATATCCATAACTTATGCAAACTTTTAACTTTTTTATTTGTTTGTAAAGGAACATGGGACTTATTACTATTTGAGAATTTTTTAATTTGTCAATTTAAAGGTTTGAGGTAATATTTTACAATATAATGCTACGTAAATTGATAAAGTCAATCTGGGCTTAACACTTAACGATTATTTTGGATTCGATGTTAACTCAATTTATTTTAAAACTATTTGGCTAAGAATTAGATGCACGTTTCAATCAGATGCACACTAGATTTATACTTTAACGGTTTACACTGAACATTACGCAAGGAATAATTTTATACAACATGTATGCATCCGCACGAGTCTTAACACCTCGTTATTATATTCCACCTTGATTTGTCTAATTATTTCAATTCCACCGTAATAACCTTAACAATAAAAGCATATTATAAGGTAGATTCCACCTTGATTTAGGATTAGTTGTTGCAGATATAAATATATGATATTACAATCCAATTGGAATTCGAACTCTATTTCCTACGAGAAAAACATCGCATCCTCATTCTCTCTATATATATCACACCCTCTGCTTCGATCACATTCGATCACAATGTATCCTCGTTATTAAGTTTTATTGCGTGGATGCTGTAGTTCTTCTGGTGATATCGAGGTATATATATATGATCGAAACTTAATTAAAAAATACGATTAATAAGAAACTTTCTTTTACGATAATGTGTTTCCTCCATGCAAATTAACATATTTGCCACTTTTTATTGGTGTTTTTTTGACATAAAGAGTGTAGATTAATTCTATATGCGGTTTTAAAAAAGAAAGACATAATTGGCATTATAATTTTACACGCATCTTGTTGAAATTTTGTATGTGTTTCATTGTTGCAGCGAAAGAAAGTCTAAACGTTGAATCTTTCTTCAAAAATGGCATTAAACAAAAATTTACGAGTTCTTAACGTGCTCGACGGAGCCAAAACACAATGGTACCACTTCACCGCAGTCGTTATAGCTGGAATGGGGTTTTTCACTGATGCTTACGACCTCTTTTGCATCTCTTTGGTCACCAAAATGCTAGGCCGTATCTACTACCATAAACCAGGCTCTCCAAAGCCTGGAAGCCTTCCTCCAGAAGTTTCAGCAGCTGTGAATGGTGTCGCACTTGTTGGGACCTTAACGGGCCAATTATTTTTCGGATGGCTTGGTGATAAGCTAGGAAGAAAAAAAGTTTATGGTATTACACTCATGCTCATGTGTGTTTGCTCCATTGCTTCGGGTTTGTCCTTTGGGAGTAGCCCCAAGTCAGTCATGGCTACACTTTGTTTCTTCCGGTTTTGGCTTGGGTTTGGGATCGGTGGTGATTACCCGTTGTCCGCGACAATTATGTCCGAATACGCTACTAAAAAAACCCGAGGGGCATTTATCGCGGCTGTTTTTGCAATGCAAGGGTTTGGGATTTTAGGTGGTGGGTTTTTCGCGATGATTTTGTCAACGATTTTTGATAATAAGTTCAAGGCTCCAACGTATGAGGTTGATCCTTTGGGGTCCACGGTTCCTGAAGCGGATTATGTTTGGAGGATTATTTTGATGGTCGGTTCGCTTCCAGCGATTGCAACATATTATTGGAGGATGAAAATGCCTGAAACCGCGCGGTACACAGCTTTAGTGGCTAAAGATGCTAAGCAAGCTGCAAGTGACATGTCAAAAGTGTTGCAGATGGAGATCAATCCTGAGCAAGTAGTGGAAAAATCGGGCAATAGTTTTGGGCTTTTTAGTAAGGAGTTTATGAAGCGACACGGGTGGCATTTACTTGGAACAACGAGTACTTGGTTCTTACTTGATATTGCGTATTACAGTCAAAATTTGTTTCAAAAGGACATCTTCAGCGCCATCGGGTGGATCCCAGCAGCAAAAAAGATGAATGCTATTCACGAGGTTTACAGAATAGCTAGAGCACAGACTCTAATCGCAATTTGCAGCACTGTTCCCGGATACTGGTTTACAGTCTTTTTGATTGATAGGATTGGACGTTTCAAGATTCAGCTACTCGGGTTCTCAATGATGACAATTTTTATGTTTGCATTAGCGTTCCCTTACAACCATTGGACTCTCCCTGAAAACAATATCAAGTTTGTGGTATTGTACTCGTTGACATTCTTTTTTGCTAATTTTGGGCCAAATGCCACAACTTTTGTGGTTCCAGCTGAAATTTTTCCAGCCAGGCTTCGATCTACTTGTCATGGGATCTCTGCTGCATCGGGTAAACTAGGAGCAATTGTGGGTGCATTCGGGTTTTTATATCTGGCTCAAAATAAAGATCCGGCTAAGGCAGATGCAGGGTATCCTGCTGGTATTGGTGTCAAGAACGCGCTGATAGTGTTGGGGGTGATCAATCTTTTGGGATTCTTTTTTACTTTTTTGGTGCCTGAATCAAAAGGAAAGTGGCTTGAAGAAATGTCGGGAGAGAATGAGGAGGAGGAGGAGGAGAAGCCCAATGAGTCACCAGTTTGATTAAGTTTTAATTCCTTACATGTTTACGTCAGTTACTCAGTAGGATCAAGATATTAGGGATCATAGTCTTGCTACTTGTTTTGTTTTCTTTCTGAATTTTGTTAGGATTTGTTTCAGCTTTTATAGGTTTTTAAATATGTAAACTTCATGATATGGTATTATACTAAAATATTTAGGACCTTTATTTAATTTTATGTGTGTTTCCACTTTTCTACTGTGTCATATAATACATAAATATAACATAACATAATTTGATCCTGTTATACCAAGTCACATGTCAAATAAGTCTTGTTTGCTAACTTGCTCGCCGAACTTGGATATATATTCTTGAATGAGGAATCAAGAGTTTTTATGGGGTTGTCATATAGACCAAGCAACAAAGGGTTAATACTTAATACCAAGCAGATATACTGATTTATTTCGTCGTTGGATTTCAGCTTTACATAAATATATACTATTTTGATTCGAACAATTTGGAAGTAAAAGTATAAACAAAGAAGATTCCAATGAAAGGGATATCATCGGTTTGAAAATTAGTAAACCAACACAACCACTTTGGTTTAGATATCCAATTTCGTTTACAACACAATCATTGCTCTGACTGGCAATGGCATGTTGGTGGTTATGATTGTATAAGCATTCTGACTGTGGAGTTAGGAAGGCTTATCGTGTACCACGTTTGCTCAATCCACAGGTTTATGGGTTGCTGCTCTTATGTTTGTAGTAATGCAGTTTTTGACCTGAAACCATCATGCATATGCGTGTGCTGGTTTAGTTCTTATCGTGTGAATATTTCAACTAAGGTTAGGTTCAGGACATGTTTAACTGCAAATTTATATGGGTCTTTGAGCAGCCTTCAGTTGTCTTAGTAATGTTTTGGATTACTTAGCAATTTAGCATGCTACACATCTCCAATGGGCTGCTTGGTACATCTTCTTGGTTGCTGATAGTGTTGCAATTATATTTTTAAAGTACAAAATTTAATGCCTCTAATTACCGCTTGTTCTACTGTCCATTTGATTGGCTTATTGGCATTCTTGTTTCAGAGGATTATTTATGCGGATTACACATCATATAATGTTCTTGCGGGTCATTGCGATCGAAAGTATTGCATGTGTACTATTTTTCTGTCGTTTTTTTAGAACTACCTATTTTACTATGGTTAATGGCCTAATATTGTTTGTTGACTTTGTTCTATTTGAGATTGACCATTGGCAATATGAAGTCTACCTGATTCTATGTTATCTCTCATCTAGTAGGTACATGGTAGGATCTTTTAATGTTTAAAGTTGATAATTCTGCTTGTTAATATATAATGGTAAATTTTAAACAAAACATGTACGTAGTATATATTAAACGGATATGTATTAAGTAGTGTCACGTTATAATCTCACCGTGATAATACACACAAAAGAAGTTATTAAAAGTTTATGATACACGTAGAAGTTATCAAAAGTTTGTATATAAAATAAGAAAAAAAAGTTTTATAAATGATGCACAAAAGAAAAAATATAGTGCTTAGTTAAATACATTTACAAATAGTTATCTTTTGTATAAACCTTATACCAAATGCATCTTAGCACATGTCCACTCGATGTCGAAGGACATATACCGTAAGAGAGCTAGGTGTGGTGTTATACTAATAACAGGGGCGGAACTATTAAGGGGCAGGGGAGGGTCCCGGCCCCCCCAAAATTTACGGCACCTAGTGTAAATATTATAGGTTTTAGAGGTAATTTAGTTGAGGTTACAAACAAATCTCCGATTCGGCCCCCCCAAAATAAATTAGGCCCCCCCAAAAAAAATGCTCAAGTTCCGCCATTGACTAATAACACTTATTGGTGTGCTACTTCAGCGTTACTTCATCACTTTCTCAATAACACACCAATTACTAAAGCATCTTCCCAAACAATAAAACCAATAACACTTATTTGGGCATGTGGGTCTCACAAAAAATACACACTCACTAAAAAAATAAAATAAATAAATAAATAAAATAAAATAAAATAACACCCGTTGTTCCAACAACGGAGGGCGAAGACCACAACACCAAAGGATGGTGCACCCAATTAATAACACTATTCGTGTGTTATTGGTTGATTTTGGTGCATAAAAAACGCTTATCCACAAAATGTATAAAAAAGACATTTTCAAAATTGAGTTGGTTATGTGTGATTGGGCTAATCAAAAAGAAAAAAAGAAATTGTAGCAAAAACGTCCATTTACACATTGCCAACTCAATTATGTGGATTTATTATTTTTTTTAATACATTTTTTGGATGTAGCAAAACTTAATGTAAAATAACACTTTATGAAAAACTATTGAGTCATACTTAGGGGTGTTTGTTTAAGCTTATATGTTGGCTTATGAGCTTATTTAGTATTGGCTTATATTTTATTTCGGGTAGTGATATATACGTGTCTATTTTTACTTTTTACATATAAATTTTAGTTGTATGATCTGAATGGTTTCAAAAAATTTATGTGTATAAAGTAAAAGTGTATATGTACATATCACTACCCATCTATATTACATTATAATGTATTTAGGAATTCTATATTTGTAAGTCTTAAAATGTTAACACCAAAAACATTTCTTTAATAAGAAAGATGCATACACATATAATTAAAAGCCTAGAAATTTACGTGTCTTTAAAAAGTCTGTGTTGTTACAAGTATAGCTTTCAGGCCAAAAGATCCATGTAGAACTAAGTTTTACCATAGAACCAATCAAGCAATCTCAGCCACTAATTCTTTTTTTTATCAAAATAAAAAAAAATGGGAAATTGGCAAAAAAAGGCATCATACTTGCCACTTTTTGTCATTGTATGTAGCGTATTTTTTTATTTTTTTGATTATAGCACTAACTTTTCAAATCCGTGTCATTGTGTATACTGGTAAGCTGTTTGACCTGTGGAGCAGGTTGAGTTAACGATCGTTTGTTTTATTATTGCAGCGTTAGTCCTTTATTATTGCAACTTTAGTCCTTTAAACGTTTTCGTCCGTTTTCATCCATTTTCGCACGTTTTTGTTTGTTTTTGTCCGTATTTACACGTTTTTGTGGAAAACTAGAAGGGGGGTTGAATAGTTTTACGTCCTTTTAAATTTATAAACACAAGTTTGTTTTAAAAAACTTCGATTCTAGTTTATGTGAACTCAATACTTGCACTATATGAACAATTGTATGGTAACTAACTAACAAAGCTAATATAGTAAAGGTAAATAAATAAGTAATGAGAAGAGTTGGAAAGATCAAACCACAACACAAGGATTTATAGTGGTTCGGCTACAAGGACACCTTTCTTGTTCCTACTCCACTCCCCAAGTCACCTACTCGAGAGTTTTCTTCACTATGTCAACAAACTCCCTTTTGGCGGAGAAAACCTTACACACCAATTTACACACCACATCAACTTCACAACTTGATCACAACTTCTACACAACTTCTTCACACCAATATACTACACACCAATCTTCTTCACACCTATCTTCTACACACCAATCTTCTACTTCACACCAATCTTCACAACTAACCTACTTCACTACTAATCAACTTCTACTTCCTACACAACTTCTATATCTTCTAAACAATATATAACAAGCACAACACAATATTCACAAATGAATGTATATATATACACTATGCACAACTACTCTTCAACACTTCTTGAACTTGGTTATAGAAAGAGTGTTCTTCTTTTGCACTTTGGATGAGAATGGATGATGAGAGATTGAATCACTTGAAACAAGGATTAATATACAAATGATCAAAGGGTTTTAGAGGATGTTTAGAGAGTTATAGATCTGAAAATTTCGTGCAAAAGGTGAGGAAAAAATCCAGGTTTAAGGTGGTATTTATAGGCAAAAGATTCTGACAGAGGAGCGTGGCCGGTCCCCTTAAATCAAGGCCGGTCCCCTTAATTTTAAGGGGACCGCCCCTTATAATTAAGGGGGCCGCCCAGCTGCAACGGCCAGAATCTTTATCTTTTAGTAGGGAAAGTTTATTTGGTGAAAAACTAACTGATTTTGGTTAAACATTTGAATTCATATATTTAGTATGAATAAAACATTTTTCTTTATTACCAAAATTGTTTTTCAAAAATATATAATATGTTTATATAATTAAATAAACTTTGTGTTAGTTAATTAAATGCCCCTTTGATCATAAGATGTATTAAGCACTTGTTTATCCATACCTTAAGTGATTAAGTTGGATATAGTGATATAAACTAGCTTAATACTTGCTTACGTAGTAATTATACGATTGACGATTTTACATTTTGTGATCGTCAAAATATAGAGATATCGAAAAATATAAATAACATTTTCACACATTATTTATGTCAACAGTTTTCGTTCGTTTTTACACGTTTTCGCCCGTTTTCGCACGTTTTCATCCGTATTTACACGTTTTCGTCCGTTTTTTCACGTTTTCATTCGTTTTCGACTGTTTTTACACGTTTTTGTCCGTTTTTTCATGTTTTCGTCCGTCTTCGCACGTTTTTGTCTGTATTTACACGTTTTCGTTCATTTTCGACCGTTTTTTACACGTTTTCGTCCATTTTTACACGTTTTCGTTCGTTTTCGCACGTTTTTGTCCGTATACACACATTTTCATTCGTTTTCGACCGTTTTTACACGTTATCGTCCGTTTTTTCCAAAAAAATAAGAAAATCAAAAAAAAAAAAAATCAAAAAAATTCAAATTTTTTTAAGACATTTTAAAAAATTGTAAAAAATATTTTTTCGAAAAACAAAAATTAAAAAATAAAAAAATTTTGAAAAAAATTAATTTGTTATTTTTTGAAAAAACATTAATTTAAATTTTTTCAAAATATTTTTATTTTTTAATTTTTGTTTTTCGAAAAAATATTTTTTAAATTTTTTTAAAATGTCTTAAAAGAAATTTTGATTTTTTTTTTATTTTCTTATTTTTTTTGGAAAAAACGGATGAAAACGTGTAAAAACGGTCGAAAACGAACGAAAACGTGTAAATACAGAGAAAAACGTGCGAAGACGGACGAAAACGTGTAAAAACTATCGAAAACGTGTAAATACAGACAAAAACGTGCGAAGACGGACGAAAACGTGAAAAAACGGACGAAAACGTGTAAAAACGGTCGAAAACGAATGAAAATGTGTAAATACGGACAAAAACGTGCTAAAACGGGCGAAAACTTGTAAAAACGTGCGAAAACGAACGAAAACGTGAAAAAACGGACGAAAACGTGTAAAAACGGTCGAAAACGAACGAATATGTGTAAATACGGACAAAAACGTGCGAAAACGGGCGAAAACGTGTAAAAACGAACGAAAACGTGTAAATACGGACAAAAACAGACGAAAACGTGCGAAAACGGACGAAAAACGGACGAAAACGTTTAAAGGACTAACGTTGCAATAATAATGGACTAATGCTGCAATAATAAAACAAACGATCGTTAACTCAACCTGCTGCAACAGGTCAAGCAAGTCACCGGTACACACAATGACACGGATTTGAAAAGTTAGTGTTATAATCAAAAAAAAAAGTAAGCCACATACAATGACAAAAAGTGGCAAGTATAATGTCTTTTTTTTGCCAATTTCCCTAGAAAAATAAACTTTAACCCTTTTTTTAAAAATTAAATATCTCGCAAACCGTAAATCGTTACGTGAAAAAAAATACTATCTCGACGAAAATTAAATTATCTTTTTATAGATATGCATTGTTATATACTTTCGACGAATTAAAAAAAAAAAAAAAAAAAAAAAAAAAAAAAAAAAAAAAATCCGCCTAGAAAAAATCATATATAATTCATAAAAATCACATATGATTTGATTTTTACGAATCATATATGATTTGTAAAAATCATATATAATTCGTAAAAATCATATATGATTTTTACGAATCGTATATGATTTATATGATTTGATTTTAACGAATCACATATGATTTTTACAAATCATATATGATTTTTCTGTGCGAAAATTTTGAAAAAAAAAAAGAAGTTCGCCCAAAAAAAAAGTTCGTCGAAAGTATATAACAATGCATATCTATAGAAAGATGATTTAATTCTAGTCGCGATGGTATTTTTTTGTAGCTTGAAGATTTACCGTTTGCAAGATATATTGTTTTGAAAAAAAAAAAGTGAAAAATATAAATGGGTGACTATGATTGGTTGATAGGTTCTATTGCATGTATGGGTTCTTCATGGATCTCAACTCCGTTTGTAATCTCTTAAGACTTACAAGAAAAGAATGCACATAATTTTCAGACTTACAAGACAAGAAACATAGTGTAGACCACTTTAACGCACATACTAAAAAAAAGGAAAAAGAAAAAAAATCACATTTATTAATCAATTAATTAACTGAATAATAAATAAAATTAATATAGTTATTAAAATACTCATTCCATAAGAAATACAAATTATCAACCATATTGTACAACCAAATTAAACACAATTCCTACATTTAATGTCACCGATACAAATATTAAAGCACAATATACAAATATTTTAGCCCGAACAGGTGCAGCCAAATGAGCTCGAACCCGAACGAGTTTGAGCCGGAACGGGCACAAACTAATTGAAATTCTTAATATCCGTAATTTATTGCGAAAAACAACAGTAATAAACTAAAATACATTACTTTTATGAGCTAAAACAAACACCCCTTATGAGCAAAGTATAAAAACCCACGGACGAATTTGTTTTGTTCCGGTAATCTAATCCGTACCCACCGGCGGCACGCCATGAATTTACTGGTTCGTCATCTCTTCCATCCAAATTCACATCTTTTTAACTATCCCATTTACAGATTGTTGAGTTTTATTTTATATTGCAGGAAAAGATAAACTTTCTGAACAAAGAAGCTGGAACTCCGTCGCCGGAAGCTCTCTCGGTATCGTGGACAGAAACCTCAGACACTGTTTCCCGACACTTTCAGTTTCATCCTGACGGCCAACTTTCTGTCAGTATTTGTATTACTATAATTGTTGTTCTTTATTAAAATGAATTTAGATATGGAATGTGAGAATTCTTCATAGGGGCTGTTTCGGAAATGCTTATCCAAAACAACTTTCGTTTTCGAAATGCTTATTTGAGTGCTTATCTTCTTATTTTTCAGAAGATAAGGTTGCGTCTTTTTTTTTTTTTTTTGAACGGCTTGTTAATTGTTAGTAGTTAAGGTCCAACAGTGACATCCGATTAGGGATAAAAGTCCCGGGTGGGACTCGAACTTGAGACCTCCCCTAGCCAAACATCCCTTCCCCAAGGCACCTTAAGTAAACCTTGGTGGCCAACTGAGCTAGCCTAGTTGGTTTTCTTGAGAATGGAAGGGTTTTTCTTCTGTTAGGAAAGAGTTAAGATTTTGGAAAACCCGTTTAGATGGTGTTACATTTTTTAGTTTCTAGTGAAGAGAAAAGTAGAGAAGGGTAAATTTGTAACTAAACACACCCTAAGCAGTTTCAACTATTTGGCAAAAAACTGTTTATTTATATTGAAATGATTTGAAAAAATGCAAGTTGGTACTGGTTTATTCTTAAGCAGTTCTAAGAAAATGAGCACTTTAAAATTTGCATTCCTAAACATTTCATGAGTATTTCAGTTAGACAATTCCTAATTGCTTATATGATCATTGAGGTTAAATAGTCATCTTAATGGTGTTTGCAAATGGTTATCTAGCTGTTTGAATGGCTTATTTTAATGTGATTATGTTGAAAGGAAATAAGCAGTTATAAGCAAAGAAAGTTATTATAAGCAATTACAAACACCCTCGAAAAAAGAAATCACATCCAGTTTTCAAGGTTTGTTTTTGATTCGGGATAATTGAATAAATTGGTAAATTGTTGTATAGGTGAAGCTGCTTAATGATTCAAGGCCAGTTATACATAAAGTATCCGAGTCTTTTGTCAATATTTTTTTCCCTTCTGGCTATCCATATAGGTGAGCTCTCAAAACACCATTTCATTTCATTTTCAATGTGGTTACGTGATAGGGAATATTCAGATCAGATTATCAACTGTAATAAAACGGGATGCTCGAGATAATCAGAAGTAGTTGCATTGTACTTGAATATTAGAAACCGATTATCCGCAACTTGAAAACACAATAAAAATCACATTATCACTCTGCATCACTTGTTTTAAAACTACACCCTTGCAGTGTCAATGAAGGATATCTCAGATACACGCAATTTCGAGCATTACAACACTTCTCAAGTGCAGCATTATCCGTGTTATCAACTCAGGTCTTCGTTTGATACTTATTATCATTACATAGTTCAGTTTTAGTAGAATCTTATGGTTCTTTAGAAGTGCGAATTGGGATTAACTGATAGATGTTACTCCTTGCAGTCACTGTTATATGCTGCAGGATTAAGACCTACCCCAGCACAAGCAACTGCTGCTAGTTGGGTGAGAATGTGAGCTCTTAATAAATGCCAAAGCAACTACATACTTCAGAAACATCTAATTGATTCTGTTGGTGTCGAACAGATAATTAAAGATGGTATGCAGCATGTGGGAAAGCTAATATGTAGCAATCTAGGTGCAAGAATGGATTCTGAGCCCAAACGGTGGCGTGTTTTTGGTTTGAATCGTTCTGATAAATACGTGTTCTTCCTTATTTTTATTTACATTGTTGCTGGAATATTTATTGGCTTTTTTCTTTGTAGCCGATGTATTATATGATGTGGGAACTGGTTTGGAAGTACTCTCCCCATTATGCCCACAGTTATTTCTTGAAATGGCTGGACTAGGAAATTTTGCAAAGGTATAATGCTCGTTAAATATCCTGTTTATGGGTTTGCATGAAAATTATAATGTTTGGTGGTGTTTGCCATTCCGTTTTGAAAAGTGATTATGCGAAATGGAATAATTTGATTCTGATAATCTGCTGTAACTAGCTGAGCCGTTAGAGACAGTGTTTGGATGTGCTTCTGTTGTCAATTTTGATGATCAGTATATTATCTGTTTAGGATTTGTCAAATTCTGATTGTTTTAGTATTTACATGTATAATGACCCTAATATTATAGGATAATTTGAATCTGTTTTGTTGCTTGTAATCGTAAACTGATAATATGACCCCTAATAATGAGAGATTCAGTTTCGCTATCCCAAAACTGATAATCAGCTACTTAAAAACGCACAAAATTTATAACCGTTTTCAAATACAATAGTAGAAAATCCCCTTAATAAATTTTGATGCTAGGTTATAAATTTTTTTGTAAATTTAACAGGGAATGGCGACAGTTGCTGCAAGAGCAACAAGATTGCCAATATACTCTTCATTTGCCAAAGAGGGCAATCTTAGTGACTTATATGCAAAAGGAGAGGCGATATCAACTGTTTTTAATGTGTTAGGATTAGGTGCAGGGATCCAACTGGTTTCTACAGTTTGTCAATCGATGCAAGGAAAGGTACAACTTTATGCTATAACTCAGTTTTCTCATTCACATAAGCTTTTGAGTATTCTAATCTTCATTGTTTTGTTGCAGATGTTTGTGGGATCTATGCTTTCTATAATACACGTTTACAGTACGTATGAAGAAATGAGAGCTGCTCCTATCAACACGTTAAATCCACAACGAACTGCAATGATCGTAGAGGATTTCTTAAAGGTTGGTAAACGAGTACATGGATTTTGCTCTAATTACTTCAGTGGTGGCAAAAGTATATAACATTATTTCTCTCTGTCCAAGCTGATGCAACATTAGTTAATTTAAGTATTGTAGAATATCCTTAGTTTATGACCAAAATAGAGAATTCCCATGTGCAAAACTAGATTTGTATTTATTACGCTATCGTTATGACGCCTAATAGACCAAAAAGCAAGTTTGCTTGAGATGGTTGATGAAAGTATTAGACTAGTTCAATATCAAAATGTCATTTAATGATAAAAAAAAATAGAGAGATTTTGTAGTTATATCACTATATGGATTAGAACCTTGTAAAAGTATTGCACTTCTTTTTCAAATGGTTATACTTATTGTAAAATGGACTGGACTGACATGTTACTCTGTTTTAGATCCATTCTCATTGTAGCCAAGCTTTTTTATTGTTCTTTTTTAGTTTTGTTATTGAATAAACATAACACTTATCAACCGATTTTCAGTCAGGAAAGGTATCAAGCCCGGCAGACCTGAGATACAGAGAAGATCTTCTGTTTCCAGGGAGAGTGATAAAAGAAGCGGGAAATGTCAAAGTGGGCCGAGATTTGCACAAAGCTATGAAGCCTTCAAGACTTAAACAACTGAAAGAAATATTTCCAGATGAAAAGTTTGTTTTAAATTTTGGTAACAGAACGACAGACATGGTGTTGGAGCAGAATGCTAGCGGTGAAGATGCTTTACGAGGGTGGCTATTGGCCGCCTATGCCTCTCCGTCAGCCAACCCGGAGGTTGAAGAGTTGGAAGAAGCTTATGAAAAGATGAATATGGTGATGCCTACATTGTTGTCTGAACTTCAGGCAAAAGGGTGGCATACTGATCGTTTCCTAGATGGAAGAGGTAGCCGCTATGGTTTCTAGTATTTGTTTCTTTACCAGCTTTATGTTGTAATTAGTTTATCCCTGATATGCGTATCTTTGACAAAATGTTGTATGCGAGTATGAATTTTTTGCAAGTCGTGAGGGAACAGGGATAAATGTAATTACAGGTGTTAATATGGAATCCGTAGGGTAGCGTTAGGTTCATGTTGAAAGAAGTCAGGGCGGGATGACCCGTAAAGAATTTTTGCTCCATATTCTATTAATGATTATTGTGATATTGTTATCATATACATTCATAGTTTCATACAACAATGTCATTATAGTACCATAATAATTCATATCTTTTGAAAACAATTTTGGAGGTTGCACACCTTATAAAGCAGACTATGAACAGATCAAAACCTGTCTTCTCTTGTTCAACTCATATGGCCTTTTAACTTTTCTACGAATTTATTGATTTCGCTAGTTTAAAATGATTGTGATACAACATACGCTACAAATGAACCCTTTCATTAGTGAATCAGACAGTTAATTGATAACACAGATGAAGTCATGAACAAGTAAAAGAGATGGGTCTAGATAGGTTCAGAAGGATTCAAGCTAGCTTGAATGGCTCAAAACTAGGCTTGAGAAACTGTGTTTCAGTATTTAACGAATAAAGTCGAGCGTTAAAACTATACCTAGTATGCCAAAACTGATTTTAGTTCGGCTCATAGATATTAACATATATACATATCTAGTTAAAACTATCCTAGTATGCCAAAACTGATTTTATTTCGGCTCATAGATATCAACATACATATCTATGACTCGATAGTCTTTCTATAACCAAGTTCATCTTGATTGAAGCTCAATATGCATTTGAGCATTGGTGTAACCAAATTCATCTTGATCCCAGAAGTAGAAAGTAGAAACAATGATACCCAAGAGCGAAGTAATTAGTTTTGCAACATGACCACAAAACTTTACAAATTAAACATACGAAAAGGGTTGCAGGTTCCATTATTTATTCGAACAAGCATCATAACAAAACGACTTCTTTCTTTTTTACATGAAAGTCAATGCTACTCAACAACGTGCTACAACTTTTATTTTTAGGAAACTCGTCGACCAACCAGCAGCAACCTAAAGCCTCTACACTCGGCCAGCAGCATAGGGGATTGTGCTAGGGCTCAACAACACAGTTTCGTCCCTGCTGTACTTAAGTTGTTGTGCATCTTCCCTCGACATCTGGTATGCATTTGTTAAGACAGCTAAAGGCAATGCCCTCATGGCAGATGTCCTCCCAGCCAAGGTGTTGATCATTGCATTGTCGTTGGTCCTGAATGAGATCCAGCTGCATCCTTGCTGGCCAGCTTGTTTCACCACCGCAAAATTCTGTGGGACCACCACCAACTGTCGTTCACGGACTTGGTCATTGAAGACTGATCGACCTTGGTCGTTCACTATCTGAATTCTCATATTCCCGTTTGTCACGTAGATTATGTTGTGGGCGTTCATTATCCAGTGTGGTGCCACTATTCCGTGCTGCAAATGATTACCAAAAACTTTAATTATGTTCGTGAAACCGTGACAAAGCAAATGTCCTTAGTGACACATTGAAAGTGTCACTATCTGAACCTAGTGACACTCATAAGAGGTGTGGGTAGAAGGTTTTATCTGTGACTCTGTGTGTTATGATGCTACGAAGAAAGTTGAACCAATAAAATATATTACCTCTTTGTGTGTCGCTATATGTAGGTCTTTAGAAACGACACTTTAACTTATACCTTTTTAATGTGCAGGTAAACACTTGAGATTATTTGCTTTTAGTAGTACTTTTTCGGCGAAAACATTCTTTACTATTAGTATTACCTTTTCGACTAAAAAAAGTTTTCTTTGTGTCACTGATCGACAGTTATCTTGTAGTGTGAGAATAATATTTCACATAAGCTACCAATTTCAATTTGAACAATATATTTCGGGTAACTTACACTCTTGAGAACACCACGCTCAGCACTGAGTTGCAAAAGCTGAAGAATGGGGAACTTGAAGCTGTTTAAATGTGTGCAGTGTCCAGCTTGTGGGTTGTAGGAATCGGCTTTGGAAATATCATCAATGTTCTCACGGAGCTTCATCGAGCAAATGGTTTCTTCCAAACCGTTGGCTGGGCCACGACCACCACGTTGCTGTTGTCCTTGCTGTTCACGGCTCATTATGGGGCTGACAAACGAAAGGCCTCGTTCCACCATGACAATGTGTCCCCTCTGGTCATTTTCGCATTTTAGCATCTGTGCGGTCTGTTGGTCAACATTAAATGCCTCTGCAAGAAATTCGATGTCGAATCCTTGGAAGCAGGGACGGAGCCAGGAATTTATGTTAAGGGGGGCCGAAAATCGTACATAATATGGATTTTAACATTCGGTTTTTAGATCGATTACCCTACACAATATCAAAAGAATAAAGAAAAATACAGTAACTAAACACAATCCAAACTAAACAACCTAGTAATAAAAAAGAAACAATTAAAAAGCAAACAATGAAATGTGTTTCTCCTTTTCAAAGCAATCTGACAAACTTTGAAAGTACTGTTACACATAAATAGACCATTTATACTCACATATTTTTCCTAGCCCTACTAAAGTTGCATCTATCTTAGCTATTTTTTTTTTCTTCTTGAACGAACATCTTCTTCTTCACCAAAACTCTTTTTCTTCTTGGGCCGGTTAGGGGGGGCCGAGCACCCGCCAGCCCCCCTACTGGCTCCGCCTCTGCTTGGAAGATGTTGTTGGAACCCTTTTGTTGGGATCCCCCTTGTTGGCCCCTTCCCCATGTCCTGATTGGTTGTCCTTGTTGTTGCTCGTTTTGCGAGTTACCAGCGAGGAAGAATCTCTGCAATAACAAAGATTTCCATTGGTCAACAAATTGGTATTTTTTGGTTCAGGCGATACTATGGTGCATTTCAAGTGTTATCAACCAAATGATTGTATTTAGACTCTATACGGAGTATGAAGTATCTGGATTGTAAGTTTGCTAGTTAATCTAGAAAATCAGCTGGAAAATGAGCTCGTAAGCTCAAAAATAAGCTTAATACAAACACTCTTTAAAGTGTGTGAGTAAATATGCGGCTGTTTATGTCATATTAGTTAACTTACTCTATGGACTTGATCCAATTGGTTCTCTGCGTTTGTGCTGTCAAGTAAAGCAATAATAACAAGATCCTCTTGTCCATTGTTGTAAATCCAGTGAGCAGCTCCTGTAGGGATTGCCACCATATCACCTTGACGGAAATGGTGGAGCTTTTGGTGGCGGTCTTGGAAAGAGCTTCCACCTTTTCGGCCTTCAAATTGTTGTTGTGAAGACTCGTATGTCTCTGGGCAACCAGGCAACATCACTCCTTGAACACCATTACCTATCGCAAAGGAAAAATGTTTGAAACTTTTTTGGATATGGTATTGATCAGAATTACTGAAACAGATAACCCAATTATGCATTTCTTTTAATTTTTGCTTTTATCGATCTTGATTGACATGGAGTAGGTTTTAATTCTCACACATATATGTATATGAAGAACAAACACTTGCAAAAGCATGGACAAATTGTATTGCACAATATAATTTTTTTTTTTTTCCGTTTTATATGAAATTTTCCTAATATCTAGATTATTATTTGATTTTCTTCCCATGACAACATAGATCTAAATCGTCATATTAAACGCCTGAATAACATATACATGAAAACTTCCTTCTAGTGACAGAACAGTTATGTGTCACCAAAAGTTGGTTTATGCAAAGTATAAGTAATGTGAAGTGTTAGGTGTTTATGCGAAATAAAAAGTGCTACCACGTTGTCCACCGGCAAAGACTTGCATATAGAGGAAAAAAAAGAAAGTGGGAATATATTCTCCGACCTTTTTGTAACACAATTTTCTCATTAGATCATATATCTATAACTATTTATGCGTACTTAAAACGGCACATATAGTTACTCCTTCTGGACAGTTACTAAAACCTCTATCGTGCAAAGGTTTTGGAACATTTAGAGCAACTACAATGGTAAAAACTAGAATAGCTTTTTACTATTTAGATAAGTCTTTTGAAAGACTTTTTATGCATTGCATGAAAAGCTTTTTGAAGAGCTTCTTAGAAAGACTTGGTATACTCCAAGTCTTTCATCAAAGTGCTATGTATTAAATGTGTGTAGCATTAATGGCATTAAATGCTCCAAGTCTTTATGACTTGATGCCATTGTAGTTGCTCTTAGAAGCGGTGAGCTTTGTGATTTTAATTGCTTTTTTGGCAAGCAAAAAGTAAGTTTTTTTCTTTCCTCTCCGAATGCTCATTTTTCAATGTTTCATTAAGTAGCACTAAAAAGCGTTTGAGCATTTAACAGCTGTTTTACAACTTATGATTACACCTACAAAGATTTCTTTTCTCTCATTATGATTACAACCACAAAGATTCCTTTTTACTCATTATGATTTAAGTTATAGCTACGTTACCAAACATATTAAAAAAACGGCTACTAGCTTTATGCAACTTCCTTTGTAGTGACTATCGCAAGTGGGGACGTATTGGTCGTGTGACAAATCATATATAAAAATAAACGTTCTATAAGGCAAATCATATATACAAATAAATGTTCATAGGCTAGACACAATGATCTTCCCTAGCTTACTCATCAACGTCACATCATCATTCAACACATAATCATTCTCCTTACCTTTCAGCTTCAATGATTATCACTACTAAAAATATCATTTTATACAAACATACCCCACAATAATATATCACATATATTAAATAATACGTAGTAATAATAATAATAATAAATAAATAATAAAAATGAATGGTGACGGTGTGGGCACCACTCTCTCTTCTTTTTCCCTTGGCTCACATGTGAAGAAAGAGAGTTTTAATGGAGGTGGCTCGTGAGGGTGACCGTGATGGCTCACCCTTTATTGTATCTAGTCTAATATTAGTGCTTTTCACACTTAGAGGGGAAGGTATGGGGCTCGTTGTGTCTTGCCAAGCCAGCGTGGCTTCTTCCTCGTGCCTCGCCACCATACCGAGACACTTACTCGTGGCTCGCCAAACAACGCTTGCTCACCTGCACGGTGAGGTTGCATCTCGTCCTTTTGTCAGTTTTGATTTTTTTTTTTTTCTTTTCTAATAAAAGTTGTAAATGTGAGCCCAAATCACTAAGATGTAGTTAGTTGTGAGTGAAGGGTTGTAAGGGAAGGTTTGTTAAGATGATGTGACATGCACCCATGGGGCTCAAATGAGGAGGTTGAACTCCTCACCATACCTTCCCCTTTTATTTATGTGCAATGATAATGAACTTATTAATCATTTCATAACATTCGCAAACACAAAATAAAGAAGTTCTTACAAAAATGACGAATTTTTATAAGCTTTCACCCGTTTAGACTTTAGATATATATACTCTACGAGGATTACGTTTCACTCCTATCATGCTGCTCATAAGCATCGTTTATGTATAAATGTAAAAACGAGTTAGGATTAAATTAGAAATAAAATCTTCTCATTCTTCTCTTTCTATTTTTCATTCTCGGATCTCCATGTAAAAAACAATATATTCATTTCAACATGCATGCAAGAATAGGAAATGTGTCTAGATCGAACGTATCATAATGTATATAAAATTATGTACCTTGTTCAACGTAGAAAAGGATGGGGGTGCTTGTGTACGAGGGTAATAGCAGACCTTGTGGCTCTATCTGGTGTCGAACAACTTCGACACCAGCACATTGGAACTGTTGTTCATTGGTATCAAAGAACTCAGTGAATCCAGCTTCTGACTGGACTATTTGTGTGGGTTCAAGAGCGTTAATTCGCTGAATCTGGCACTCGTTCTTTTGTTGGAAAATCTTTTGATACTGTTTATTAGCAAGGCAGCCATTAAGAAGTAGCAATAAGCTCAAAGAAAGAACGAGTTTAGCCATGGTGGTTAGTGATGCGCACGTTGATGGTGGTGGTGATGGTATTTATAAAAGTGGAGGGTGAGTGAAGGAGTGACACATTAGGTGACTGTGTCAGCAAAAGTGGAGCCAAGTCGCAGCTTGCATGGCATGGAAGGCTAAGTGGGATGACACAAGTGATGGCGTCAGAGAAAGTGGGGTTGTGGTTTTCCTCATCAAACGGTGTGGTTGCATTACAGCATGAGTTATTTTGTTTTCTGAAGTGATGACAACAAATGGCAAAGCATAGTCGAATATTCGAACATAGTAGTGGCCGGTACACAAATACAGATTTTAGTTTATTTTTTTGTAATCACGTATTGGGGTGGTGGCCGGTCATGATCCCATGCATCCCTCATGCCTCATCACTCATCAATAATATCATTTTACCTTATTCATGTCTCTATCATGCCTCACCATAGTTTTTTTATAGCAACTATGATCCCATACCTCACCTAATTTAATATAATTGTTCCCATGCCTCAACGGTCATATTCTTCCCATGCTTCAACGGCAATGTTTGCCGAATTTCCCATGCCAAATCCATGCCGATTTGGAGGCAATGATGTTGCCGCTCGGCATCACCTCAAACCAAACCATGCCGATGACCTTTGCCACCCCCTTAGAGGATATGCAGTAGTTCAAGCTACAAAAGACTTTTTCATTTATTTCAATAAATACTATCTTTCAAAAAGTCATTTTGTAAACTTTCTCTAATATACAAAAGTTTTTAAAAGCTTTTCTCACTTAAGTTATACTCCCTCCATCTCACATTAAGTGTCCACTATAATTTTTTTAAGTCTTTTTTTTCTTCAACTTTGTTTTTAATTTTTTTTGTCCGTATTATATAATACTTGATGCAACATATATGAATGGATTAAGTTTTTAGTTGTATTTTCATTTATATAATTTTCATTAAGTATTATATAACACAAATAAATATATTTAAGGTCAAAGTTAATAAGAAAAACTTAGAAAGTTATAGTAGATACTTAATATGCGATAGATGTAGTGTTTAAAAAGGAGTGTGAAATGAAAAATCAACATGCCCTCATTTAATGCAAATGACTTGTATCATTTCTGTCGAACACTTGGTAGATGACAAATCATTTTTTTTAAAGCCTTTAGTAAATCTTTTGTCAAAATGCGTCAAGTTATTCACATAGCTTATCAAAATAGTGAAAAGTTTTTGGTAAAGCTACCATTACATTTGCTTTAAGGGTTACTAGAACGGTACCCGCGTAATGTGGCGGCAGGTACCTGTGACTATATTTTGCATCATTTGGTTATTCGGTTACACATTTAGTTGTTTTTATGCTTTAGTAGAGATAGTTAAGCCAAATAATTTAGTTTGAACAACCAATCTGTTTCTAACAAACTTTCTAACCAACTTGTTTTCTAACCAACTTGCTTTCTAACTAATTAATTTTGAAATCCTTTTATAATAAACAAGTAAAAGTTTGAATTTTAAATTCTTAAAAATATAAAATAATATTAAATGCATTATATAACAGTATAGATATTGAACTACTAGATTAATTGCCCATGAAATTCACTGGCTCATGAATAATGAGTAAATATATATGATCTCTAACTTTTTACGGAGTACTAAACTTGTCAATGTTAGGCTAAAGGGATGATTAAAAAATAATAATAAAAGATAGAAAAATACCACTTTTCTAAAAGAGAAAAAAAAAATTAAACATGACTACTTTTGTGATTGTATATTGTTGGAATTATAATATCATGACAATCATGACTACTTTTGTGATTGTATATTGTTGGAATTATAATATCATGACAATCACATAAATAAGCCAAACACATCAAGTGAACATATACGAAAGCGTTATAACAAGATCATATAATATGTAATTAATTAATTAATAATAAATAGTAAACATATCTTTGTGATTCTAGCCCGAACAATAATCAATTGAATCTTTAATTCAAGAACCCTAATTATGATTTATATGGATTATAAGAATTACCCCTTACCTCTTTTGTAATTCAATCCAAGAATCAAACAATAGTGTGTTTGAATCGTGTTCTTGTACACACATACTAATTCAAATAAAAGTTTATGCAAGTAAATTAAACACAAAACCTTTAGCTTAATGAAAATCGAAAACCCTTATAGGGTTTAAGTTTGGATCGATTTAGGGACAAGAGAATGAGAAAGGAAACACCTATTATGTGTGTACAAGTTATGAGAAAACAATAACTCATGAGGTGTTTATATACTTGATGAAACTTGGAGCTCAAGGCACAAAGGAGGTGAAACTCCTTCTAGAACTTTCTTGACCTTCCAATTATTCACAAGTATTACTTTCCTAATCTTCGTCTAACGGCCGTTAGTCATTCTCCGTTAAATACTAACGGTCGTTACTAGTTTTGTGTTTATTAATAATTATATATAACATTTATAAATAATTATTCTTTTACTCTTCATACGTAAAGTGTGCAATCCCACGATCTCGAGTTCGATCCTAACATACGACTACTAAAATAATGTCCATAATCTAACAGCTCCCACTTGGACATATTTTAATAGGGTAATCACATCGGTTAGCATCTTGCAACACACCGATGCCTCTAGTACGATCTCGAGTAAGGCTCCTGGAAAAACCTTTTAATGACTTCTCATTATTATTATCCTTTTGTTTCTAATACCACGTTAATAAGGATAAGGATTAAAGTCATTCCTTAATTAACCATTATGTTTCTCGTTGTTTATGATTGATCAAGATTACCAAATCTTCTGAACATATTCAGGGGAGATCTTAGGTGCGGCCGCACATACATCTTACCAACCCTACGAGAAGCCCAGTAGTATTAAACTTCAAAAATAAATTTGAAGGAACAAATTCTATCTTGACTACAAGCAAAACCCACAAACTTTGTAACACTTTCGAAAACAACCCTTATGACTACCAGTTACGTATAGCGTTAAGTTGTTTCACAAAAATGTACTACATTCATGACACTTATCTTGCATCTCAAGTCTGAGGATAACTTCTCATGATTTACTTAATGACAAGATCCATAAAATAACATTATGTAGTTGGGATAAGTCTTATATTCGGTATCATTGAATATCATCTGAAATGGCATGACTACGCATCAATATACTTTAAGTATATTATACCAACCTTCAGATTTGTCTTGATTTAATAATATTCCCATATTATTAACTGACAACGGACAATTTAGAATAACATTTATTCATGGATTAAACATACAAATATAGGATACAACATATTATAAATTAAACATACAATGTATTTAAATTTATAATAATTATTTAACATCCTTTATCCAAATACTAAATAGATCAATGCATAATAACTCTTGTTGATGAATCATATCTCAAGTAATAACATTCATACTTGTTGACAAGACATAAATCATCCAACTTTGATCTATCGGAATTTTGAGAATACTTATTTCAAGAATTCAACTATTGAAATTCTTGTATATGCATACACAACTATTTGATAATGCCATATTGTCTTTCATAAAATGTGTGTCATCCTTAACCACCAATTTATGATAATCAAACTTCCAAACATTTTAAAGTTTAAAGTATTCTTATTCTCTTAATGTATAATGCAACTATGCTTTTAGTAAGCACAACTAGTATATATAGTCAAGGATGAAATCCTTACCATAACTAGCATTGAGTGTCACCTTAATTTCATTAGCATTATTGTATGCAAACAACAATAATATGCTTTTAAAAACTTTCCGTAAACCTTAATATCTATTGTGTAATATTTGATGTCCTTCAAACTTTCAAGTTTGTTGGCTATGACAATTTTCACAATAATTGAAAAATTGTTCATTTATAGAATTTGGAAGTTGTTCCAGATTTAGGATGTGATTCTATAATCAAACATATTCTTTTAGAATATTACACGAGTTATCTAATAACCTTTTAATTAGATATTAATATTGCCAAATCATCTTGTAATCAAGCATGATACAACAAAACATGATGTGCATGAAACATCTTTGAGTCATACTTAAATTTTATTCATGTCATACATATCTATTTAGACTTTCTAAATAATATATCATGTTATATTAGATTCATTTACCGCACATGTTTCAACAATAAACATTCATTCCAAGGTTGTATGTCTTATTTCCTAAATCTTACAAGTAAAGTTTCATTCCAAACTAAGACTTAACTTTTAACTTATATGGAATGTTACTTTTTATATGTTCCACAACATATATGATTTAAGAAATTTAAACATAATACTCCCACTAGCTTTTAGAAATACTTAGAAATTATCTTATTTCAATTATAAATTAAAATATGAATTTAATAATTAAACATAAGAGTAATCTTCAGATGCATGCATTTATCCATCCATGGATTATTGCACCTTGTACACTTCCAAAGATTTATTTGAATTCATAAACTCATTTGATTACTTATCGTCCTCGCTCAAGTAATCACTCAAGAAAGAGTTTTGATATTCCATTGTCAATTTCATAAACATGACAATCATAATCTTTATATATTTAATGTATTTAGAAAAGAATATTCAATCACAGTTAATCGCTTAAGTGTGATTAATAATCTTGTCATAAAACATGCATTAAATACATGCACAATATTGTCCATATGATTTTTATACAAAGATTTAAACCACAATGGTTACCTAATCTTTGAAGAAACTCATCTTCATTTTTTAGTCTAACTATTAAGATAAACCAAGTTTCTAAAATTGATTATCTTTATGGACAGCATCTTAATCATTCATATCATGAATACTTTACCCAATTTCATAATTGGTAATGTAGCATGATGATTATCAGGTTTACAATAATCCTGTAAATCATAGCCCTCAGCATATTAATCAAATATCTGATATATATTACTATTATATGAATGATAATTCCATCATTTTGAGATTTAACATTTAAATGTCAAACTTTATTATCATGTTGAGATTTAACATTCAAATGTCAAACTTCGTCATGATATTTACTAGTGTATTTTTAGAAGATTATGTATATTGTAATTTTATCTTTTAAAGATCAAAACTCCCACTTGCTTTTAGTAATTTAAAGACTATCTTTAAATACTTAGCAAATAAAGCAACAATACAATGTTCTCTTTTGGGATATTACAAATACTTATTGACTGGTTCTGACTTTATTTTGTTAATAACTTCTTCATAAGCTATTAAACAAATTTAGAACTTCAATTTAAGACTTAATGTGATTCATCACATTCCATCATATGATAATGTCTTATTAATCTTCTATGTTGGAGTTTTATTAAATATGTTCAAGTCATACTCAACATTCTAACCTTGATAACTTTTGGAATAAAAGAAGTCATAGTTATCTTTAATCAGACAATATAACTTGAGTTTGATTTTCCTAACTGAATATACCATAAACATTTGGTATTTCATTAGTATTAATATTGTAAGACAATCTAACAATATTTAAGATAACCATATTTCTTTTTGACTTGTCTATTTACCAACTAATTCATTCTAATGGTATAATATTATTTTCAAGCCGATTACATGCTTTATAACACAAGTACTTTTGATAAAGTCACTTCATGTCCATGTCTCTACAAGAAAACATAAACTGTTATAATCCCACTATACGTTATAAGTCATTTAACAATTTAATGGTTTCATGTACATGTCTTAATTAAAACACATAACAAGATAACGTCTTACTTTATTATAAGTCTTGTAACAATTAAAAGACTTTATGTTTATATCTTTACAATGAAACATAAACATGTTTAACTAAAGTAATTATGAACACCATCTTTTGGTTTAAATAGTAATTTCAAGTTAATTTATTACTTCATACTAATGTAAATAACATTATTTCTTCATTTATTTATTTCATTTCAAGAACACATAAATACTCAGATTGAAGCAGCATTAGATTACTTTATTAATTTATGTCATTCCATTAATTCATAAATATACAAATTAAAGTAGTCTTGATATCATATTGACACATGTTCTAATAGGTATCTAATTTAGAAACTGTAAATTCTTATAGTTCAATTACATCAGTTGATCTGCTAGTAATGAAAATATGAAATTCACCTTGTTGTTGCAATCTAACTAAGCTCTCACATAACATAAATTGTAACACCAAGTGTTTCTTGAATTAGATTAGTATAATTCATATTAGAACATTATTCTCTTACTTTGTAGTCAAGAGAATCCATCATATCTTTATGAGTTGTTTCTTGCACACATTAAAGATAACATTTCTCCCACTTGTGCATGGAACAACCTCATATAGTTGATAAACAACACGACATGCATTTGTTTATGTAGTCAAGATGATTGTGTCATAGATTTTAGCATAACAAGTAGATGTAGAACAACAATGTCTAGTAAAGAAACGTACAAGACTATCCTTAAAAGTATGAGTGTCTACACTTGGAAAGTAATTATCTTTAGCTACCAAGATGTCAAAGCTTGTAACTCTCACTGAATTAAAGATCATTACAATAATTCCTTATTCAGTAATAAGTACACAATACTCCCACTGAATTTGACAACATTGTAAATGTTTCATATCTAGTGAAAGAAAATAGTGTGCTTTTAACTTTCCTACACCTTTGAATGTCCATACGTAACAATTACTTATGTACTAAAGAGTGTATTCTACTACGTAAATGATGGACTATCCACCAAATGCTATGAACTTGAAAAATTAGGCATGCAATTTCTTCCTTAACAGGTCTACCATCTCACAATGTATGTAGCACCTTTTAAATAGTCAAAACAACTAGCTGAATAAACTAGTTTGTCTTTTATCATTTCACGGTAATTAGTCTAGCTTCTAATTATAATAACTCATAAAATGTCATACATAATTTTCTGTTAACCAAATATCATATTTGTTACTAAGAATTAATCACCGAATGAGGATGATACAATCTCTATGGAAAATATGTGCAATTTTCTTAACTATTAAAAGTTTGCTATGAGTTATATTAGAATTTAGACATATCTAATATTCCTATTATCCTTTCTCATTCATGAAAAGAGATAGGTTTGTGTCTCACTCTTCTTTCATAGAAAGGAGACTTCTTTTATCTTTTAAGTAAATTATTCTTAATCAAACATTTGTTTGAAAACAAAACTAAATCAATTTACCAAAGCCCAAAGTGTATTTGTGGTTTAAACGTTGCATTAATACATTAAAACGAATTATAAAAATTCAATTTTTAGTATTTTCGATAATTAGATCTTTAAGAAAATAAAATACCCATTGGTAAATAATCATATAAACCATAGTATTTTCTTAAAGCTAGGATCCTAATTGACATAGTACAATTACATCAGTTGATCTGCTAGTAATGATAGTATTCAACAACGTAATTGTCGTACAATAATTGGCATAACATTTGTCCAATTCCTAGATTTATGGGATTTACAATCACAAAATATTTGTATTGTAAGCATGTTTGATCCCCATCTTAATGTCTTGAGTCCAAGATCTCACTTCCTACTCAATTTAAGTCGTCTAACTTAAAAACTGCAAACTCGTAAATCCATTACATCAGTCGATCTGCTAGCAATGAAATTACGAAATTTACCTCTCCATTGCAATCTCGCCAAGTTCTCATATGACATAAATTACAACTTCAAGTGTTCTTAATTAGATGGCATTCGACTTAATTTTATAAAGGGTATTAATATTGACGTGTAATCAAAATAATGTATGAAGAAGCATGCATACAACTTCATAACATTGGTTTTATAAAACATTTTTATTACCAATTTACTAAGAGTAAAATAGCAAAGTTTTGATTGAGGTATCGGGTTCACCAATTAAAGAATTACCAACAATTATCGTCCACTATATCGTACTTTTGCATAAGCCCTAAGGCTTAGTGTTTCGGATAATCATTGTGGAATTGTGGTCAATTCACCCTTAAGATGACAGTGTACATGTAATGGTTGTTCGGTAAGTCTAATTTACACACAAACGAGTGTTAAGACAGAGTGTTGTGTATCTAAGGCCACAATTTAATGCGAAGCCAACCTTATACCCATCTTTTAGTGTGTAAACTTCGGTCGGGCCTATTTAACCATTACGTACAAAAACATCAATCAACCAATCCTTTGAAATTTAAGCTCTTAAAACCAAAACAATTTCGCCATTTATTTAGTCCGTATTATTTTTCTATTCAAAAAATTACCCTTTTCGTTTATAAACATGTCTAACATAATAATAAACAAATACAATTAATATGTAATAAAAAAAATAAGACAACCAAATAAACATATACATAATCATAACAATTAAATATGTATAAAATATGTAGCCACATGCAAATCTTATTCAATAGTCCTATTAATAATCAAGTCTAGGTGTATAATGTATTTATTCAATTAAGGCTTTCTTCTTCTAGAAAAAAGAGCCACATACATCGATAAATCGATTGCATAAGCCAAAACTAAACAAATACCACATAGCACATAATTGATTACTTAATATTGGAGTCTTTCCCAATTCGACATATATTAATAAATTTACATGTTTCGTTATAACTTAACATTTAATTAATATTCAATTTAAACCATTTAAATCATCACACAATTAAATCCATACAAATATGCACTTTTCATGGATTATGCTTAACAATTAACATATTGCACCAAGATCGTTTACTAAAACGCCTAACCAATTACATGACATCCTAGGATTTCTAATCATATTAAAATCAAAAGCAAAACCCTAAAACACTAATAGGTCAAACAACCCAATTAAAAAAAATTAGGGTTAGGAATCGAAAAACCCTAAAAATATGTAATTAAACGAATCAAGATTCGATTTTTTTTATGCGTTTTGATAATTAATTACACATTATAACGGATCTAGGTGCCACTGTTGGAATTATAATATCATGACAATCATATAAATAAGCCAAACACATCAAGTGAACATATGCGGAAGCGTTATAACAAGATCATATAATATGTAATTAATTAATTAATAATAAATAGTAAACATACCTTTGTAATTCTAGCCCGAACAAGAATCAATTGAATCTTCAATTCAAGAACCCTAATTAGGGTTTATGTGGATTATAAGAATTACCCCTTACCTCTTTTGTAATTCAATCCAAGAATCAAACAATAGTGTGTTTGAATCGTGTTCTTGTACACACGTACTAATTCAAATAAAAGTTTATGCAAGTAAATTAAACACAAAACCTTTAGCTTAATGAAAATCAAAAAACCCTTATAGGGTTTAAGTTTGGATCGATTTAGGGACAAGAGAATGAGAAAGAAAACACCTATTATGTGTGTACAAGTTATGAGAATACAATAACCTATGAGGTGTTTATATACTTGATAAAACTTGGAGCTCAAGGCACAAAGGAGGTGAAACTCCTTCTAGAACTTTCTTGACCTTCCAATTATTCACAAGTATTACTTTCCTAATCTTCATCTAACGGTCGTTAGTCATTCTCCGTTAAATACTAACGGTCATTACTAGTTTTGTGTTTATTAATAATTATATATAACATTTATAAATAATTATTCTTTTACTCTTCATACGTAAAGTGTGCAATCCCACGATCTCGAGTTCGATCCTAACATACGACTACTAAAATAATGTCCATAATCTAACATATATAGCCATTTATTTTATTGTCATTGTATCACAAACCTTTTGAACTTATATTATCGCATGTATCTAAGCAAGCTAAACTTGGCATCGTTGGTATTTTATACTAACGGCCGTTAATAAATAACTTAAAATTTCATTTTCTTACGTTTTTATATGTTTTCCACCGTTTTATGCGTTTTCGTCTATCTTTTTACATTTTCATCCGTTTTTTAAAAATTTTCGTCTGTTATTTTACGTTTTTATATGTATTCATCCGTTTTTATACGTTTTCATCCGTTATGTACATTTATGTCTATTTTTAAACGTTTTCTTCCGTTTAACACTTTTCGTATGTTTTACACGTTTCGTCCATTTTACCACGTTTTCGTTTTTTTATACGTTTTGTTCGTTTTTATTCGTTTTCATCCGTTTTAAACGTTTTCGTTTGTTTTTATACGTTTTCATATGTTTGTATACATTTTCATTTATTTTTACACGCTTTCGTTCTTTTTTACACGTTTTCGTTTGTTTTTATAAATTTCCGTTTGTTTTTTACAAGTTTTCGTTTGTTTTTACATGTTTTAGTTCGTTTTTATGCATTTTCGTTTGTTTTTACACGTTTTTGTTCATTTTTATACTTTTTTGTTCGTTTTTACATGTTTTCGTTTGTTTTTATACGTTTTCCTACGTTTCATACATTTTTTACATGTTTTCGTTTGTTTTATATATGTCTTTTACAAAAACGGACAAAAACGTATTAAATCGTAAGAAAACAGGCGAAAACATAAAAAAACGTACAAAACAGATGACAATGTATAAAAAACGGACGAAATCATATAAAACGAAAGAAAATATATAAAAACGGGCGAAAACGTATAAAAATGTAAGAAAACTTACGAAAACGTATATAAATGGATGAAAACAAATGAAAACATACGAAAATGTATATAAACGTTTGAAAATGTATAAAAACATAATAAAACGACAATTTTAAGTTATTTACTAACAGCCATTAGTATAAAGGACTAGCGATGCCAAGTTTAGCTTGGCTTAATACATAA